>VZQC01008294.1:225882-375171 GCA_009823505.1 Rhizomys pruinosus | reverse complement strand
GGGGGGGGGGGGGGGCTAACTTAGCCCGTGCCCCGGTACCTTGCTGGAGCAGTGGCAGGCTTGTCCTGAGCCCTACCCTGCTCGGCACCCCACTATGGCATCTGTGCCTGCCTCCAAAGCCAGGCTCTCCTCCCGCTTGTGACTACGGGGTGGGGGCGGGGCCACCCAGCCGGGGAGCCACGCCTTGGCAGGAATTAGTAGTCGGGTCTAGGTCGGCCAGTCACTGGGCCCCCTTTGCCACAACTCAGCAAACCAATTATCCTGCACCCGTGGGTCAATACCCTGATTCTACCTTGCTGGAGCGGTGGTGGGCTTGTCCTGAGCCCTACCCTGCTCAGCACCCCAATATGGCGTCTGTGCCTGCCTCCCTGTTTTGTTTTGTTCTTAAAGTGAGGTAACTTTAAAATGCAAACATTCTTGGGCAAGTCATAGACCCAGGGCGAACTTGCTATTGTTGCTTAGCTAAATGGACATAGCATCAATGCCAAAGAAGCCTTTTTTTGAAGCAAATTACAGGGAATACAGAGCGACCCACTCAAGCCCAAGATGCTAAGGATTACTGAAGGGTGGTCAAGCCCTACTCTAAATGTTTGTAATATCTCATCTAAATCTCAGACATTTGGTAACAGAGACTAGGAAGGATATAGGAACCAGAAAATGGGCCGAGAAGCTGTGTACTGTCACCCTCTAGTCAGGACACAGTCATGGCAGCCATGAACTCACAAAAGAGGGGTGTATTTGCATCTGGAATACATAAGCCTGTCCCTGTTAATTGTCAGCCAGGTATGTGGGAGGGCCTCGTGAGGCTTTGGTGCCTAACATATTCTGGGAAAGGGACTGCTACTGTCTTCAGTGATATGGCCCTGTTGATCCCACCAGATTTCAAGGGATAGTTAGAAGACATGGTCACACAGATGGCCCTGATTAATATCTGTTGCTAAAAAGAGAAAACACAAAATCATAAATGGGGGAAAGAGATTTGTAGGAGAGAGTAGTAACTTATGGAGATGTGAAAGATGTAAAAAATGGCAGGAACAAGAAGGGACAATGTACATTTTATATATATATATATATATATATCATTTTTATTTTATATATATAAATATATATATATATGTGTGTGTGTGTGTGTGTGTGTGTGAAATTATCAGAGAAGATTTTTTTTTTAAAAAGCTAAATTAAAATAGTTCAAGATCCTGAATTCTAAGAAGAGTGGTAACAGGATTTACTACCACTTAGTCATAAAGATCAGAAAAATAACATCTTTTTGTTTTCTTGATCTTACATAGTCATATCAGAATGAGGTGATATCTGAGAGTGGTTTTAATTTGCATTTCCTTAAATATTAATGGCGCTGTAAACTTTTTAAGAAGTTTCTTAGCCATCTTTAATTCCTCACTGGTGAAGGTCACTTCTTTACTCCATCTTTTGAATAGGTCAATTGTTTTCTAACTTCGTTGTTTCTTGAGTAGTCTATATAATCTTGTTGTTAATGCTCTGTCAGATGAATCACTGGAGAAGATTTCCTCACACTCTGTGGGTTTTCTCTTCACTTTCTTCACTGTTTCTTTTGCTGTACAGAAGCCTTTGACAAAGCAAAATATGTATCTAGTCAAGGTTTCTTTAATGATGGTCAGATTTTGTCCAAACTTTATATGCATATCACACGCCATTTCAAGGTAGGGTAAAATAATAAGATACTTGCATTAAATTAAGCTGTCATAAACACTCAAGCTAGGTTACTAATGTCCTGAATAGGACTGTAAATATACAGAATTGTTAATTTTCAGTCCACTCCTGGCTTGCACTGGAATCCCTGTTACAAGTTTGTATTAAATGGACACAGACAAAACCTGGGTTACCTATAGCTACTGAAAATGTACTTTATGTTTCTTATGAACCCTAACAGCAGGTCGTTGTATATTGTATAATAAAGCACACTGAACATGAGCCAGGGGAGCAAGCCATAAGCAGCGTTCCTCCATGCTCTGTGCTTCAGCTCCTGCCTCCAGGTTCCTGCCTGAGATCATATTTTGGGCTCCATCAGAGATGAACTCTGACCCAGGAAATGTGAGACAAATAAACCCTCCCCCCCAGGGAAAAAAATAACTTCATGTTAAATTTAGAAACATTATATTTGATTCTGCTATGGTTAAATTAGGTGCATAATAACTAGAAAAATGGTCCATGTGTTCAGTTTTTTAGTCCTGAGCACTTTATTATATGTACTATTAGCAATTTAGAATTTTTACAAAGGTAGAATCATTATTATAAATATAACTCCAGGGAAGAAAACAACAGAATAATTTTAATGGAAAGTTTGAACATAATTTTCCCCTTTATAATTGAGTTTTTGCAATGCTCATACAGTATGTTTTTATCATATTTAGATCAACTCCCCTATTGTCATCCACCTTCCCCCCACCAAATTTAATGTATTACCTATATATGGAAATGTGACAATTAATAATCGATATTGCTCCTTTCATTTAGCTATAATTCTTTAAAGCATACTTAGTTGTAAAAATGCAACTTTACACCACCCATGTTAAGTCCTATCTAGTCAAGCATTTGAATCCTCATGTCCTTTTGTGCAAATTCATCCACTGTATTCTAGATATAAAGTTTTAAGGGGGATTTGGGGTTACAGAGTGTGGTCCTAAATTTGATTAGGGACTGTGGAATGAAATATATGAATGCTCAATAAAATATTTTTTTAAAAATGAAAGCAACAAAGCCAAAAAAAAAAATGTGCTTGTAAGTTTGTGCACATTGCATCCAAAATGGCAGGGATTTGTAATTTATAAAATTATGAGCTTTACAAACTACTGAAAATTAAGCATCTTAAATAACTTCTTTGAAGTAAGTTATGCACCAATTATGACTGTCTGGTTAATGGCTGTGCATTTATGAGCCATAAATATGTGCATTAAATGTTCTGAATTGTAATGAGAGGTCTCTCTGACCAAAGCTGACAGCAGCAATAATGTATTGGTATAAACATAGTTATTTAAAAGGTAATTTGATGGGCATCTAACATGTGTTTGGAAAAATAATAGTACTACCTTTTCTAGTAGGGTCTATAACTGTAACAGGCAGGAATTTTATCTGCTCTTACAATACCATAAAAGAATTCTCTCCTCTTGAGCAGGCCTCAGATCCAAGCAGAGAGTTGGGTATTTATTTGCTCACAAACAACATTCTGACACAGTAAAACTGAAACACTGAAGATGTTTTTGTTTTGTGATTCTTTCTGTTTACCAGAAAAAAATTGCTCTGCTTAGAAAACAAACAACAAATTTTAAATAATCTGTTCCCCAAATGTTTGTTAATTTGTTCTTAGGTGTGATATACTATTTCAAAGTAGCTGTGAATTAGAAAATATAACCAAGATTCTGTTTACATCAGTTTTCCTTCTCCTTTTTCCTCCACCCCACTCCATCTGATCCTCCATTATATTACTGTATGTAACATATAAAGATATGAAGTATGATTGCCTGATTCCTTTCATATTCTGCTCTGTTTTGTCTTTATTTCAAAATAAATTTTAAAAATCATTGCTAGTTTTTTTTTTTAATATTGACATTGTTTTTCTTTGAGCCCATATTTTTTTTTCTTATTATGGGTAATAAAATTATGATTTTATGAATAACTCGTAATTCTGACTACATACTAGATAATATAAATTAACTTGTTGAGCTTTACAGAAACATATTTTTGAGACCCTCAGATTGTGAAAAATGTGTTATTCTTTCAGATTTTGCTGTTCTGGTCTTCTAGTGCCATGCTGAGTCTGGATAATGTTTCATGGCTGACAAAGCAAGCACCCTCCTCTCATGCAAATCAGTTTCCAAGTTTAATGAATTCCCCACTTTCCGAGGCTGTCTAGAGAATGTTACCTGTAGATTTTGGTATATGTTACCCTAACCTCAATTATATTACTTATACTTGGCAGCTAACCTACACCAGGCTTATACTATGTGGTCATAAGTCTGTACATATCCAGCATTTTCTTTCTCACTGGACTTTTCCTTTGCACTTTGGTTCTTTACAGCCACTCGAACTACCTACAGCCATTGATCAGGGTCCTTAAGGAGAGGATTCTCAGGTTTCTTTTTCTTATGCCATCCATTGACACCTTCTGATTAATGAGCTGATTACTTTCAGTTGAACATTTGACAGCTTTGTTGCTTATTCTCTGGCTCTTGGATTAACAGATCCAAGATTGTGATTTTATCAAATATATTAAGAATCCTCTTTGGATACACAATTTATTAGTTTTTCAGAAAGAAAGTTTTTCCACATTGAATCTTATTGAAGGACATAGTTTGAGAAAAGTGTAAAAATATAATCAATAATTACATATGCCTCATATCATTTTTAAACATACTTTAATATTTTCTTGCTAAAATTATATTAAAATATTTTCTAAAACCACCTAAAAAGTTTCAGATATTATCCTATAACACTTTTATCTTGAGTATTGCCTATTGGAAGGAGTTATACTTATATTAAATAACATAAATATTCTTACTTTGGAAGGAAATAAAAGCAAATGCATTCTGTTAGAAAATCAATTTATAGAGTCTATGTTTGTGAATTAGGAAAAGACACTGAGTTGGTGTGATCCAAGTTATAAGTCGATATTTAAAAGGGACACTTGTTTGGCATGGTGGCACAGGCATTTAATCCTAGCACTCAGGAGGCGGAGGCAGGGGGAATCTCAGTGAGTTCAAGGCCAACCTAGACTACATAGCGAGCTCCAGGCCAGCTAGAAATAAAGGGAGACACTGTCTCAATAATATAAAAAATACCAAACAAATAGATGGGACACTCATCAAATAAGCTCAAGGGGAGAGGAATGTTGAGGTAAAATGAACAGGAAACAGCTAAAGCAAAGGAAGAACCCCTAAGTTGATGATGAGATTTGAATTCCCAAGGCAACAATGAATGAGAAATTAACAGGTTCCCAGAAAGATGGCTCAGTAGATAAAAGCATGTGTTGTCAAGTCTGAATGATACTTTAGCTCAATTCCCTGTCCCAGCATGGAGAAAGCAAGAGACAAACAATTTCAGTTGTCCCCTGACCTGAAATAGTTAACCCATGTTAAGCAAATACTACTAACACACACAAAGACACACAGACATACATGGACCCACACACACAAGCACATACAATAAATAAATATTTAAAAAATAACAAAACTTAAATGCAACATATTTTTATTTAAACTATTTGTGTTTGTTTCACTCTAAATGTTAAACATAAGGGTTTCTAAGAACAACATAGAGAAATACAAGCCATGCTTTTCTAGCTCACTTGAATGTGTCCTGGGCCCCTAGATGTTTCCCAGGTCACGGCTGGGTGACTATACACGCAGGCTCAAGCAGAAGCAGAGGTGTGCCATTCCACCTGGTCCTTGAGGCACAGGCTGCTGACTTTGGTTCCCTGTGTGTTTTCTGAGCCCACCTGAGCATCTCATTATCATTTTAAGTGATACCTGGATTACATAGTGAGTTGCTTCATTGTAAAAATGAATGGAATTGACAAACCATTAGCCAAGGGAACCAAGAAAGAGAACAAATAACAAAGTTAATAATAACAGAGATGAAAAGGAGCCACTACAACAGATCCTGAGGAAATGCAGAAAATTATAGGGACTGTAATAGTCAGGGTTCTCTAAAGAAACAGAAGCAACAGGATTAATATATAGCTATATACAATTTATTGATTTGCTCATGTGGCAGAGCTCAAGTAGTCCAACAGTAGCCGTGCTGCACTGGAGAGGCTGAGAATCCAGGGAACTGCTCAGTCCGCAACTCTGGATGTCTCAATATTCCTAATCTGGTGCTGAAGGCCCGATGGATTCCTGATCTGCCGGTCTCAGTACACGCTGGGATCCAAAGGGTTGATCACAGCAGCAAGACAAACTCACCAGTGAGAGAGAGGCAAGCCACAGAAAAAAAAAGGACCAACTCCCTCTGCCATGACCTTTTATAACTGCCTGCCAGCAGAAGGTAACACCCACATTTGGGGTGGGCCATTCGGGTTGAGGTATTCCTATCCAAAGATCCCTTTTCTCTTATCTGTTCATCCTTAGTCCAGTCAAGTTAATCAAGGTAACACACAGGATTAACCATTACAAGTACACCCCTTGTCAATTGACACCCAATCAATAGCCTCTCCATATGTTATGCTTAAATGTCAATTGCAAACAATGGCAAGGTCATAATTCCACCTAACATGTTATAAGTGTCTCATGTGCAATAGCAAAGCACTATATCTTAGAGTAGGTGGTAATGTCCTTGAGGAACACTTAGTCCTTCAGTATCTAATAACCTAATATGACACCACTTAACAATTATCTCAGTTGCACATTCAAGAGGGAACAACACAAGTATCTGCTCTCTCTCTCTCTCTCTCTCTCTCTCTCTATATATATATATATATATATATATATATATATATGCACATTCTTAACCAAATAGTACAAAAGTTAATATCTATTATAATCCACGTTTCTGCAACTGGTCCCATGGCCTCAGCTGATATTTATGACTACCTTCTTCTACTACCCATTCTGTATTTCCTCCACCATCAGCAAGCACCTCTGCAGGTCTTGGCTCTTTCCCTGGAGGAGTGACCCATACCTTCATCCCTGAAGGGTCTGGGCCATTTATTGTCCTGTCTGGTTTGGGTTGTTGGAGTTTCCCATTGACCTTAATCATAGGACATGGTAGCACCAGAAGGCGCCCTACAGCATCTCCTGCCTTCCAGACATAATCTTCCTTGCCCCCATTGTGGAGAAAAAGTCCAATTTCCCCATGGTAGTCTGGATCAATCACTCCTCCTACTACTGTTATTCCTTCCTTAGCCTGTTGGCTTAAAGGCAGTAGAAGCCCGAAGTGGCCAGGGGGAAGTCTTAGCTTCCAGTTCAATAGAACGTTTGCTGTATCTCCTGGCAAAAGCACTCCCCCCATTGGAGCCAAAACGTCTAGACCAGCAGAACGCAAGGTCGTGGGTACAGGAAGCAAAAATTTTCCTACTGGGTCACTAGGGGTGATAGTGAGTGGAATCATTCCCACTTCCACCCCTTGGTTCCTGGACCCATGAATTCTGGCTATAGGAGAAACAGTACCATATAGTGGACGCTGATTCAAAGCATATACTGCTTGCTGGAGAACCTTGCCCCAGCCCTCCAGGGTATTGCTACCTAATTGGCGCTGTAACTGTGTCTTCAAGAGGCCATTCCATCGTTCTATCAAGCCAGCTGCTTCTGGGTGGTGGGGAACATGGTAAGACCAGTGGATACCATGACCATGGGCCCACAGTCGCACTTCTTTGGCTGTGAAGTGAGTTCCTTGATCAGAAGCAATGCTGTGAGGAATACCATGACGGTGGATAAGGCATTCCGTAAGTCCCTGGATGGTAGTTTTGGCAGAAGCATTACGTGCAGGAAAGGCAAATCCATAACCAGAATAAGTATCTATTCCTGTAAGAACAAAACGCTGTCCCCTCCATGATGGAAGTGGTCCAATGTAGTCAACCTGCCACCAGGTTGCTGGCTGGTCACCCCGGGGAATAGCACCATATCGGGGGCTCAATGTTGGTCTCTGCTGTTGGCAAATCTGGCACTCGGCAGCAGCTGTAGCCAGATCAGCCTTAGTGAGTGGGAGTCCATGCTGTTGAGCCCATGCATAACCTCCATCTCTGCCACCATGACCACTTTGTTCATGGGCCCATTGAGCAACAACAGGGATAGCTGGAGAAAGAGGCTGACAATCCACAGAACGAGTCATCCGATCTACTTGATTATTAAACTCATCCTCTGCTGAGATCACCTTTTGATGAGCATTTACATGAGACACAAGTATCTTCACATCCTTTGACCATTCAGAGAGCTCTATCCACATACTTCTTCCCCAAATGTCTTTCTCACCAATTTTCCAGTCATGCTCCTTCCAAGTCCCTGACCATCCAGCCAAACCATTGGCTACAGCCCATGAATCAGTATATAATCGAACCTCTGGCCATTTCTCCTTGCAGGCAAAATGCACAACCATGTGCACTGCCCGAAGTTCTGCCCACTGTGAAGACTTTCCTTCACCAGTGTCCTTTAGGGTTGTTTCAGAAATTGGCTGTAATGCTGCAGCTGTCCACCTCTGGGTGGTGCCTGCATAGCGTGCAGAACCATCAGTAAACCAGGCCCTAGTCTTCTCTTCCTCAGTCAACTGATCATAGGGCAAACCCCATGAAGCCATAGGTGCATGCTTAAGCCCAGGAGACATTGTAACAGGAGTGGGAACCATAGGCATTTGGGCAACTTCTTCATGTAGCTTGCTTGTGCCCTCAGGGCCTGCCCGGGCCCTGTCCCGTATGTACCACTTCCATTTGACAATGGACTGTTGCTGTGCACGTCCTACTTTATGGTCTGGTGGGTCAGATAACACCCAGCTCATGATGGGCAGCTCAGGTCGCATGGTGACTTGGTGGCCCATTGTCAAACGTTCAGTTTCCACTAAGGCCCAATAGCAGGCTAAGAGCTGTCTCTCAAAAGGAGAATAGTTGTTTGCAGATGAAGGTAGAGCCTTGCTCCAAAATCCCAAGGGCCTCCGCTGTGATTCCCCTATGGGAGCCTGCCACAGACTCCAGACAGCATCTCTATCTGCCACTGATACCTCAAGCACCATTGGGTCTGCTGGATCATATGGCCCTAGGGGCAGAGCAGCCTGCACCGCAGCCTGGACCTGTTGAAGAGCCTTTTCCTGTTCCAAGCCCCACTCAAAGTTTGCTGCCTTACGAGTCACCTGATATATGGGTCGTAGTAACACACCCAGATGAGGAATGTGCTGCCTCCAGAATCCAAAAAGACCCACCAGACGTTGTGCTTCTTTCTTGGTGGAGGGAGGGGCCAGGTGCAACAACTTATTCTTTACCTTAGAAGGAATGTCTCTGCATGCTCCACACCACTGAACTCCTAGAAACTTCACTGAGTTAGATGGCCCTTTAATTTCAGTGGGATTTATTTCCCATCCTCTCATGTGCATATGCTTTACCAACAAGTCTACACTAGCTGCTACCTCCTGTTCACTTGGTCCAATCAGCATAATATCATCAATATAGTGGACCAGTGTGATATTTTGTGGAAGAGTCAGGCAATCAAGATCCCTTCTAACTAAGATGGCACAAGACTGGAGAGTTAACATACCCTTGAGGTAAGACAGTAAAGGTATACTGTTGGTCATGCCAGCTGAAAGCAAATTGCTTCTGGTGGTCCTAATGAACTGGTATTGAGAAGAAAGCATTGGCCAGATCAATAGCTGCATACCAGGTACCAGGAGACATATTAATCTGCTCAAGTAAGGACACCACATCTGGAACAGTGGCTGCAATTGGTGTGACTACTTGGTTGAGTTTTTGATAGTCAACTGTCATTCTCCATGATCCATCTGTCTTTTGCCCAGGCCAAATTGGAGAGTTAAATGGAGATGTGGTAGGAATCTCCACCCCTGAATCTTTAAAATCCTTGATGGTGGCACTAATTTCTGCAATCCCTCCAGGGATATGATACTTTTTTGGTTCACTATTTTCCCTAGTAGAGGCAGCACCAATGGTTTCCATTTGGCCTTTCCAACCATAATAGCCCTCACTCCACAGGTCAGGGAACCAATGTGAGGATTCTTCCAATTTCTAATTATCCCAATTATACATTCTGGGCCTGGGGAAATAACCACGGGATGAGTTCTGGGACCCACTGGGCCCACTGTGAGTCGGACTTCAGCCAAAACTCCATTTATCACCTGACCTCCTTAGGACCCTACTTTAACTGGACGGCCAAAAGATTTTTAGTGTCTCCTGGGACCATTGTCAACTCAAAACCAGTATCCATTAGGCCTCAAAAAGTCTTGATTATTTCCTTTTTCCCCAGTGTACAGTTACCATAGTAAAAGGCCTCAGGTACCTCTAGGGAAGGACACGAGGAAGGCAAACAGCATAACTCTTTGGTATTGTGACAAGGTCCTTCCTCATTGGAACCCTTCCACACCTTCCTTAAAGGGGTTCTGTGTCTGTGAACTGTCTCAAGTCTGGAAACTGGTTAACTGGACGGGATTCGCTACTGCTGAAATCCAATGTTGACTTCTGTCATTTGTTATAGAGCTTTTCTGCTTATACAGATCAAATAAAAACTTAATAGGCTTCTTATGTATTTGGTTCCTGGGAACGCCATGATTAATTAGCCAGTTCCAAAGATCATTTCGGGTCATGCCATTATAGGCATTGTTTTGTCTTTGCCACCCATTATGATAATTACGATAACTATGCTCATCTGGCCTTTGGCAATTCAGTGCTGCCACCTGATGCCTACACTGAGGTCCTGTTAAACCTATTATGTGTACATTTAATTTATGCAAGTGATAAACAGCTTCTCTAACTGTAAGATCTGGCATAAGAAGTAGAGCAAAAACAAAGCTCTTCAAATATTCTGGTGTCTCTCTCAGTACTTTCCATCTTATAACCTCAGTGAAAGGCATGTCCTCTGGATCTTCACATTGTGGAGAATGTGGTTTTACACTTCAAATCCGCTCGACCATGCCCATCTGCCTGACCCTCACAATCCCTTCATCAATACTTAGCCAAGGAATATCAGGCATCTCTAACTCGCTGTTAGTAGGTCATGTTTTAATAAATACATCAGCCAACCATTCAAATAAACTTTTAACACCTTTTTTAACTGCTCGAGCTTCCATGTTAAACCTAGAATCTCTACTCAGTGGGCTCATATCGATAAACTCAGTATGATCCAATTTTATATTCCTTCCACCATTATCCCACACCCTTAAAATCCATTCCCACACATATTCCTTAGGCTTCTGCTGGAATGAATCAACAAACTCATTAATTTCTTTAGTGGTGTAGTTTACCTCCTCATGGACACACTTTCTATCTCACCTTTAGGCGGTTGCTTAGACTTCAATCTTGTTATAGGTCTAAGGCACAACTTGTTGGGCCCTGAGGGACATTACTCCCACTGGAAGGGGGAGATTAGTTTCTCAGGCAAGGATAGGAGGAGGGAACTGCAGGGATGTGATTCTCTGCTGAGGGTGGGGAGATTAATTCTCTCAGAAAAGAAAATCCCTCCAGAATCCGAGGGTTCAAAATCATCATCATGTTCTCCCATATATCTTCCATCCAAGTTTTCAGTTTCCACCCTTTCCCCACCAGTGCTCTCACTATTCTGCTGACACTCTTTGTGGCTAGGAATTAAATTTGCGTTGTAATCAGCCAATTCGTATAATAAGTGTTCCAGCTTGATTTTTCTGCCTCTTTAGCTCTTTGGCTGGCTGGAGAGAAGATTCTCTTCACAGAGCACACTTGGAAACTTTTAAACTGTTGTTGCAATCTGGAGCTGGTTAATTTTGTCACCGAGCTCCTTATTTTCCTCTCACTCTTATCCAGAGATGCTAGGAGCAATCAGGCAACATAATTATTTTCCTTCTTTTCCGCAATTTCTCGCAAATATGTTTTATTTATAGAGATCACTAAATTATTGCTTCTCCAAAGATGTGAGTTAGGTGACGTCAAATGGAATCTATACTTCATAATTACATCAAATATCTGTGCCAAGGATTATCATCCTCTACATGCCACCAGAGAGCCTTCAGTAATCCCTAGGCTTATTGGAGTTGTGAGCTGGCTCCAGAAGACTACCAAACCCACTAAAGAAATTCATCCTTGCTGCCGTGGTTGGTTGGCGCCACCGGTAGGATGTTGCTGCAAGGAGGCAGACGGCAGGAGGATCGGGAGTTCGAGGCCCGCCTGGGCTACCCAGTTTTTGGGGCTGGAGAGATGGCCTAGCGGTTAAGAGCGCCGACCGCTCTTACAGAGGACCCGGGTTCGATCCCCAGCACCCACATGGCGGCTGAGAACCGTCTGAAACTCCAATTCCAGGAGAACTCCAGTTCCAGGGGAATCCGACACCCTCTTCTGACCTCCGCGGCATTGCACGACACGGGTGCACAAACCTACATGCAGACAGTACACTCATACACATACAAAAATAAATAAAATTAAAAAAAATACTTAAAAAAAAAAAAAAAGAAATTCATCCTTTCAATTCTGTTTCTCTAGAACCACTCCTGGTACCAAAATCTGTATTAGTCAGGGTTCTCTAAAGAAACAGAAGCAACAGGACGAATATACAGCTATATACAATTTATTGATTTGCTTACATGACAGAGGTCAAGTAGTCCAACAGTAGCTGTGCTACACATGAGAGGCTGAGAATCCAGGAAGCTACTCAGTCCGCAAGGCTGGATGGCTCAGTAGTCCCAATCTGGTGCTGAAGGCCCCCTGGATTCCAGGAGATCTGCAGGTCTCAGTACATGCTGGGATCCGAAGGGTTGATCACGGCAGCAAGACAAACTCACCACTGAGAGAAAGGCAAGCCACAGGAAAAAAGGGACCAGCTCCCTCTTCCATGAACTTTTATAATTGCCTGCCAGCAGAAGGTAATGCCCACATTTGGGGTGGGCCATCCGGATTGAGGTAGTCCAATCCAAAGATCCTTTTACTCTTATTTGTTCATCCTTAGTCCAGTCAAGTTGACACCCAGGATTAACCAGCAAAGGGACATACTTGTAAAAAGGATACTCCCTCAATGTTGAAAATATTAAAGAAATAGATGGGTTTCTTTTCTATTTTATATATTTTTATTGAGCATTTGTAAAACTCATACAATGGTTCTCAATCAAATACAGTCCTCCCATACCCCAACTCCCCATCAGAACCCATGCATTACAACATCCAAGCTAAGCTCTATCCAGCCAAACTCAAAAAACCAGACCTGCTTCTGTGCAAATAGATCTGCTAGAATCTAGTCAGCATATCTAGGAATCCAAAGTAAGGCATACACTTCCTCATCCAACATTACTCAGTCTCGTATAGTTCTCATATATTTCTCAACCATTTCTCTTGTTCTGCTTTAAGACCTTGAACCAGTTAGCATGGATCCCATGTCTGATGCCTATATTGTCACAAATTTACACATGAAATCTTGTAAGTCACTGCTTCTCTACCTTCAACCACCACTTACAAATTTCTGGCTCTCCTCCACAATCATCCCTGAGCCATGGATAGGTGAGGTTTAATACAGGGTCCCCATCCAAGTATACACACTCTGGCAGCTTCCATTCTTTGAAACTTGACTAGTTGTGGCCTTCTGCTTCCATCACACTTTGTTTTGTAAGTAAGGATTACTGGTGAGAAGTAAGAAGTGCACTCATTTTCTCTTTGCAGATAATTCTTCAAGTAGAGGTTCAATTGGAAATGTGTCTCCTAGGTATAGGGATATTTTTAAGATGTATAAGTTCTGTATTTGAGCAGTTGTGGGATTCTACTTGCAAAGAGTAACTTTTTTGATAAGTGGTCTATGATAACCTTGTTGTAAATATAAGAAATCCATGCTTAGTGTATGGTAAGAAATTTCATTTGCCTAGAGATATGAACTCGATAGGCTTTTCCCTAGGTTGTATGCCTTCTCCAGCCCTGTGCAGTTTGCTGAGTTTACAATGTATCTCATGGGTTCCCTCCCATTGAGAAGGTTCCAATTCCAATTAGATAACTGTTGATCATCCTACAGACAACAGTGACTATACTGCACCAATAGAGGTAGTTTCCTGGGCAGCTGATCATGGTTGTTATGATTTGGCACTGGGTTGTACCATCAATCGATTTTTCTCTCTTAACAGTATGCACATTGTCCAGATTTATGAGTTCTTAAATGCAAATATAAATGTTCCAGGTCAGTTCTTATTCCATTAATCCAAGTTCTATATCTGAAGCATGTTGTGTTCTGAATAGTAGGACCTTATTTTTTTATTTCTAGTAGATAATCAAGGCCTTTGGAGATAACCTGTTTTGTTTTGAGAGTAACTTGGATCGCTCTCACCAATCATTCAAAGGGAGGTATCCTCTGTCTTGCATTTTATTC
The DNA here is from genome assembly GCA_009823505.1 of Rhizomys pruinosus. Classification (NCBI taxonomy): domain Eukaryota; kingdom Metazoa; phylum Chordata; class Mammalia; order Rodentia; family Spalacidae; genus Rhizomys; species Rhizomys pruinosus. The sequence goes on along the minus strand of VZQC01008294.1, from coordinate 361,180 downwards.
CCTTCCACATAGCCACCAGGTTGTACAACATGCACACTAAAGTTCAGACAGTGTATGTGAAATTCTCACGATGTTTTGGGGGGCACCACATTACATTCTGAAACTTATCCTCCAAGATGTAAATGTAGGAAAGGACTTTCTTAATGGGACATCAGCTGGTCAGGCATTATGGCCAACAATCCATAGAGGGGACCCCAATAAACTACAAAGTTTCTGCAGCAAAAGAAACAGCCAAGGAAGTAAAAAGAAAATCCACTGATTGGAGAAAATGTTTACCAGCTACACACCTGAGAGAGGATCAATATCCAGAAAATTCAAATAACTCAATTACAAACAGAAAATAAATGACCAAGGGAATAAAAAGAGAGAGAGAAAAATCTTATTCGGAGAACTGACCAAAAGAGTAAACTTGTGCATTGAAAATATTATAAAAGACTGAGAAAAAGGTGCAAGACAGAACTTAGATGTATGACAGAATCCATGAGCTCTGGTGGGGGGTTGGGTGACTTAAGGGGTGGGCATGCATGGGGGAGTGAGTCGAAATTTGATTAAAAATGTTGTATGAAACACACTCAATAAAAATTAACTTTAAAAAGTTGGGCTAAAGATATGAACAGAGAATTCTCAATTGAACAAATAAAAATGCTAAGAAATATGTTGAAAACCTCTCAACATCCAAAGTGATTCTAGAAATGCATTTAGAAACCACTTTAAGATTCGGTCTTACTTCAGTCAGACTGCCTAAGATCAAGAAAAGGAATGATACAAGGTATTGGCTAGGGCTGGAGAAAGGAAATGTTCATTCACTGCTTGTGAAAATGCAGACTATTATAGTTCCTATGGAAGTCAGTGTGAGGATCTCTCAAAAAACTAAAAATGAACCTTCCATATGATCCAGTTATACTAATCTTTGGCAAATACACAAAGGACTCATCAAACTAAATATACCTATACATCCATGTTTGTTGCTGGTCTCTTCACAATAGCAAATGAATGGAAACAACCTAAATGTTCCACACCTGATGAATGAATAATGAAAATGTGGTATATCTACACAATTGAGTACTATTCGGCATTAAGAAAAGATTAAATTATGAAATTCACAGGGAAATGGATGGAACTAGACAATGTTATTCTGAGTGAAGTAACAGAAAGGCAATAAACTAGATGATGTAGGCTTGTATGTTCTCGCTCATTTGTGGATTGTAGCACAAATTCCATTATGTGAGTATATATTGTGAGTATATATCTTGATATAACACCAAGAGCCAAGAAATTGGAATGGTTACATGGAAGTAAAGGAAAATAAAAATTCAGAAATGGGGACAATAAGGAAAGGATGTTATTAGCGGAGAGCAGAAGGGCTGCACTGGGAGTTTGGGGTGTTGAGTTAAGAGGAGAGTAGAGGAAGCCAGGTGTAGTGGCACACACCTTTAATCCCAGCAGTTGAGAGGCAGAGGCAGGTGGATCTTTGTGAGTTCAAGGCCATCCTGGTCTACAGAGTGAGTTCCAGGACAGCAGGGGCTACAGGGAGACCCTGTCTCAAAAAGACCAAAAAAAAAAATAGAGGGGAGGAGGGGGAGATAAAAGGGAGAAATTATGGGAGGTGGAGAAGGTCAGGAGAGGGAGAGAGTGTAGATGATCAGGGTGCTGGGGCTGGGGAGGCAGAAGGGGGTGGTAAGGGCACAAGAAAGAATAGAGTTGTTTCGAACTTGAAAGGTTTACATGGGTTTCTTGATGTGTACACATTACAAAAATTAAAACAAATGTAAAAATAATTTAAATAAGCTGAGATCAACCAAGGAGACAGAGGCAACCATTAAAAATACCTGAAAGACTTGCACCACACAACACAACAACACCAGCATGCTCCCAGCTCTGGGGCAAGTGGAGATCACCTGTGTCCTGCAGAACACCAGCCTGCAAAAATCAAGGTGAGGCCTGCCTGCCTGAGTGCTTTGGCCACCCCTGTCCTGCATGGAGGCTTGGGATTGCCCAGGACCTTCCAAACTTTGGGTCCCAGCATGCAACGTGGGTGGAGTTAGGTGCTCAACACACAGCACAACACCAGTGTGCTTCCAGCACATAGCATGCATTGGTGAGTTGGCCAGTAGGGTACTGGCCCATGGACCAAAGTAACAAGCAACACCTCCCTCCCCACCCCCTGCAGCCTGGGGGAGTGGTGGTGCTGAGGATCTAGCAAGCGCAGTGTTAGTGATTATATTATGTGCAGCCAACATCGTGGCACCAGAACCCAAAGAAATAAATAAACAAATCCACATGCCAAAGACACATTAAAAAAAAAGGGAAAAGCTCATAATAAATCTACACCAAACTCTACCAACGCTACAGAAGTCTCATACAATGGGATCTCTCTCCAGAAGGAAACCAAGACATGGACTTTAGAAGAACAATTGTGGATATATTCAAAGAAAGTAGAGAACTAAGGGAAGAGAAAGAAAAACCCAGGAAGGACCCAGAGGGAGATAAAGGCAAATATTGGAAAGAACTAAAGGGAGAAAATGACAAACTCTGGAAAGAAGTAGAAATGCTGAAAAGATCCCAGGCCGAAATGAAAAAAGAAAATGACCAACATACCAAGGAGCTACAAGATGAGAATGACACGCTCCAGAAAGAAGTGGAAATACTAAAGAAATCAAAGAATGAAATGAAAAAGGAAATTGAACATTCATCAAATCAACAGGAAAGGATGAGAAAAAGCCTCAGAAGCAGAATGTAAGAACCAGAAAAAAAAAATATATCAGACCTGCAGGATAACATGGACCAACTAGAATGCTCAAATACAGATTATGAAAAATTTAAAAAACACAAGAATGGAACAACCAGGAAATGCGAGACATTATGAAAAGACCAAACCTCTCCATCATAGGAATAGAGGAAGAAGAATCCCAACACAACACTATGACCAGATCTTCAATAGGATAATAGAAGAAAATTTCCCCAATCTAAAAAAAGACAAACCCATACAAATACAAGAACCACATAGAACACAAAACAGACAGGACCAGAAAAGAAATTCCCCATGCCATATAATTATTAAAACACTAGATGCTCAAAACAAATACAAAATACCACAAGAGAAAAACAACAAATTACATATAAGGGGAAACCCATCAGAATCACAGCAGACTTAGTGCAAACTATGAAAGCTAGACAATGTGGACCAAAGTATTCCCAGTACTAAATTAATTTAGATGCCAACCCAGATTACCATAGCCAGCAAAAATATGAATTATAGTTGAAGAATATCTATCTATCTATCTAACATCTATCTATCTATCTATCTATCTATCTATCTATCTATCTATCTATCTCCCAAATCTAATTGGCTATTAGCTCTCTCCTTGGAGGAATAACTCACAGCGGATGCCACAAGCTTATGTCCTCTAGTGGTTAGGAGATGTTATAAGCCACAATAAGAACTTTTCACCCTTTATAGAGAAACCAAAGTTTGTGGATTAGCATACCACTCAAGCATCTGTGTCTATGCTCACAGCTTAGCTTGCCATAATAATTAGTACTGCTTGGCACATGCCTTTAGTCCTAGCACTTGGGAGGCAGATGCAGGCGGATCTTTGTGAGTTCAAGGCCAGCCTGGTATATAGAGTGAGTTCAGGACAGCTGAGGCTACAGGACGACCCTGTCTTGAAAAGACCAAATAATAATAATAATAATAATAATAATAATAATAACTGCTTAAATGCCTGTACATCAAAATTACTTGTGCTTTGTTAGTATGACTAAAAATGTATCCCTGGATAGGCTGTCAACCCATGAAGGGGAACAACGTGAACAGACTAGAGTCCAAAATGACATCTCCAAAGAAAATAGACTGTTTTGCTTCTCACCCACTTGTGCCCCTTTCCGGAAGCCTAGGGAACAGATTGCAGAAGAGGAGGCATAGTAGAATGTAAGGGCTAAATTGGGGTGAATCTTGAGACTACAGCAATATAGACTAGACTCCTAATTGATCAACATGCATGTGCATACAAGCATCTCCAACTGGACTATGGAAACCTTGGGTTGTTCAAAATTTGGACACAGATACTTGCAAATTGGTATGAATGTTACTTACATTCATTGCTTATACTTAATCATTTGGTTCACTTCAAAAAAAAATGCACCAATTACCTAATTGTACGGCAAACTGGGTAACATCAATGTTATCTGAAAACAACTGTGTTACTATATTGTAGAATCTCTTAAAAAATAAACATATAAAAGAGGGAAAAAATGAAAGAAGAATCTTTCATGACATGAACAAGATGAAAGAATAAATGTCTTAAGAAACCATTTTCAGAAAATTCTCAAAGCAATCCAAAGAACAGAGGAAAGGAGCAACTATCCCTAAGCAATTAAATAGAGAAAGCAACAAAATCATAACAGAGTAAATGCAAACCCAGACCAAGAATTCAAATAAAATAAGGTAAAAGGAAACAGCGCACATCTCTCAATAATTACCTTAAATAATGGTCCAAACTCCCCAATCAAAAGGCATAGACTGTTTAATTTTCAAAATATAATCAAATGGTATAGGAAGAAAAAAGACACTGTTTCAGAAGTTAAGTAAAATACGAGAGAATACAAAATAAAAATAGACAAGAATAGAGCATGGAATTAAACTATTAAGTGGAATGAGTAGGCTATCATTCAAATTCATAAAATAAGAGCCAATCATATGTGTGGCACATACTTTGGGCTGCTCATTTTCTTTGAATGATGAATCAAAATCATAAATTCAATGATGTATTCCTATTGTGAAAATTGAAAACAAAACTTTAACATATAATGCCTAAAAATTGATGTTAACTCATAATTGCATCATATTATATAAAATGTTTTCGCTTGGATAAAAAATGTTCCACTATAAAGAAACATGATTGAAATATGCTGCTTTTGAAGATTTTTCCATATAAAAATAATATGAGCTAAGCCTGGTGGCACATAACTTTGATCCCAACACTCAGGAGGCAGAGGTATGCAGATCTCTGTAGGTGTGGCTAAAGGGAGACTCTGTCTCAGAAAGAGTAAAAATAATAATAATAACAATAATAAGAATAAGAATAATGAGTCATCTCATGATTTAATATTTTATGCTGCACCAGATAAAACTTAAAATATATGACAGAGTATCTGAAATCTTGTGGGGTGAGCTATGGGAGGTGGGGAGTGGGAAGGGGGAATGCGGTATGTATTTGATTAAGATGTACTATATCAATTGGACAAACACTCAATAAAAATATTAAAAATGAAAAAAAGAATTCACCTATGTAATCATGCAAAAATAAATTTGCCATTTTTTAGAATAGCTAGTATTAAGCATAGGTTATATATTTATTAGAACAGTTAGTTTTTGTTTAATTTTTATTTTCAACTGAAGTTTTGCTAATTTCATTCAATATAATTTGATGGAATTTAGATTCATTCTCTTACCCACACCTCCCCTTATTACCCCTGAAGAATTTAATGGTATAGATGGAGAGATAGATCAATTGATTAAATAATACAAATATGTAGAATAGATAGATAGATAGATGTGAACATACACATGACAGATGATAAATTGATGAAAGATACATGATAGATCGATAGATGATAGATACATACATACATACATACATACATACATAAAAGATAGATAGATAGATAGATAGATAGATAGATAAATAGATAGATATAGGGATAGTTAGAGATAGATAGATTGTCTATTTGCATCCCCAAAAGTCCTTCAGTGTGAGTCCATACACTGGAGCCTGTTAAGCCTACTAAGATTCCCATCCTTTTTTAAAATATGTTTTTATTGATGGTTTGTGTACTTCAGACATCATTTTTCAGGTCAATTTAGACATATTCCTCTTTCTTTCCCCCCACTACATCCAAGATCATGCATTCTGCAATAACTGTCCTACATCTTTCTCTCAGATGTTTTTTTATGATTAGGAATTTGAATTTTCCTCCTTTAATTTTGTATTACTCTAAAATATTAATACAGAGTTTCCACCCATATACAGTAATTACAGATTCTGAAATAAGTGGTTTGTCTATTCTAGAGCCCATTAAGAGATTTACTTGATAACAACATAGTTGCTTTTAGATAAACAGAAATATAACCAGAATGCTCCTCAGCTTGCTTTTCATGTGGGGATTTGGTGTTAGGATCCACAAATGAAAGAACTCATTTGTCACTTGTTTTTCTGGGATTGTGTTACCTCACTTAGCATTATCACTTCAAGTTCCATCCATTTCCATGCAAAGTTCAACTTGTCATCTTTCTTTACCACTGATTAGTACTCCATTGTGTATATGTACCACAGTTTTGTTATCCTCTCTTCAGTTGAGGGCCATTTGGGTTGGTTCCAGCTCTTTGCTATTGTGAAGAGAGCTGTAATGAACATGGATGTACATGTATCTTTGTGGTAGGATGAGACTTTTTGGTATATAGACAGGAGAGGTATGACTGGGTCAAGTTGGTAGGTACATTTTGAGGGAAAGATGTATGGAGACCGCACTTGCAAGCATATGGATGGTCTCTGGAATGCCAGAGAGTGTTACCAAAGGCCAATAAAGCAAATATAGGTCTCCTTCAGTCAAGCAAGACTCCTCTGTCAGCACCAGCTACACCTCATCTGCTTGGAAATACTGTGCAGCAGGGGCAGCCATATGTCTGTATATCCCAAATTTAATTGGCTACTAGCTCTCTCCTTGGAGGAATAACCCACGGCTGATGCCACAAGCTTACATCCTCTAATGGTTAGGAGATGTTATAAACCACACGAAGACCCTGTCATACTTAACAGAATAAAATGTAATTCATGGGTTAACATACCATCCAAACATCTGTGTCTATACCAAAGTAACCTACCATAACAATTAGTACTGTTTAAATACCTATATATCTAATTGTGTGTGCTTCATTAGTAGGATCGAAAGGCTATATATTATACTGTTTAAATACCTAAATATCTAATTGCATGTGCTTCATTAGTAGGATCGAAAGGTTATGCCTGGACAAGCTGGCAGCCCATGAAAGAAAACAGCCAGAACTGACTAGAGACCAAGACATCAGCTCCAGAGAAAGTAGAGTGTTTTGCTTCTCATCCACCTGTGCCCCTTTTCTAAGCCTAGGGAACAATCTGCGGAAGAGGGGGCGTGGTAGAATGTAAGGGCTTCGATTGGGGTTAATGGTGAAACTACAACAATATAGACTGGACACTCATTTGATCAACTTGATTGAACATACAAGCCCCCCTTGCTGGATGGTGGGACCCATGAGCTGTGTGGGTTTGGGCACAACTGCTCGCAAATTGGTTTTTCATGAAGGATGCTTGTACTCACAAATTATCACTTATTGTTAAAAAAAATGAAAACAAAACAAAACAAAAAAGCAGAGAAAGATGCAGAAAACTTACGGCAGAATGCATGATCTGGGATGGATAGGGGTGGGGTGGGGGGAAGGGAAGGGGATATATGCCTCAACTGAATTGGAAAATGATGTATGAAATACACAAAGCATCAATAAAATAAATAAATAAATAAATAAAACAAAAATAAAATAAATTTTCTTTTAATTTTCATTTTTTATTGATGCTTTGTGTATTTCATTAGTATTTTAAGGGTTATCCTCACTGCTTTCCATAGTAAATGTAAAAGCTAACATTCCCACCAGCAGTGGATGAGTGTTCCCCTTTACCCACCCCCAACCCCCCATGCCATATTGCATTTTTCACTCAGGGTTGCTTTAGCTATTCAGGGTCTTTTGTTTTTCCGTATGAATTTAAGGATTTTTTCCCATGTCTGTGAAGAAGCTCATGGGGATTTTGATTGGGATTGTGTTGAATCTGTATATCAATTTGAGTAAAATTGACATTTTAGTATATTAAATTTTCCAATTCATGAGCATGGGAGATCTTTCCATCTTTTGATGCCATTTTCAATCTCCTTAATCAGGGGTTTAAAATTTTTGCTGTAGAGATCTTTGGTATCTTTGGTTAGGTTTGTTCCCAGGTATTTTATTATTTTTGAGGCTGTTTCGAGTGGGAAGTTCTACTTATATTCCCTCTCCACTTGTTTATTGTTTGTGTAGAGAAAGGCTACTGATTTTATTAGGGTAGTTTTGTATCCAACCACTTTACTGAAATTCTTAATCATTTCTAGTTTTCTGGTGGAGTTTTTAGCATCCGTTAAGTAAACTATCGTATCATCTGCAAAAAGGGATAGCTTAACTTCCTCTTTTTTGATTAGTACTCATTTAATTTCCTTCTCTTGTCTTATTTCCCTACCAAGCATTTCAAGCACTATGCTGAAGAGGTGTGGTGATCTGGGCAGCCTTGCTGGGTTCACTCCTTTAAGGGAAATGGTTCCAATTTTTCTCCATTTAGGATTATCTTGGCAGTGGATTTGCTATACATGGCTTTAACCATATTGAGGAATAGTCCCTTCAGTCCAGTTCTCTCTATGACTTTAAACATGAAAGGATGATGGATTTTATCAAAGGCTTTTCTGTATCAACTGAGATGATAGTGTGTTTTTTTTTTGTCTTTCAGTCCATTTATGTGTTCTATGATATTTATTGATTTACATATATTGAACCTTCCCTGCAACTATGGTATGAATTGATCATGATGGAAGATCTTTTTGATGTGGGTCTGTATGCAATTTTCAAGTATTTTGTTGAGAATTTTTGCATCTATGTTTATTAATGAGATGGGTCTATAGCTTTCTTTCTTGTTTGTGTCATTGCCTACTTTTAGTATTAAATGATGCTGGTTTCATTGAAGGAATTTGGTAGAATTCATTCTGTTTGTTTCCTTCTAAACAGCTTGAGTAGTAATGGTTGTAGGAACTCTTTAAACATTTTTTTGGTGTTTTTGAGACAGGGTCTCCTGTAGCCCCAGCTGTCCTGGAACTCACTGTGTAGACCAGGCTGGCCTTGAACTCACAAAGATCTGCCTGCCTCTGCCTCCCAAGTCCTAGGATTAAAGGCATGTGCCTCCACACCTGGCAGAACCTCTTTAAATGTTTTATAGAATTCTGCTGTGAAACTATCGGCCTGGGCTTTTGTTTAGTTGCGTATTTTGTTTTGTTTAGTTTTGTTTTGTTTTATTACATCTTCAATTTTCTCAAATACTATGGGTTTGTTTAAACTGTAAATCTCTTCTTGGTTAAGCTTGGTTGATTCGCAGGATTTCAGATAATCATGCATTTCTCTTAGGTTTTCAACCCAATCCTTGAAAGAGACTGTTTCTCCCTCTCCCGGCTGCCATCTGTTGCTGGCATTTCCTTACATGTGGTTGGCACTTCTTACCCATTTCCTCTTGCTTATGTTAGTATTTTTGTGTGGTCTGAACTGCTTGTGTGGGATATGTGCCTGCTGTCACCCTTACTCTGCATTCATATATTTAACAGACCTGCTCTCTGGAAAACTGTTTCTTTCTGGTCCTCCACAAGCTTTGGTTCTTCCAACCTTTTTGCCCTCTTCTGGAATGATTCCTGAGGATTGGGAGGCAGAAATTTTTATAGGTGTCCTATTCTAAGATATATTGTGAATCCTCTTGTTCTCTGAATATTTGCCAGTTCTGGGTTTCAGTGCTAATCGACATCTAGAATAGTTACTTATTATTTTGTGACCACATAGAAACTTCAAGGGTGTGCTTGTTTGAATGAGTGTCCCCCATAGTCTGTAAGTATTCAGACATATGTCTCCAGTTGGTGGCACTGTTTTTGGAGGTCTTAGAAGGTGTGGCCGTGCTGGAGGAAGTGTGTTGTTGGAGGCAGGCTTAGTGAGTTTTAACAAGTATCGTGGTCTACAGTTGCTCTTTCTGCTTCCTATGTTTTTTGTGAGATGTGACCCTCAGGTTCCTGCTCCAGATCCAGCCGCCATGCCTCGTGCCACAATGGACTCTAATTCCCTGGAACCATCAATCGTAACCTCAAATAAACTCTTCCTTTTATAAGTTCTTAGGTCATGGTGTTTTATCATAGCAACAGAAAAGTGACTGCTACAGTAATTTGGTACCAGAGAGTGGGCTGTTGGCTGTGAATAACCTGACCATGTGGATGTTTAGAGAAATGTGGAAGACTTTGGAACTTTGGGCTAGAAAGGCTGTTGACTACTCTAAACAGAGCTTAAAGGGACATTCTAGTGGAGGCCTGGAAGAAAGCATGGCTGCAAAAGATGTGGTTCCAGGGGAAAATAAAGACTTAGGCAGCAACTGGGATATTTTGATAAAGAGTCTGGCAGCAGTTTGCCCGAAGCCCAAATGCTTGCCTGATGCTAAGTTGAAAAGCAATGGACTAATGTCTTTGGCAGAGGATATTTCAAGACAGCCTAATGTAGAAATGGTGGCGTGGCTTTTAATGGTGAATATTATACAGATCTACAGTGAAAAAGAGCAAATGGGGCAGAAGGAAATGCAGAATGTACAGTTTGGATCTGAAAAGTACACTAGGAAGATTAAAGGTGTGGCCAACTCATGTGAAGGAGAGGCTCCCTTTCATAAGGAGACTAAAGTGATTAAGGAGAGGCCTGGAGATTTACAAGTAAACAAAAGAATCAGTACCTTCAGGGCAAGACCACACCCAGCTAATCCTCCAACAAGTCCAGGGCAGAGAAAAATTGCAAATGTGGTTAAAGTAGGAGAGAGTCCATCCCGAACTTGCAGCCAGATTCGGCAATTTCATTCACGTGGTGCTGGCTTTAGAGGCATGAAGTTTGCAAGAGTGAAGGGGTCATCAGTTCTTCCTCCACGGTTTCAGAGAGCCAAAGAGGCCAGGCAGAGTACAGCAGGGGCGTCCCTGAATAAAGAAGGCCCTGATAGGCCATTGCGTGAAGCTGTGAGTGTGAAGCCTGGTTGGCAGCGGAGACCCCAAGAAGACATTCGAGATGCCAGACCTGTGAGATATTTGCCAAGGAGAGCTGCATACAGGGAGTGGTACCAGCCTAAGAAAGAGATGTATGTTGCAAGCAAAGCTGGAAGAGCTGAGCCATCTAAGCCCTTTGGAAGTCAAGTCCCAGAAGTTGCACATGGAGCTACTGGACTTGGTGTTTGCCCTGCTGGTTTTCGGTCTTGTTTTGGTCCAGTATTTCCTCACTATGCCTCTATTCCTCCCTTTTGGAATGGGAATGTGTATTCGGTTCCACTGTATGTTGGGAGTATGTAATTTGTCTTTTGATTTTACAGGAGCTTACAGTTTAGGAGATTGGCCTGAGTCTCAGAAGAGACCTTGGACTGTGGACTTTTGAATGGCATTGAAACTGGTAAAGACTATGGGGACTTTTAAGGTTGGACTAAATGCATTTTGCATTTTATATGGTCAGGAGCCTATGTGGGCTATGGAGTGAAATGTGGTGGTTTGAATGAGTGTCCCCCATATGCTGTAAGTATTCAGACATTTGTCTCCAGTTGGTGGCACTGTTTTTGGAGGTCTTAGAAGGTGTGGCCGTGCTGGAGGAAGTGCATTATTGGGGGCAGGCTTAGTGAGTTTTAACAAGTCTCGTGGTCTACAGTTGCTCTCTCTGCTTCCTGTGCTCTTTGAGAGATGTGAAGCTCGGTTCCTGCTCCAGATCCAGGTGCCATGCCTCCTGCCACAATGGACTCTAATTCCCTGGAACCGTCAATCATAAGCTCAAATAAACTCTTCCTTTTATAAGTTCCTTGGTCACGGTGTTTTATCACAGCAACAGAAAAGTGACTAATAAAATGGGAATAACCAGAAAACAATCAAAGGCAAAAGAAGCCCAATGTTGACTATCAACTAACTGCTTTGGTGATTTTCTTTACACATTACTTTTATTTTGTTAATATTGTGGGAATGATCAGTAGAAAATCAATTTATTGATGAATATCCAGATGTTTTCAATCTTTTCCTAAATATTATTAATAAACAGCTTTTTATTTAGTGCATTAGAGAAATTGATAAGACCTTACCAGGAGATGTTAATTTTTTTAATATCAACCAAACTGCTATGACCTCATTTATTTGTGAATTTATTTTGCACAAACATTGCCCATTTCCTCAATCCTCCTTTTTTTCATGAAGTACTAACTGAATGCTGCCTGTATATAAAGGTTTTATTGATCCTGTATTGAGTGATGAATCAAGCACACAATTACTTTACCGAGTTTTTACTAGAAAAAATCAAATAAAAATATATCATTTCAATATAATTTTACAAATAGCATCTAATTAAATAAGGAAATGTGATTAATGTCTTTGAGAAAATTAAAAGTTTATTATCTTACTTAAATGAGTGATGCAACGCACTAAGAGCTTATTTTAATCGGTGAATAAACAGGCAATGGTAGTGATGAGCTGAGATACCAGGGCAGTAGTTCAAGACTCTTAACAGTCTTGAACCAAGTTCTAGAACTGCAGTTGTATTTAAAGTCTTCTGTTATTGCAATCTAATACAAATCATTTGAAAAAGTAAGGGAAATATTTTTGACTGGGACCATTATTTTTATATTACAGAAAGCCTTTATATGCTATAAGAACTGTTTAGGTTAGAAAGTGAAAATACAACATGGTAAATTATACTAGATTTATGAGTCTCTTGTTGGCTTCTGTGTTTACCCTTACGGGCAATGGAATAAGCCAAAATCTTGTATGGGTCAAATATGTCACCTATTTTAACACATGCATTCTGCCCTCTATACTAGAAACAAACTATAATAGAACAATTAGGAAGCAGAGTGACAATGTAATGCCTTCTTCCTGATGTTTTGATAGTTTGCACTGATTCGGCACAAGGAACAAAACTTCCATGCTCCCTGTTGCTGAAAATGTTGATTGTTTAAAAAAATCCATATTTAAGTAGATGGCAGACTATGTCCTTGGCTGAAGCAATCTTTTGAAACCAAGGCTGTGCCTTATACTCGAGCCTCTGACTAACAGATCTCCCAAGATTCATTCCAAGTCTAGACTGTTCTATAAGTTAAGAAACCCTGAACCTTTTAATTATACTTCAACTTTATTTGAAAGAATCCTATATTTTTTCTCACAACTGTCAAAAGAGGGTACTTGTTTCCTAAATTCGCTTTGGTAGCACATGCCTGTACTCATTGCACTCAAGCTGAAGTAGGAAGATAATGAGTTCTAGGACTACCTGGCTTAGAGGCATGCTGTCACAATAGGAGAAACATAAATGAGATAGATATATGGATGATAGATAGATTGATTGATAGATAGACAGACAGACAGACAGATGGATAGATAGATAGATAGATAGATAGATAGATAGATAGATAGATAGATGATAGATAGATAGATAGATAGATAAATGATAGAAATCTTCTCAGTATATTGTCTGCATATTGGCATTGGTTTCACATCTAGTTTATAGTGACATTAAATGCACACCATAAATACTCTTATAATACCAGTAAATTGATTATGATGTCACTGATGACCTTTGCATTTCTTAATCCTGAGGTAAATTATCATCCATGAGCAGAACTGGTCCCTTGCTTTTCTTGAGACAATTTATTCAGAACACCAAATTCAGAACAACAACTTTCTTTTGTTTACAGATCACCCCTTATGAGCCTCTATGGCTGATTATTGCACATTCTGGATTGTAAATGTCACAGTGTTTCAGGAACTAGTCCGTCAAGATACAGATTCTGTACATATGCTCACACAATTTTCTTACTTATTCTTGTAAAAGTTCTTACTATCATCACAGTTCTGTCCTTTAATATACTGTTATGGGTTTCTGGGGAAACTCATTGACTCTATTATCTATATTTGTCCCATGATCAATTTGACTATGAAACTGTGTTCATAGTGGTTTAAGTCACCACTTAAACCACAGAGTTCTGGGCTGGAGAGATGGCTTAGCGGTTAAGAGTGCCGACTGCTCTTGCAGAGGACATGGGTTCGATCCCCAGCACCCACATGGTGGCTGAGAACCATCTTTAACTCCAGTTCCAGGGGAATCTGACGCCCTCTTCTGACCTCCACGGCATTGCACAACACAGATGCACAGACCTGCAAGCAGACAGTACATTCATATATGTAAAGAATAATAATAAAAATCCCACAGTGTGCTTTGTTTCCTAAATTGTCCTTGTATTTTCAGTATTGCTGGTTCAAACAAAGCCATACTGTTCTTTGAAACTCTTAACACATTTGTAAAATACTATGTTTAAATCTGTGATGGAGTTCAGATATGATGATACAAACATAATCACAGGACTTGAGAGGTAGAGGCAGACAGATCTCTGGGTTCTCACCAGCCTGGTACCTATAGTAAGTTCTACATAGCCAGAGAAACAGTGGTAAGTCCTTGTTCCCCCAGGAAAAACCAACCAACCAACAAACAAGCAAACAAAAACATTGTGATGATGTATATCCCCTTGGCATTTTACTTGGATACTTAGTCTTTATGATCTGCTCCTGTAAGATAATGGCTTTCTTGAATAAAATTAATTTTCCCTTTTCAAGGAAATGATATATCCAGCAGTAACCTCCTAATGAATAGACCAGAAAAATGGATACCACATCACTTATCTTGATCTCATCATACTCTGAGTATCATCACTTCTCATTTACTTCTCTCGCTCTTCCTTCTCTCAATTCTTCTCTCTTCTCTTCTCTTTCTCTTTCTCTTTCTCTTCTCTTCTCTTCTCTTACTCTCTTCTTTCTCTTCCTCTTCTCCCTCTCATCCTCTCCTCTCCCTCTTCTCTTTTTAATTTCAAAATATATATTTTTTTCTTTGAGAAAATGTCTAACTCCAATATTCACTCTCCACTTCTTCCCTTAATGCCTCTATTGTCCATCACTGATTCCCTCACTCCCTCATGTCTTTTCAAAATTCTGTTTTCTTTTTCTTCTTTTTTCTTTTTTTTAATTTGTTTTTACAAATCTAGACCTGTGTCCCCCCCATTTCCCCACGCCACCAGGTCTCATGCATTCTGCCAAACATGTTTTTAATCTCTTCCTCAGTCTTTCTCAATTGATCTCATGTGGAAGTTGACTGTTTTTGAGCAGATATTCTTGTTTCAGTCTGTTCTTCGATGCAGCATACCTTTTGTTGTTTTTGTTGTTGTTGTGTTTGTTGTTGGTTTCCAATATGCATCACTCCAACAGCTTTGGACAAAAGCCAGGTGGCCCTAAAAAAAGAAATACTTACAACTAGGTATATTGGGACTAGCATTCCACAGATGAGGGATACCATCACTCCATCGTTTGTTTTTGGACTGTGGTTTCTTCACGCAGATGATGTCCACTCAAGCTCCAGCTATTTCTCCTTGAAAGCTCATGTGTTCGTGCTTTCTTTACTGCTGCATAGAACTCAATTGATGTAAATGTATCACATTTCTCTATCGCACATCATCAGTTGAGGG
Source organism: Rhizomys pruinosus (assembly GCA_009823505.1). Lineage (NCBI taxonomy): Eukaryota > Metazoa > Chordata > Mammalia > Rodentia > Spalacidae > Rhizomys > Rhizomys pruinosus. The sequence goes on along the minus strand of VZQC01008294.1, from coordinate 345,812 downwards.
ACATTTGGGTTGGTCTCGCTCCTTATATGTGAAAGAGAGTTGAAATAAACATGGCCATGCATTATCTGCTGTGGGGGTGAGTCATGAGGGTCCATGGCCCAGGAGGTGTGGCTGGGTTGGGTGAAGTTCATTCAAGTCTTTCAGGGTTCTCCACATTCCTTTCTCATAGCGCTGTACAAGTTTGACTTCCCACAGCAGTGGATGTAGTGTCTTCTTCCCACAACCACTCCAGCACTTGGTATCATTTGTTTTCTTGATCCTAGCCAGTCATTAGAGTAAGATGATATATTAAAGTGGTTTTGATTGCATTTCCTTAATGATTAGTGATGTTGAAGCCATTCTTGAGGTGTTTACTTCTGCAGCTATCTCTAATTCCTCACTTGTGAAGTCTCTGTTCAGTTCTTGCTCCATCTATTGGGTAGGTTATTTGTTTTCTTTTTTTCTTTGTTTTATTCTTTTTTTTAGTGATAAGTTGATATATCAAATGTTTTTGTCAATGTATCTGCGGTGAAGGTTTCCTCCCTACTCTGTGGGATTCTCTTCACTTACCTTGATTGTTTCTTTTGATGTACAAAGCTTTTGAGTTTATGAGGTTCCCATTTGTCAATTGTCGACCTTAAATTCTTGCACAGCTGCTGTCTGATTTAAGGAAGTCTTTCTCCTACCCTAATGTTGATATGCTGCTGCATTACTTTTTTTCTTCACCATTCGGAGTTTGGGGTTTCACTTGAGGTCTTTGATCCATTGGAGTGACTTTTAGTACAGGGGGGAGGTAGGGGTTTAATTTCATTCTTCTACAAAGTGATGATCAGTTTTCCAACAACACCACGCTGAAGATGCTGTTTCTTTCTCATTGTGGCTTCTTGGCTCCCTTGTCAAATATAATGGCTGAAATTGTTGTGCTACGATTTGCATCTTTGGGTTTTGTTCCATTAGTCACAGATCGTTTCTGTGCCAGTACCAGGCTGTTTTTTTTGACTGTAGCCTTGTAGTATAGTTTGAAGTCTGGTATAGAGATCAACCCCCTGTTAGTAGCTCTTTTCACTCAGGGTTGTTTTGGCTATTCAGGGTCTTTTGTTTTTCCAAATGAATTTAAGGACTTTTGTTTCCAAGCTTGTGAAGAAACTCTTGGGATTTGATTGGAATTGCTTAAATCTATACAAGAGATTTGGTAAAATGGACATTTTATATTAATTTTTCCCAATCCATGAGCTGGGAGGTTTTTCCATCTTCTGATGTCTTCTTCAATTTCTCCTTTAAAGGCTTAAATTTTTGTTGTAGAGATCTTTGGTGTTTTGTTTGGTTTGTTCTTAGGTATTTATTGTTTTTGGCTACTGTGGTGGAAGGTCTCTTTGAATTTTTCTCCAGTTGCTTGTTCTTGTGTAAAGAAAGGCCATTGACCTTTTTTTAGGTTAAATTTTGTATCTGCCATTTGCTGAAGCTGTTAACGTTTTAGGAGTTTTCTGTTTTTGTTGCATCCGTTAATTAAACAATCAGTCATCAGAAATAAGGATAGCTTGACTTCTTCTTTTCCAATTAGTACTCCTTTAATTCCTTTTCTTGCGTTATTGCTCTACAAGTGTTTCAAGCATTAATGAAGAGGAGTGGTGATGGGGCAGCCTTGCCGAGTTCCACCTTTAAAGGGAATTTTACTTTTCCTCCATTTAACAAAGATTTGGCTGTGGTTTTGTTTAATGGCTTTGATTTAATTAAGGAAGATCCCTACAATCCAATTCCTTCTAGGACTTTAAGCATGATGGGATGCTGGAATTTTTCAAAGGCTGTTCTCAGCGTCAATTGAGATGAGGTGTGGATTTGTCTTTGGATTCCTTTTAATGTGCTTATTTATGAATTTTATTGATTTTCGTACGTTGAACCATCCCTGCAACATCTGGTATGAATCCCAACTTGGTCATGATGGATGTCTTCTTGAGTGGGGGTCTTATGCGATATACCAGTATCCTGTTTAGATTTTGGCATCTGTGTTCATTAGAGAGAAGGGTATATATATTCTCCTTTTTTAGTTGTAATCTTTGTCTGGTTTTTGGTAATAAGTGATGCTGGGTTCAAGAAGAGAGTTGGAGAATTCCCTCGATTGTGATCCTCCTAACAAGTTTCAGGTAAAATTGTTGTAGGTCTTTTTGAAATGTTTTATACTAAATTCTGTGAAATCATCTGGGCCTGGCTTTTTTTAGTTGGAGAGCTTCTTACTACATCCTCAATTTTCTTCATATATTATGGGTCTGTTTTAAGCTGCAGATCTCTTCTTGGTTGAGCTTTGGTTGATTCCCAGGATTTCAGATATTCATCCATTTCTTCTTACATTTTCAAATTTGGTAGATTATTGGTTCTTGAAATATTCCAGTGTGGATTTTTCTGGATCTTTTCCTTGTCTCTTGTGATATTTCCCTTTCCATCATGGATTGTATTGATTGGAGTTGTTCCTCTTTCTTTGGTTAACTGGGCTAGAGGCTCTATCTTGTTTATTCTCTCAAAGAACCCACTTTTGGATTCATTGATTTTTTGTATTGGTTTTCTTTTTCTATTTCATTGATATTCTGCTCTGATTTTGTTATTCTTCCTGTCTTTGCTTTAGGGTTATCTGTTGTTGCCTCTCACATGCTTTAGCTGTAGTGTTTAGATCATTCACTTGTGTCTGGTCTTTGTTTTTTCTAATGTAGCACCCAGGGCATAAACTTCCGTCTTAGGACTGCTTTTAAGGTATCCCATAGGTTTTTTGTGTTGTATTGTCATTGTCATTCAGTTCCAGAATTTCTTTTATTCTTTCTATATCTCTTCCTGACCATTTCATTATTCAAGAAGTGGATTGTTTAGTCTCCATTGTTCTGTAGCAGTAGGGCTTATCCGTGTTGGGTTTGACCTTTATTGCACTGGGTCTGATAGAATGCATGAAATTATTTCATTTTTTGTATATTTGTCGGAGGTTTCTTCAGGTCCCAGTATGCGTCGCTTGGAGAATGTCCATGGGGCTAGAGTAGAAGTGTACTCTCTGGTATTAGGTGGATATATCGTAGAGCTCTGTGAGGTCCATTGGTGTATCATATCGTTCAGTTCAGATGTCTCTCTTTTATTCTTGTCGCGTTGACCTATCCAAAGGACTCAGTGGGGTATTGAAGTCCTCTCTATGAGTTACTGGGGTTAGTGTGTGACTTGTGGTCCTAGAGAATTCTCTTTATAAAGTTGGTGCACCTGAGTTTGGGGTCTATATATTCATGATTGTGAAATCTTCTTGGTGAATTGTTCCTTTGCTGAAGATGAAATGGCATTCTTTCTCTCTTCTGATTTTCTTTTAATTTGAAGTCATATTTGTCTGGATATTAAAATAGCAACACCTGCTTTTTTTGTACCATTTGCTTAGAATATTTTTTCCATCTTCACTTTAAGGTGGTGTCTGTCCTTGAAGGTAAGATGTTTCTTGTAGACAGATAAAAATGGATTTTGTTTCCTAATCCAATTCTCCCATCTATGCTTCGATTGGGGAATGTAGTCCATTAATATTTAAGGTTATAACTGATAGGTCTGTGTTGCTTCCTTTTGCTTTGTTATACATTTGCAGTTTGGGTTTAGGTTCTACTTCTGCAGTTGTGCTTTTATGATTTCTCTTTCTGGTGCCCTGGGATGGTGCTCCTTCTTCTGTTCTTTGAATTGCTTCGAGTATTCTCTGAAGGGTTGTCTTTCCAGACATATATTCTTTAAACTTGTTTGTGATTCATGGAAGGTTTTTCTCTCTCCTTCAATTATAATTGACATTTTTCTGGGTATAGTAACCGGGTTGGCATCATTGTCCTTTTAACACTGGGAATGCTTTCCTCCAGGTTCTTCTTGCTTTATATTGCATTGAGAAGTCAGTTGTAATTCTGATAGTTTCCCCTTATAGGTCACTTGTTTTTCTTTGGGCTTTAAGGATTTTGTCTTTGTTTTGGGTGTCTAGCTTTTTACTATTGATGTGGCGTTCTTATCTGATTTGTCTGTTTGGAGTTCTATGTGCTTCTTGCATTTGTATTGGTTTATCTTTTTTTAGTTTGTGGAAGTTTTCATCTATTATTCTATTGAAGATCTGATCAATACTATTCTCTTGGGATTCTTCTCCTTCCTCTACTCCTATGATGAGGAGGTTCAATCTTTACATAGTGTCCCACAGTTCCTGGTTGTTCCACTTTTGCGTATTTTTAAATTTTTCATAATCTTTCCTTGAGGTTTTTAGTTGTTCTGTGTTATCTTCTAGGTCTGATATTCTTTGTTCTGCTTCCTCCATTCTGCTTCTGAGGCTTTTTCCACTCCTTTCCTCTTGATTGGATGAGTGATTTCCTTTTTCATTTCCTCTTCTGATTTCTTTAGTATTTCTACTTCTTTTTGGAGCTTCTCAATCTCTTCCTGTAGCTCTTTGCTTCGATGGTTGGTTTCCTTATCTTTTTCAGCATGGGATCTTTTCAGTGTTTCCAGTTCCTTTCTGAGTTTGTCATTCTCTCTCTCTAGGTCCTTATTGAGTTCTTCATTCTCTTTTCTTAGTTCTTTGATTTGCTCTTTATAATCTTGTGGTTCTTTAAATGTGTTCCCAATTGTGTTTCTGATATCCATGTCCTGGGACATCCCCATGCGGATCCCACTGTAGGAATCTTCCATAGGGTTGGTAGAGCTTGTTGTGGGATTATCCTGCCCCTTTCCTGTGTTGTATCTTCTTCATGCTCCTGGCATATGACCTTCTCCTTGCCTGTATTCCAATGTAGCCTTAAATGCCTCTTCACTGTGTTAAAGGCTGCTTTGCTTGCCTCCTTCAGATGCCTTCGTATATCCAGTTGGTGCGTGAGGGGGGGAGGCAACACACCGACTGTGGGTGGGCTCTTTTGCTCAGTCACCTGCACTTGCCTGAGCTGGTCCCAGAAGATCTCAAATCGAGACTCACACAACCCTACCTTTAATACCAGCTGGGAGGATAACTTCACCCCCACAGCCACAAAAGCCAATCAAGCCAAAGACAACTGGATTAACGGATTAACTAGATGAAATCAATCAACAATCAGCCTTGCTGAAGCACTCAGCTGCTGTCCACCTACCTGCACTTACCTGAACTGGTCTCGGGAGATCTCCCTCTTTTTTCTTTTCTTTTCTTTCTTTCTTTCTTTCTTTCTTTCTTTCTTTCTTTCTTACTTTCTTTCATTTTCTTTCTTCCATTGATTCATTCTTTCTTTTATATTCCTTCCTCTTTTTATCTTTCTTCTTTCTTTTTTTTTGTATTTATTTTGTTTTTATTTTTTTATTATTTTATTTATTTATTTTTAAGGGATGCTACAATATAACACAGTTGTTTGCAGATAACATTGATGTTACTCAGTTTGTCAAACAATTAGAGAATTAGTTCATTTTGCAAGTATCTATGTCCAAATTTTGAACAACCCAAGTTCCCATAGTCCAGTTGGAGAAGCTTGTATGCACAGCATGTTGATCAATTAGGACCAGTTATATTCTGTAGTGTCTAATGATTTCCCCTATCTCTCAGCCGCCCTTACATTCTACCATGCCTCCTCTCCGCAATTTGTTCCCTGGGCTTTGAGAAAGGGGCCCAAGTGGATGAGAAGAAAACAGTCTACTTTCTTTGGAGTTGTCAATTTGGACTCTTGTCTGTTCGGGTTGTTTCCCTTCATGGGTTGACAACCTTTCCAGTGATACATTTTTAGTCATACTAACAAAGCACAAAAAATTGGATGTACAGGCATTTAAGCACTACTAATTATTATGTCAAGCTAAGCTGTGAGCATAGACACAGATGCTTGGATGGTATGCTAATCCGCAAACTGTGGTTTCTCTATAAAGGGTGACAAGTTCTTATTGTGGCTTATAAACATCTCCTAACCACTAGAGGACATAAGCTTGTGGCATCCACTGTGAGTTATTCCTCCAGAGAGAGAGCTAATAGCCAATAGATTTGGGATATATGATACACTTGGCTGCCACTGTGTGCACAGTATTCTAGGCGTTGAGGTGTAGTTGTCTGACTGAGGAGTCTTGCTTATCTCAGGGAGACCAATATTTTACTGAATTGCTTTAGTTGCCTTTGGTAACGCTCTCTGGCATTTCAGAGGCCAGTTGTACACTAGCAAGTGACGTCTCATAACATTTTTTCATGCTCACACCAGGTCTTTGACAACAGAGACTTACTGCCTTTCTCCTTGCATATATCCCACTTATAGGCAAAAGGCTTTTATAATTTGTGGGGGGCAGGTTTGAATCCGCTAGCCAACATCTCCTAGGCAGAATAATTCATTGCTGATGTCAGAGCTTTCCTGTAGTAATATATTTTGCTTAATTACACAGCTTATAAACATTTTACTATTGAGATCTTGAAACTAACAATGGGAGGAGAATTTTATGTTCCCGCAGGTAAAAATCACCAATCTAAATGCCTGAAAACATACAATTTATGGCTGTGCAGGATGGACTGGGAAATGCCAGCAGAGAGGCTGACCGATCTGAACATTAAAGAAAGAGGAACCTCAGACTGCCTGAGTCACAGACACTGAGCATCTCTCTGAATACTATTGGGATTAACTGTTTATAATGGGCCCTAATGAAGTTTACCTTCCAGATACTGAGAAACCTTTCTACCTCTCGCCTTTATAGGAAAAAGAAAAACATGATGGTAATGAAACCATTCCCTAACTGTAAATTAGAGCCAGTTTTTACAGTGGTAATTTCCTATAAAACAGGTATAACTACCCTTTTTTAATTGACTGATAGGCATTGGAACTGTGAAAGGATAATTTATCTAGAGCCAAATTCAATAATAAAATGTTTATAAGCTGTGTAATTAAGCAAAATATATTACTACAGGAAAGCTCTGACATCAGCAATGAATTCTTCTTTCTTTTTCAAACACAGAGTTCTTTCCTCAGCAAGATATGATGTATGAGGAGTGTGTTTTGGTGCAACTTTTAGGACAGCTGAGCCAGGCTACCAGGATCATGGGTCAGTGAAAATTCTGTGTTGTCATGTGCCTGTTGAATGTCACATTCTGATTTTCCCAAATGGAGCATCAATGTTTTCAGATCCATGAAGCTTGAAGGAAGAAAGCCTTGAGGTGGTTTTACATTGAGCATTGGAAAGAGGAGTGACCCACAAATCTGCTGATCCTGCCTCTGAGGCTGGTCCTGAGTAAACATGACCCCATAATGTCAACCTGAAGAGAGCAGAGCATTTGGGACACTGTGCACAGTTTTTCCTTCCTTAACTTTGCAGATATTATGTATTTATATCCTCTGCTTCCCTTAAGTAAGTTTCAGCCCTCTTGCCTCCCTATTGCTTTCCTTACCTGAAACACAGAATTCCGAAGTCTTTTGCATATTCTCTTCCTTCAGCCAGGTTTGTCCCTCTTCTAGTGAACTCCAAATCTAACTCCTTTAAATAAATTATAAATTTCAGTGAAGCTGTATTACTTTTAAATGTTTATATCATTCATCATTTTCAAATTATAGCTATTTCCTCCTTAACATTTTTCACAATTTTTCCTCTATTAGCCAGCATGTTAGACTTCTTTCAGAAAATTTCCTATGGCAGTTGAGCAGATGATATATCTCTAATATCCAAAGGTGCTTGGCCACCTTCATTCCTCTCAAGCTCCTTTTCACACGTAACTAACATGTAGGTGACAGTGTGTATGTACCTGGTCATATTAATCTCCACCCTTTATTTTCTAAGGATGAATATGCAAGTGTAACTTACCTAAAGCTCTCCACAAGCTTATAATAAACATATATTCTGGAAATCAATGGCTTGTCAGATGTATCTGCGGTGAAGGTTATCCTCCCTCTCCTGGTGGGATATTCTCTTCTGTATACTTATTTTCTTTAATGAGAATTAGCAAAGCCTTTGTTTGATGAGGTCCTATTCAATTGTCGACCTTAATCTTGTCAAGCTGCTGTCTGATTTAGGAAGTTTTTCTACTTACTATTGTTATTTAGTGTGCTGCAACTTGTTTCGGCAATCATTTTCTTCAACAGTTTAGTTTGGGTTTCACATTAGGTCTTGGTCCATTTTGAGTGACTTTAGTTTACAGGGTGAGAGTAGGGGGTTTAATTTCTTCTTCTAACAAGTGATGATCAGTTTCTACAACACCACTTGTTGAAGATGCTGTCTGTTCGCCCATGTGGCTTCCTTGCTCCCTTGTGAAATATGAAGATGGCTGAAATTGGTTGTGCTACAGGTTTGCGATCTTTGTAGTTTTGTTCCATTATCAACATGGTCTGTTTCTGTGGCCAGTACCAGGCTGTTTTTTGCTTAGCTGCTTAATGTATATTTGAGTTGGTATAGGTATCTCCCAGCTTGTACTCTTACTTTAGGGTTGTTTTGGCGATTCAGGGTCTTTGTTTTTCAAATGAATTTAAGGCTTTTGTTTCCAAGCCTGTGAAGTAAACTCTTGGCGATTTTGATTGGAATTGCTTTAAATCTTATACAAGAGATTTAGTAGAATGGACATTTTTTACAATGGTAGGTTTTGCCCCAATCCATGAGCTGGGAGTTTTGTCCATTAGGGTCTGATGTCTTCTTCAATTATCTCTTCTTTAAAGGTTTTAGATTTTTGTTGTAGAGATCTTTGGTTTTTCTGGTTGTTATTTTTTTTTTGTTTGTTCTATATTTTATTTTTTTGACTACTTGTTAGGCTTTGATTCTTTCCAGTTGCTTGTTCTTGTGTAAAGAAAGGCCATTGACCTTTTTTTATAGTAGATTTTGTATCCTGCCAAGTTGCTGAAGCGTAACGTTTTAGGAGTTTTCTGTGTTTGCTCTTTTCGAAAATAAATCTGTTAAAACCAAATGTCATCAGGAAATAGGGATAGCGTTGACTTTTCTTTTCCAATAGTACTCCATTAATTTTGATGTGTCTTGCGTTATTGTTCAGCAAGTATTTCAAACATAATTGTAAGAGGAGTGTGATGTGGGCAGCCTTGCGAGTTCCACCTTTAAAGGGAATAGTTTATTTCATTTCCACCATTTAGGGGGAACGATATTGGCTTAGGTTTCCTGTACATGGCGTTTGATGAACATTGAGGAAAGATCCCCCTATACCAATTCCTCAGGACTTTAAACATGATGGGATGCTGGATATTTCAAAAGCTGTTTCAGCGTCAATTGAGATGAGGGTGTGGATTTTGTCTTGGGGATTCCTTTTTATGTGTTTGAGTGATGGTTATTGGTTTTTCGTATCTTGAAGACCATCCTGCACATCTCTGGTATAAATCCAAACCATTAGTCTATGATGGATGACTTCTTGATGGGTCTGTAGCGATATACCAGTATCCTGTTTAGAATGTTTGGCATCTGTTGTTTTTGCATAGAGAGAAGGGTATAATTTCTCCTTGTTAGTGTGGATCTTATGATCTGGTTTTTTTTGTATATAAGTGATGCTGGGTTCAAAAAGGAATGGGCGAGATTTCCCTCGATTGGGAATTGATTCCTTCTAAACAGTTTCAGTAATAATGTTGTAGGTCTTTTTGAAATGTGTTTTATAGAATTTTTGAAATGTTAAGCATCTGGGCCTGTGGCTATTTAGTTGGGAGGCTTCTTACTACATCCTCAATTTCTTCATAATTTATGGGTCTTTAAGCTGGCAGATCTCTTCTTGGTTGAGCTTTGTTGTTCCCAGGTTCAGATATTCATCCATTTCTTCTACATTTCAAAATTGTGTAGATTATTGGTTCTTGAAATATCCCGTGTGATTTTTCTGGATCTTTTCCTTGTCTCTTGTGATATTTCCCTTTTCCATCATGGATTGTATTGATTTGGAGTTGTTCCTTCTTTCTTTGGTTAACGGGCTAGAGGTCTATCTAATGTTTATTTCTTTCAAAGAACCCACTTTGGATTCATTGATTTTTTTGTATTGTTTTTCTTTTTCTATTTCATTGATTTCTGCTCTGATTTTTGTTATTTCTTCCAGTCCTGCTGCTTTAGTTGGTCAATCTGTTGTTGCCTACTCACATGCTTTTAGCTGTAGTGAGATCATTCACTTGTGCTGTTCTTGTTTCTAATGTAGGACAGGGCTATAAACTTCCGTCTTAGGACTGCTTTTAAGGTATCCCATAGGTTTTTGTGTGTTGTATTGTCATTGTTCATTCAGTTCCAGGAATTTCTTTTATTTCTTTATCTCTTCCTTGACCCATTCATTATTCAAGAGTGGATTGTTTAAGTCTCATGTGTTCTTGTAGGCAGTAAGGTCTTATCCTGTGTGTGGTGGGTTGAGCTTTATTGCACTGTGGTCTGATAGAATGCATGCAATTATTTCTTTTGTTGATATTTTGGGAGGTTTCTTCAGTGGTCCCATATGCGGTCGCTTTTGTGGAGAATGATTCCATGGGGCTGAGAGAAAGTGTACTCTCTGGTATTAGGGTGGAATATTCAGTAGGAGCTCTGTGAGGTCCCATTGGTGTATCATATCGTTCAGTTCAGATGTCTCTCTGTTTATTTTTGTCAGGTTGACCTATCCAAAGGACTCAGTGGGTTATTGAAGTCCTCTACTATGAGTTTACTGGGGTTAGTGTGTGGACTTGTGGTCCTAGAGAATTCGTCTTTATAAAGTTTGGTGCACCTGAGTTGGGGTATATATATCATGATTGTGAAATCTTCTTGGTGAATTGTTCCTTTGCTGAAGATGAAATGGCATTCTTTCTCTCTTTGATTTCTTTTTAATTTGAAGTATTTTGTTGATATTAAAATAGCAACACCTGCCTTTTTGGTACCATTTGCTTGAATATTTTTTTCCATCATTCACTTTAAGGTGGTGTCTGTCCTTGAAGGTAAGATGTGTTTCTTGTAGACAGATAAATGGATGGATTTTGTTTACTAATCCAATCTCCCAGTCTATGTCTTTCGATTGGGAATGTAGTCCATTAATATAAGGTTATAAATGATAGGTCTGTGTTGCTTCCTTTTGCCTTGTTAACATTTGCAGTTTGGGTTTAGGGTTCTACTTCTGCAGTATGCTTTTATTGATTTCTCTTCTAGGTGCCCTGGGGATGTTGCTCCTTTTCTGTTCTTTGAATTGCTTCGAGTATTCTCTGAAGGGTTGGTCTTCCAGACATTATTCTTTAAACTTTTTGTTTTGGAAGGTTTTTCTCTCTCCTTCAATTATAATTGACATTTTTCTGGGTATAAACCTGGGTTGGCATCAATTGTCCCTTTAACACTGGGAATGCTTCCTCCAGGTTCTTCTTGCTTTTAGTTTGCATTGAGAAGTCAGTTGTAATCTGATAGGTTCCCCTTATAGGTCACTTGTTTTTCTCTTGTGGCTTTAAGGATTTTGTCTTTGTTTTGGGTGTCTAGCTTTTTAACTATGATGTGGCGTTCTTATCTGATCTGTGTCTGTTTGGCAGTTACTATGTGCTTCTGCATTTGTATTGGTTTATCTTTTTTTGTTTGTGGAAGTTTTCATCTATTATTCTATGTGAAGATCTGATCAATACTATTCTCTGGGATTCTTCTCCTTCCTCTACTCCTATGATGAGGAGGTTCAATCTTTACATAGTGTCCCACAGTTCCTGGTTGTTCCACTTTTGCTGTATTTTAAATTTTCATAATCTTTCCTTGAGGTTTTTTAGTTGTTCGTGTTATCTTCTAGGTCTGATATTCTTTGTTCTGCTCCTCCATTCTGCTTCTGAGGCTTTCCACTCCTTTCCTCTTGATGGATGAGTGATTTCCTTTTTCATTTCCTCTTCTGATTCTTTAGTATTTCTACTTCTTTTTGGAGCTTCTCAATCTCTTCCTGTAGCTCTCTTGCTTCGATGGTTGGTTTTCCTTATCTTTTTGCATGATCTTTTCGTTTCCAGTCCTTTCTGAGTTTGTCATTCTCTCTCTCTAGGTCCTTTTGAGTTCTCATTCTCTTTTCTTAGTTCTTTGATTTGCTCTTTATATCTTGTGGTTCTTTAAATGTGTTCCAATTGTGTTTCTGATATCCATGTCCTGGGACATCCCCATGCGGATCCCACTGTAGGAATCTTCCATAGGGTTGGTAGAGCTTGTTGTGGGATTATCCTGCCCCTTTCCTGTGTTGTCTCTTCTTCATGCTCCTGGCATATGACCTTCTCCTTGCCTGTATTCCAATGTAGGCCTTAAATGCCTCTTCACTGTGTTAAAGGCTTGCTTTGCTTGCCTCCTTCAGATGCCTTCGTAATCTCAGTTGGTGCGTTGAGGGGGGGAGGCAACACACCGACTGTGGGTGGGCTCTTTTGCTCAGTCACCTGCACTTGCCTGAGCTGGTCCCAGAAGATCTCAAATCGAGACTCACACAACCCTACCTTTAATACCAGCTGGGAGGATAACTTCACCCCCACAGCCACAAAAGCCAATCAAGCCAAAGACAACTGGATTAACGGATTAACTAGATGAAATCAATCAACAATCAGCCTTGCTGAAGCACTCAGCTGCTGTCCACCTACCTGCACTTACCTGAACTGGTCTCGGAGATCTCCTCTTTTTTTCTTTTCTTTTCTTTTTCTTTCTTCTCTTTCTTTCTTTCTTTCTTTCTTCTTTCTTTCTTCATTTTCTTTCTTCCATTGATTCATTCTTTCTTTTATATTCTTCCTCTTTTTATCTTTCTTCTTTCTTTTTTTTTGTATTTATTTTGTTTTTATTTTTTTATTATTTTATTTATTTATTTTTAAGGGATGCTACAATATAACACAGTTGTTTGCAGATAACATTGATGTTACTCAGTTTGTCATACAATTAGGTAATTAGTTCATTTTGCAAGTATCTATGTCCAAATTTTGAACAACCCAAGGTTCCCATAGTCCAGTTGGAGAAGCTTGTATGCACAGGCATGTTGATCAATTAGGAGTCCAGATTATATTCCTGTAGTCTCATGATTTGCCCCTATCTCTCGCGCCCTTACATTCTACCATGCCTCCTCTTCCGCAATTTGTTCCCTGGGCTTTGAGAAAGGGGCACAAGTGGATGAGAAGAAAACAGTCTACTTTCTTTGGAGTTGTCAATTTGGACTCTAGTCTGTTCAGGTTGTTTCCCTTCATGGGTTGACAACTTTCCAGTGATACTTTTTAGTCATACTAACAAAACACAAAAATGGATGTACAGGCATTTAAAGCATACTAATTATTATGTCAAGCTAAGCTGTGAGCATAGACACAGAGTGCTTGGATGGTATGCTAATCCTAAACTGTGGTTTCTCTATAAAGGGTGACAAGTTCTTATTGTGGCTTATAAACTCTCCTAACCACTAGAGGACATAAGCTTGTGGCATCCACTGTGAGTTATTCCTCAAGGAGAGAGCTAATAGCCAATAGATTTGGGATATATATAGACACTTGGCTGCCACTGTTGCACAGTATCTCCAGGCTTGTGAGTGTAACTGATACTGACGGAGGAGTCTTGCTTATCTCAGGGAGACCAATATTTACTGAATGCTTTAGTTGCCTTTGGTAAGCTCTCTGGCTTTCAGAGGCCAGTTGTACAGCAGTGCATGACGTCTCATAACATTTTTTCATGCTCACACCAGGTCTTCAACAACAGGACTTACTGCCTTTTCTCCTTGATATATCCCACTATAGGCAAAAGGCCTTTATAATTTTGGGGGGCAGGTTTGAATCCGCTAGCCAACATCTCCTAGGCAGAATAATTCATTGCTGATGTCAGAGCTTTCCTGTAGTAATATATTTTGCTTAATTACACAGCTTATAAACATTTTACTATTGAGATCTTGAAACTAACAATGGGAGGAGAATTTATGTTCCCACGCAGGTAAAAATCACCAATCTAAATGCCTGAAAACATACAATTTATGGCTGTGCAGGATGGACTGGGAAATGCCAGCAGAAAGGCTGACCATCTGAACATTAAAGAAAGAGGAACCTCAGACTGCCTGAGTCACAGACACTGAGCATCTCTCTTAATACTATTGGGTTAACTGTTTTAATGGGCCCTAATGAAGTTTACCTTCCAGATACTGAGAAACCTTTCCACCTCTCGCCTTTATAGGAAAAAAGAAAAAACTGAGGTAATGAAACCATTCCCTAACTGTAAATTAGAGCCAGTTTTTACAGTGGTAATTTTCCTATAAAACAGGTAACTACCCTTTTTAATTGACTGATAGACATTGGAACTGTGAAAGGATAATTATCTAGAGCCAAATTCATAATAAATGTTTTATACTGTGTAATTAAGCAAAATATATTACTACAGGAAAGCTCTGACATCAGCAATGAATTCTTCTTTCTTTTTCAAACACAGAGTTCTTTCCTCAGCAAGATATGATGTATGAGGAGTGTGTTTTGGTGCAACTTTTAGGACAGCTGAGCCAGGCTACCAGGATCATGGGTCAGTGAAAATTCTGTGTTGTCATGTGCCTGTTGAATGTCACATTCTGATTTTCCCAAATGGAGCATCAATGTTTTCAGATCCATGAAGCTTGAAGGAAGAAAGCCTTGAGGTGGTTTTACATTGAGCATTGGAAAGAGGAGTGACCCACAAATCTGCTGATCCTGCCTCTGAGGCTGGTCCTGAGTAAACATGACCCCATAATGTCAACCTGAAGAGAGCAGAGCATTTGGGACACTGTGCACAGTTTTTCCTTCCTTAACTTTGCAATATTATGTATTTTATATCCTCTGCTTCCCTTAAGTAAGTTTCAGCCCTCTTGCCTCCCTATTGCTTTCCTTACCTGAAACACAGAATTCCGAAGTCTTTTGCATATTCTCTTCCTTCAGCCAGGTTTGTCCCTCTTCTAGTGAACTCCAAACTAACTCCTTTAAATAAATTATAAATTTCAGTGAAGCTGTATTACTTTTAAATGTTTATATCACATCATTTTCAAATTATAGCTATTTCCTCCTTAACATTTTTCACAATTTTTCCNACTTTTCATATGAATGTAAAAGGCATTGCCCTCATATCATGTTTCTTTCCTTCCATATATTGGTTTTCTCACTCCTTTGTTGTTCTCTTAAGGGAATTTCTTTCCAGTAGATCCCTGCTATGAATCTGTTTCTAGGAAAGCTACATTAGGACAAGAGGTAATCAAAGTCATTCTCAGCATACTAAATTCATGTGATTATGAGATTGAAACCATCATCAACCAGTAGGCAGTATATTGGTTCATAGAATAGTACTAAATTCTGTACATATTGCAGAATTATAATTGGTAGTTATTTTACTGTGATTTCCTACAATATTATTATCCACAATCAGTCACAAATTTCATGTACACTGCAATGTTGTTTCTCTAGCAATAGAGGAGTGTAGAAAATAACTACAACACATAAGAAATTGAATGGTTGTTTCTATAATCACCATCACATTAAATAGAAGAGATGATAACTCAAATCAGCTGCTATACTTTGAATGTTACTGTGTTCTTCAAAATCCATATGTTGAAACCTAATTTTCAATGCAATCATATTAGGTGACTTAGATGAGTATTCGCTTAAAGATCTCTACAGAATTTCATTCTCCCTTGTCACTGGCAAGGTAGCCAGAATATACCACCTGTGAAGCAGACAGTCAGCTCTAATAGACACGACTCTCTATTAGCCAGCATGTTAGACTTCTTTCAGAAAATTTCCTATGGCAGTTGAGCAGATGATATATCTCTAATATCCAAAGGTGCTTGGCCACCTTCATTCCTCTCAAGCTCCTTTCCACACGTAACTAACATGTAGGTGACAGTGTGTATGTACCTGGTCATATTAATCTCCACCCTTTATTTTCTAAGGATGAATATGCAAGTGTAACTTACCTAAAGCTCTCCACAAGCTTATAATAAACATACTTTTCATATGAATGTAAAAGGCATTGCCCTCATATCATGTTTCTTTCCTTCCATATATTGGTTTTCTCACTCCTTTGTTGTTCTCTTAAGGGAATCTCTTTCCAGTAGATCCCTGCTATGAATCTGTTTCTAGGAAAGCTACATTAGGACAAGAGGTAATCAAAGTCATTCTCAGCATACTAAATTCATGTGATTATGAGATTGAAACCATCATCAACCAGTAGGCAGTATATTGGTTCATAGAATAGTACTAAATTCTGTACATATTGCAGAATTATAATTGGTAGTTATTTTACTGTGATTTCCTACAATATTATTATCCACAATCAGTCACAAATTTCATGTACACTGCAATGTTGTTTCTCTAGCAATAGAGAGATGTAGAAAATAACTACAACACATAAGAAATTGAATGGTTGTTTCTATAATCACCATCACATTAAATAGAAGAGATGATAAACTCAAATCAGCTGCTATACTTTGAATGTTACTGTGTTCTTCAAAATCCATATGTTGAAACCTAATTTTCAATGCAATCATATTAGGTGACTTAGATGAGTATTCGCCTAAAGATCTCTACAGAATTTCATTCTCCCTTGTCACTGGCAAGGTAGCCAGAATATACCACCTGTGAAGCAGACAGTCAGCTCTAATAGACACGACTCTGCTGGCACTGAAGTGAACAAGGATGTGAGTTAAAACTAGGAAACATTATGATAGAAGTGTTCTCTCCAAAGGTCAAAATCAGAGTTAAAAAGTTGTAGCATTCTAAAATTTGAAAAGCACAACTTTGAAAAGCCCTATGTGAAGGTTTTAGAATGCTGAACACAAGATCACCACATCATCTACATTTGAAAAAGTGTCTTTTTTCCCTTATATTATAGAAAATCCACAGTGACTATCCCATGGATTTAACTAAGGCAAATTCCCTGCATCAAAAGTATTCTGTCCATGAAATCTTCTAAATTCCCTTTTAGTCATTTAACCAAAGATGTAGCATTGAGCTACACAATTGGATCTCCAGTTGAGGAGAGAACACACCCATGGTCTCTGTAGTCCCTGGAACTGGATAATATTTACTACCAGGAAAGAAGACAAAAACATGAAATGTTTGTTCCTTGAAGGTGATAAACCAGAATATAAAGCTGAATGGGAAGGAGCTTGAAGATTCAGAGTTATATGCCTTAGAAAGTGTTTGGGAAAATATTCCACCTGAACACTGTCAAAAGCACACTTGACTATGTGCAATGCTGCCTGCATTCAAGTATATCTTTGTGGAGTAAAGCTCCTTGGACATGAATATTGAGTGAGGTGAAGGAGGGGAGATTCCAGGACCCCAGACATGATTTAAAAACAGAGCACTCTAGCCACATATCTTTAGCTCTGTTTTGTTTAAATTCCTTCGTACCAACAAGTTCTCTGTTTTGAAATAGCATACCAATAGGTCCCAGAGTAGCATTCACAAGACAGTTGCACTGTTTATCCTGTTTATTTATGTAAGCTAAGGTAGTAAGTATACAGTAGGACAAATTGGGGTGTCTCTGTTTACTAAGCAGATAGCTTTCTGGTAGACCACTCTTGACTTTGTAATTAAATGTTGTATTTTTCCTTCATGTTATGATGTCCCATTTTGAAGCTTCTCTGAACCTCTGCTCCACTGGGAAGAACACTAAGGAATACAGAATTCAATGTGATTTCTTACTGTAGTCCAACAATGCATTCTTGCATTCACTAACAAGTATAGTTCTCCTCACTCATCAAAGAAGATAGTTTTTGCAACAGATAGAGACTATTACAAAGTTCCTGGTCAAATGTGGAGCATTAGTGACTGTGAGGTGTCTAATGATATATCTACAGTACGAACTCCAGAAAAGGGCCAGGAAAGATTTTAAGAGCTAGGTAGACAAGACATCTCCTTCTAGTTAATTGATTATACACATGATAGAGAAAGTTACCAGTGAAATATTCACAGTATGGTAGATTAACAAGATTAGCATAATAACAAAACAATTTGACACTATCATGGTGGGTAGGGAAAATTTCATATGTTCCCACGTAAAAGAGCTCCAGGCAATCAAAGGATGCTGAGATGGAGAATCAGTTTTCTCCAGAGGCTAGCTCACTGAAAGCTTATCTAGTCTCATATCGGCACCAGGAAATTGACTCCGTGAGTTAGTGACATATCTATATATATAATCAAAGTTTTATTATCTATATAAAATCAAAGAAGAAGATAAATTATGAAGGAAGGAATTTGGCTGTTAGACTATGGAAGGAGTTACAGGGGGCCCAGGAGGAATGATAAAAATAAAGATAAAATATGTATGAAATCCCCCAAATTTAAAAAAGAGAAATTCAGTGAGTTTCAAGAGCACACGGAAACACACACACACACACACACACACACACACACACACACACACAGAAATATACATGAGGAACAGGACAATACTTCTTTGGTATAATTTGACTGATACTGGTATCAAGTGTTATTAATTTTGTTCAAAGGCTTCCATCAACATTAGAGACAGGACAGCAGTCAGTACATTTTTCAAACAGTTATCAGTCATGTACAGATAGCAAGGAAGCTACATATGCATAGCCTTTCTTTTTTTTAATTTTTTATTTATTTTCATATGTGTATGAATGTAATGTCTGCATGCAGGTTTGTGCACCCGTGTCATGCAATGCCGCGGAGGTCAAAAGAGGGCGTCGAATTCCCCTAGAACTGGAGTTAAAGACGGTTTTTAGCCACCATGTGGGTGCTGGGGATCGAACCTGGGTCCTCTGCAAGAGCAGTCGGTGCTCCTAACTGCTAGGCCATCTCTCTAGCCCCAAACTGCATAGCATTTCAAAATGTATTATTTAAAGAATGTCTATAATAGTAAGAATAGGCAGCTTTTCAGTTTCTATAATATTGTGTGGCTATTGTTATAGAAATGAGCAAGGGAAAAACCATGAATATGTTTCTCTTCACATCAAGGCCAAGAGAATAAATAAAGGCAACATTATGCACTAATGCCTGCTATATATAATTTTAGACATCAGTGAAGTTCTTTTTTTTATTTTTTTTTTAATTTTATTTATTTCTGTATGTGTATGAATGTGTTGTCTGCATGTAAGTCTGTGCACCCGTGACGTGCAATGCCGCGGAGGTCAGAAGAGGGTCTCGGATTCCCCTGGATCTGGAGTTCCCCTGGAATTGGAGTTTCAGACAGTTCTCGGCCGCCATGTGGGTGCTGGGGATCGAACCCGGGTCCTCTGCAAGAGTGGTCGGCACTCTTAACTGCTAGGCCATCTCTCCAGCCCCAGTGAAGTTCTTTAAAGCATGTAAAGTAGCACTTCATTTCCAATTAATTTACCTCCTTGAATACAACATAAATCAAATAAAAGAGAAGTTAGAATGAGCTTCAGACATTGTAACAAAATTATGCCCCCACACAACTTCTGTAGCAAGTATAGTATTCTTACTAGAAGAGACTCTGTTATGAGTTATATGTGAGAGAAAAACCCTAATTTCTGTTTTTAGCAACTTCATTTTTTTGATAAATTTAAGTGAAAAAAAAAGAAATTTAGTATAAAATATTCCCTCTTCTTAAGCATAAAATACCATATAGTACAGTGTATTATTTCAGGTAACAAGATTGTCCAAGTTTATAAGGACCAAATTTGATAATTTATTAGCCACAGACAAGTTATGAACATTAATGTTTTTATACAGAAAAATTTGAAAGAGATTTTCATTAAACTTTCCAACTTTGGTGGAAAAATCTGATATAATATTCTTTTGACAAATATCTATTCTCACAGATAATATTTACGTGAAGCAAGATAAATGTTTCAAAAAGTGAAAATCCCTTTTAAATTAATATTTTAGTTTTGTTTAACTAAACATTCTCCCATATCATTTACAAGTATTTTATTACTGTTTTTAGAACAGCATTTTCAAAATTGTTCCTAGAACCTGGGGTGATAGATCAATAGTAAAATGTCTAACAAATTTCACTCCATCTCTACTAAGAAACACATACACACACACACACACATATATATATATATATATATATATATATATTCATCATTACCATCTAAAATGGCTCCATCCTCTCAAATTATTAATTTAAATTATTTGACATAAATGTTATACATTCTATATATTTCAGAATTTTGCTTTTAGTTAAATAAGTTACCATAAATGTCATCTTTAAATTATTGTTATGAGAGTATGTTATAATAATACTTATTAAAATTAGGTCAATTAGTTAATAAGCAATTAATTAAATTTAGGATGCACATAAGCCAAAATTTACTGAAAGTATTATTGAAATAGCATAAAAATCATGTAGTCTGTTCAACTATTCTGAGAAAAGACATGTCTTTTATTTTTGTCAGGCGATTAAAAAAAAAAATATATATATATATGGGCCTAATTTTTACTTGAAATAATATGAATACAAAATAAAATAGTATTAATGCTTAAGCAACTTATAAGTTTATCATTAATATTGCTACTTCCTTTTCATTTGAGTAAATTTTGCCCTTTCTAACCTGATATTAACCCCCCAAAATATCTGGTGATTTTTTATTAAGTTCTTCATCCAGCTCACACCTAAATATCTAAAGTTCTTATTTTTTTCAAATAGCATAGTAGAGTTTAAATAAAGCAGAATTAGACTTCTAGTATTTAGAGATTGAAATTTCAAGTTGCATTTGTTACTTTTCTACTTTCTGTGATCTAATGATGAAATAAAATCAACTCAAGGGAAAAAGCATTGATTCCACCTTTCTGAGGAAGCATTGGCAGCAGAAGCTTGAATTGTATGGTTGCAGAGAACACAAACTCAGAAAGTAGAGAGATGAATAATGCTCTTCAGCTCACTTTCTTCTTCTTCTTCTTCTCCTTCTCCTTCTTCTTCTTCTTCTTCTTCTTCTTCTTCTTCTTCTTCTTCTTCTTCTTCTTCTTCTTTTGGTCTTCTTGAGACAGGGTCTCCCTGTAGCTCTGGCTGTCCTGGAACTCACTCTGTAGACCAGGCTGGACTTGAACTCACAGAGATCCACCTACCTCTGCCTCCCAAGTGCTAGGATTAAAGGCATGCACCAACATGCCTGGCCTCCATATTATTTAGTTCAGGACTCTAACCCCAAGGAATGGTGCTATGCTTATTTAAGGAAGATCTTCCCATTAAAATTAGTATAGTCTAGAAAATTTCCCATAGAAATGCTTAGAGATTTCTTTCTATGGTGACTCTAAATCTCATCAGTTTGAAAATTAAGACTAAGCTTTTTCTGATGGGTTTCCCTTTATATATTACTTGTTCTTTTTCTTTTGCAGCTATTCTCTCTTTGATCTGAACTTTTAGTGTTTTTACTTTGATATGACATGGGGAGTTTCTTTTCTGGTCCTGTCTATGTGGTGTTCTATGTGAGTATTGCATTTCTTATGGGCATGTCTTTCCTTAAAGTGAGAACATGTTCTTTACAATCCTGTTGAAGATCTGGTCAATAACATTATCCTGAGCTTCTATTCCTCCCTCTATGCCTATGAGGAATAGGTTTGGTATTTCCATAGTGTCCCACTCCTGAATATCAAATTTCTATGTATTTTTTTAATTTCTCATAATATTTGCTGAATGGTCCAATTCTTCAACTTTAAATCCAGTCTTGATATTCTATTTTCTGCTTCATTTATTCTGTAGATGATGCTTTCTCCCATCACTTCCAGATGACTTATTGAGTGTTTCAATTGCTTCTTCATTTCAGCCTGCATGCTCTTTGGTATTTCTATCACTTTTGTGAATTTAGTTAGAAGTTTATCCCATCTTCTTTTAGTTCTTTGATTTGCTTGTGTCCTCTTTAAATACCTTGAATTATTCAATCATGTTTATGATAATTATTTTATTTCTGTATCCAGTTTTATGTCTAAGGGGGTCTTCATTGTTGAACTCTTCTATAGAACTGGTAATGATTGGTAGAGAAATATTATTTTGGTTTTACATATTATTATTTTTTTCATTGTGATTTGTCATGTGGACTTCTTTCCTTCTTTGTGACTCTGTTATGAAACTCACATCTTCCATTGTTGAGTGGCAGACTGACTTTGTTTTTACTCTTGATGTGTCTTCATTGTCTACTTAAGTATGAAATGTTGCTTGATCTAGGCTTTAGGTTCTTTCTTCTGATTTTGTATTGGAGGGAGCCGCCCAATATCATCTAGCTAATCAGGAGCTTCCCCAGAGGCAGAAGTCAAGTATCAATCAAATATTCCCAGGCTTCCTTCTAAGGTTGTGACTCCTACTAGGCAGGGATCAAGGCATAATTTAGGAGTTTTGCTGCATGGAGGCTTGATTCCTGTACTCTTGGGAAGTCTGCAAGTGTCTGGAACAGTAATAAAAATAGGGATTAAACCCCAGTCCTGCAACAGGGGGAGGGGCTTCAGAGGATTCCATGCTAGGGGGTTGGAGGCCAGTTTCAGGCACTCCCAAGCAGGTTGGAAATATCCAGAACTAGGTCCAAAGGGAGAAGAGTCTAACCCTAGTGCGGTAACACAGACTCAGATAAAGAATCAATACAGGTTTCCTTTCATTTGTGTATCCTAGTACCAAATCATTGTATGTAAGTATATATGCTGATATAATTGCAGAAACCAGGCAAATGAAAAGAAACCAGGAAGGTAAAAGGGAGCCTGAGAGAGAAGACTAGTAGGAAACAAGTTTTATTAAGGGAGAAATAGCTAAAATCAGGGTATCTAAATAAAAGGTGAGAAGAAGGGTTATAGAAGGAAATTTGGGAATAAAGGGAAAAAGTTGCTCAAGAGAAGTTAGAATGTAGGAGATTGGTTTTATTAAGGGAAAATGGGGAAAATTGAGATACTTTAAATGGAAAAGACATGAAGGGAGGGCTAGACAGGGAGGGAAGAGAGGAAAGATAATAATACCTAGCTAAGGTAAAAATTTTGAGGGATTCATATTAGTCTAACAATCTATTAAAAAAATTACACATGCCGCTGGGCATGGTGGCACACACCTTTTATCCCAGCATTCTGGAGGTAGAAGCAGGCAGACCTTTGTGAGTTCAAGGCCAGCCTGGTCTACAGAGTGTGTTCCAGGCCAGCTGGGGCAATGCGGAGACACTGTCTCAAAAAGATACAAAAAAATACACATGCAATATCTCTCCATGAACTGAATGCTACATAACAAGAAAAATACAGGCAGAATAAACCTTCCTTTGAGTCATTGGCCAAGGTAGGTTGAGAGACTCCCAAATTACACAGGCTATTGCTACAGCCTTGATTGCCTCCCAGAACCTGAAGCTAAGACCTTATTATAGAAGACAAGACATACTTCAGGGACTGTAATTGGGACAATGGAGCTGGATTTGACCAGGAAGCCACCTCCCCTGAAGGCTAGCTCTGACAGCTTAGGAGAGCATTTGCAAGCTACTAAGGGAGGACAGAAATCAATGATTCAAAACCAGATTTAAAACCAAATATCCACATAAATGACTAGCACAGTAGTGACATTCTTATTTGGGGGGCAATCTTTGACTAATTAACTGGACTTAAAGCCCACTCAATGTGAGGAAACTCATGTGTGGTAGTATAAACATAGCCAGATACACATAGCTAGAGAGGTCATAGATTTTTGAGACATCCCCAAGGTTGTAGTAAGGTAACATCTTACTAACTGGCAAACAGGTTTCTTTGTATTTATGGACAGATATTTCAGACATCGATAAGTACTACAGAGTCCCACAGGTGGACACACACACACACACACACACACACATATTGTCTATGTATGAATTTCCCAAACCTAAGCTACACATCTAAAATGCAGTCTCTGCAACTAAGGCTCATGCAACATGGAACAGCTGGCCAAGAGGACACAAATTAGCCTCTTATCTCTCACTAAGGAATATCCCTCATGCAACAGGTGACCAGGAACTCAAAAGATCATGAATGTCCAAACAGTGCAGATTAGGAGTCTACAGAATATGGGTCCATGGACAGGTCATCTATATTCTGCTTGTCCCACACCTGGGTCTCAGGGAACATTGTGGGTATGGGGCAGAAAGTTTGAAAGAAACAGGGAGGTTGTGTAAAACCATATGGAAATAGAATCCTACAAGCTTCTGAGAACCTTTTCATATGAACCTACATCATTTGTGTCAGCATGCACAAGACCCATGTCAGTTCAACCAAGCCAAAACAACAACAACAACAACAACAACAACAACAACAACAACAATCATGGAACTGCAGAAATGGGCAGCATAACCCAAACGTAGCTGAAGAAATATTGGAAGCTGATTAAGGTCAGATGGGTAAGAACTGGCATTATTTAATAGAGGGAATTTGGATAGTCCTACTAGAGCTCAGAAAATGATCTAGCACTGGGGAGTGGCAGGGGAGGTTAATTTGGCACTGTGTGCCCTAATACAAATGAGAGAATGTGTGAATTTCAGGGGGTATTCAGTGGGGAGTTGCCAAATGAGAAGGGGCTATAAAGGTGATTAAGTCTGATTGAGATTTTTATATATGAAATATACAAAATTTCAATATAAATATTTGCTTTTAACAGTGAAAAAAATAAAGAAAATTAAGTTTAACTTTTATACATGCCAACAGGTTTTTGTTTATTTGCTTATTGTTTGATTTGGGATTTTGTCATGCTGTACTTGGTCCTATATTACTATATTATCTTGTTCATACATAGTTTAGTAAATAGATTAGCACCTTACTTAAAATTCCATAGCTATACTTACCTGGCAGGGGAGATACCATGATCACGAAGGTGGTTTTCCCAGGGTGAGGCTCATCCATTGCACTCCGGCTGTGCTGACCCCTGCGATTTCCCCAAATGCGGGAAACTCGACTGCATAATTTGTGGTAGTGGGGGACTGCGTTCGCGCTCTCCCCTGAGGAAAAAAAAAAATTCCATAGCTAATCTAACAATGTATTCTATGTAATTTAAAATATTAATATGTTTACCCTTGCAGGTGATGTATAAATTGTATTATTTTAATGGAATATTTTTAAGTTATTATGCTCTTTCAAAATCTAACTTTTATAAAATGGTATTGGCAAAAGTTACAGTGCTCTTTTTCCAGTTCGTTTCATATTTAAATACTATGTACTTTATGTTGTAACTGTCTTTAAAATGTAAGTAGATAAACAAGTAAACTAATACATTTTAAGTTAGAATATATCTAATTCACCAAATGTAGCTATGTCCCATTTCCCTTCCTTCTTAGAAAAAAGTTATGACAAAGCAAAAATGTTTTATCGTGGTGGTGGTGGTGACTACACCACTAGCTCTTTACATTATTAGTAATATTCCTGTCCCAGAGCCGTTGCCCTGCACTGAGATTGGCTTTATGCACATTCATAATGGAAGCAGGAAATATGAGAAAGTCTGCTGAGATCCATGTCACTTCACAGCAAAGAAGAGAACAATACTACAAAAAGATTCTTCTAAAACAAATACTTCATATTGAAAAATCTAACTCTGGAGCACGGTTTCAACCAGAAATCCCTCAGAAATATACTGAAGGGCAGAATTTGATAAGGGAAACATACTGATTCTCAATGAGATGCATTAAAATGAGCATGTTAGAATAGCGTTCAGATGAAGGCTTTCAAATGTGTATATATATATATATTTTTTTTTTTCTGAAATAAACTAAAACATTATTAGTTTCTTGGTTCTCACAGATATTCCTGTTGAAACATAAAATATATTGCTGTGGGCTGGTGAAATTGCTCAGAGGTTAAAAGGAATTAAAATACAAACCAAGGGAACTGAGTTTGGTCCCAAGAACCTCTGAATATGTTTCCCCAGAGAAAATGTAAAAATCAAGACCACCTGTTCTCTCTCTCTCTCTCTCTCTCTCTCTCTCTCTCTCTCTTCTCCCCCTCTTTTTCTCACATAAAATAGTGATAAGTGAAATATAAAATGTTAAGAATTATTATTTTATAGACATAATTTAAAATAATTTATTTCATAATGTCAATGGAAGAGGCAGTATCATTGGCTAATATTTATTTTGGAGAATACTGAAGTAATACAACTTGTTAGGGATTGAATGCTTATTACTCAGTTATATACATTGAAACCCTACTTCTCATTTAGAGAGGATTAGGTATACATTTGAGACAAAATTATATCATGAGGGGTGAACCCACCAAATTCACACCAATATACCCATAAACTGAACTCCAAAGTACCTAGTACCTTGAATTGGGGCAAGTACAAATGAACCAAAATATTTACATCTATTTTGAGACATTATTACAATGGAATGTTGAAATTTCAAAAAAAATTTAAATTAATTAAGATTTTAAATATTGACCCACAATAATTGAAATGAATTTCCTGTTACACAAAAACTGCCATATTTAATAAATGGTGGACAAATTGGGCAATCAGCAACAGTGTAAATTATGTTTAAAGTCCTAGAAGGAATTAGACTGAAGTGAACATTCCTCAACATGATCAAAGGCATGTATAGCATAATCACTGCCAACATCACCCTAAATGGAGAAAAATTGGAACCATTTCCCTTAAAGGTGGGAACCTGGCAAGGCTCCCCTTATTTCCATGGCTCTTCAACATACTGCTTGAAATATTTGTTAGGGCAATAAGACATGAGAAGGAAATAAAAAGAGTACTAATCAGAAAAGAAGAATTTAAGGTATCCCTTTTTGCAGATGATATAATAGTTTACCTAAGGGGTGCTAAGAACTCCATTAGAAAACTTCTAAAAATGATTAAGAGATTCAGTAAAGTGGTGGGATCAAAAATTAACCTAGAAAATCAGTACGCTTTCTTTACACCAACAATGAACAAGTGGAGAAGAAGGAATATAAGAAGACCTTCCCACTCACAATAGACTCAAAAATAATAAAATACCTGGGAACAAACCTAACCAAAGATACCAAAGATCTCTACAACAAAGAAATTTAAACCCCTGAATGAGGAGATTGAAAATGACATTAAAAGATAAAAGACACCCCCCATGCTCAGGGACTGGAAAAATTAATGTAATAAAAATGTCCATTTTACCCAAATTGATAATACAAATACAATGTAATACCAATCAAAAGCCCCATGAGCTTCTTCACAAACTTGGAAAATAAGGCTTAAATTCACCCTCAGTGAAAAATGCAATACAAGGGGGATTGCTCTAGCAGATTTCAAGCTATATTACAAGGCCATAGTCATAAAGACAACCTGATACAGGCACAAAAACAGACCCATTGTCCAATGGAACAAAATTGAAGATCCAAACTTGAGCTCATACAATTTCAGCCACCTCATATTTGACAAATTGTCAAAAAAACCTAAACTGAGGAAGGATAGAATCTTCAACAAATGGTGCTGGCAAAACTGGATCTCCATTTGTAGAAGAACAAAAATAAACCCCTACTTCTCACCTGTACAAAAATCAACTCCGAGTGGATCAAGGATCTCACTGTGAAACCCAAAACTCTGAAGATGTTGGACGAGAAAGTTGGCAGCAACCTACAAGACATAGGCATAGGGAAAGACTTTCTAAATCAGACAGTATCTGTGCAGGAAATAAGATCAACAAACGGGACCTCATCAAACTCAAAACCTCTGTACAGCAAAAGAAACAATCAAGGAAGTGAAGAGAAAACCCACATAATGGAAGGAAATCTTTGCCACTGATATGTCTGACAGAGCATTAATGTCAAGAATATATAGATTACTCTAAAAACAAAGAAGAAAATAAATGACCTACTCAAAAGATAGAGTAAAGAGCTGAACAGTGACTTCACCAGTGAGGAATTAAAGATGGCTGAGAAATATCTTAAGTGTTCAATACCATTAATAATTAAGGAAATGCAAATAAAAACCACTCTCACAGGGGAACACTCAACCACTGCTGGTGGGAATGTAAACTTGTACAACCATTATGGAAAGCAGTGTAGAGAACACTTAGAAGACTCAAAAGGAGCCTACCTCCTGACCCCGTCATACCACTCCTGTATATATACCCACAAAACTCATCTTATCACAGAGATATGTACACATCTATATTTATTGTAGCTCTCTTCACAATAGCAAAGAGCTGGAACCAACCCAAATGTCCCTCAACAGATGAGTGGATGACAAAAATGTGGTATAATGGAATACTATTCAGTGTTAAAGTAAGATGACATCATGAAGGTTTCAGGTAAATGGATGGAACTCAAAGCCATTATGCTAAGTGAAGTAACACAGTCCCAGAAAAACAAGTGGTGAATGGTTTCCCTCATTTATGAATCCTAACACTAATCTTCAGATGCAAGTCAAGCTGAACAACTTTATTGTTATATTTCTGTTTATCTGAAAGCAACTATGTTGTTATAATGTAAATCTCTTAATGGGATCCAGAGTTGACCCACCACTTACATTTTCAGACTCTGTAATTACTGTATATGGGTGGAATGTATGTATTCATATTTTAGAGTAATATAAAATTAAAGAAGGAGAATGTGAATTTGTAGACATACAAAAAAATGACTGAGAGAAAGATGCAGGACAGTTATAGCAGAATGCATGATCTGGGGTGGGGTGGGGGGAAGGGAAAGGGAATATGTCTAAATTGAACTGAAAATATGATGTCTTAAATGCACAAAACATTTTTAAGACAATTCTTAACTCCCATGTGGGTGCCGGGAATGGAATCCATGTCCTCTCTGGTCCTCTGAAAGAGCAGTTGGTGCTCTCAAACACTGAGCCATCTCTCCAGACCATTTTTATTTAATTTATATTGTTTGAAACATTCCATACATAGAATATACTTTCATTATACTATCCTCTCCCTCTCTAACACCCCCCCATATAGTACCATACCCCACAATTTTTCCAGTTCTTTGATTATTATTGTTATATTCACACACGCATGGACTATTGTAACTCCATTTAATGGTCCTTGTTGTGTCTTTAAGGCTGATGACATAAGACTATAGCCTATCCAAATATTGGTCAGGGTGCTTTAGGCTATTTCCTTAGTCCTTTATTGCCTCCAGAACATGAATGCAAGGCCGTTTTGAAGAAGCCACCATATACTTCAGAACAGGACTTGACCTGAAAGCCTCCTTCCTGAAGACAATATTTCATCATATCATAAAGTGCTATACAATCTGACAAGGAAGACATGTCATCAATATTCTTTATTAGCAGTAAAAACTCATGAATCACAACAATGCAAATCCTAATAAATATGATACAGTAATGCTTCTTTTATTGTGAGGGTGACCAACACCTATCCAATTGGACTTAAAGCTCCCTGGAGAGGAGATAATTCTTGTCTGGTTGTGTAAGACAAATATCTATGGCTGCACAGAGATCAATCTCTAGAAGAGCATGTGTAACTGTAATTTTACTAAATCTTTATAATCTCTGACTATGTTCAAAATTTTTATCCTTATATATACAGATAATTATAACTCTCAATAGTTATCAGAGAAGCTTCATTTTTTTCAAGTATTATGGTAATTCATCCTATTCTTATTCTGAGAGATGTTTCAATATCAACTGTTCATAGAGTATATACACTCAATCATATTTACATAGTTACTTATGAAGAAAAATAATTTATAAATATAATGATTTACTGTGAATATTTGATTTAATTTGTCATGTGAGTCATTTTTAAGGTATGTTTTCTTTGTTTGTTTTTTTTCACAAAATTATTTTTTTATTGTTATTAAACTTTTTCCATAAGTCTTAGATCATTTCTCAATCAAATCTAGAGTTACTTCCCTTTCCATGCCCCCCACCCCACCTGAGTCCCTGTACTCTGTCATACATGTACTGCATCTTTTAGTGAGTCTTTCCAGAGCTTTTTCTTCCAGGTCTTTTGTTGTTATTGTTCTCTCCTACTTGTATTGCTTCAGTATATATATATATAGTTTATATATATGTATACATAATATATATATATATATATATATATATATATACCTCACATATATACACATCATATATAGTTGTTGCCAGTCAATCACTCTGCCACCGAGCTATATACTCCAGTGGTTTAAGTATAATTCTTATACAATACTATTTTGCATAAGAAATTCAGTATAATTAAATATGATAGCATTGTCCAATCTAGGAAGTATCACAGGGAAGTGAGTCTACAAATTTGGCAAAGAGAGCTGTTACAATTGAAGCCATGAATCTGTA
The DNA here is from genome assembly GCA_009823505.1 of Rhizomys pruinosus. Lineage (NCBI taxonomy): Eukaryota > Metazoa > Chordata > Mammalia > Rodentia > Spalacidae > Rhizomys > Rhizomys pruinosus. The sequence goes on along the minus strand of VZQC01008294.1, from coordinate 315,833 downwards.
GAGATTGTAAAATATTTTTCTTAGCTAAGGAAGCTGTTAAAAGATGAAACTCACATACAACCAACTAATTAATAATAAAATGTGCCAGGTATGGTGGTGGATGTTTTTAATCTCAGACTTGTGAGACAGAGGCAGGCAGATCTCTATGAGTTTGAAGCCAGCTTGATCTGCATAGAATGATTGAGGTTCAGCCTGGGCTACATGAGACCCTGCCAAAAGGGCAAGGGAGGGAAAGAGAAAGAAAAGTGAAGAAAAGGAGAGAGAGAGAGAGAGAGAGAGAGAGAGAGAGAGAGAGAGANATTCTCCCTTGTCACTGGCAAGGTAGCCAGAATATACCACCTGTGAAGCAGACAGTCAGCTCTAATAGACACGACTCTGCTGGCACTGAAGTGAACAAGGATGTGAGTTAAAACTAGGAAACATTATGATAGAAGTGTTCTCTCCAAAGGTCAAAATCAGAGTTAAAAAGTTGTAGCATTCTAAAAATTTGAAAAGCACCAACTTTGCTTTGAAAAAAGCCCTATTGTGAAGTTTTAGAATGATGAACACAATCACCAAATCATCTACACTTTGAAAAAGTGTCTTTTTCCCTTTTTATATTATGCTAAAATCCCACAGTGACTATCCCATGGATTTAACTAAGGCAAATTCCCTGCATCAAAAGTATTCTGTCCATGAAATCTTCTAAATTCCCTTTTAGTCATTTAACCAAAGATGTAGCATTGAGCTACACAATTGGATCTCCAGTTGAGGAGAGAACACACCCATGGTCTCTGAAGTCCCTGGAACTGGATAATATTTACTACCAGGAAAGAAGACAAAAACATGAAATGTTTGTTCCTTGAAGGTGTTAAACCAGAATATAAAGCTGAATGGGAAGGAGCTTGAAGATTCAGAGTTATATGCCTTAGAAAGTGTTTGGGAAAATATTCCACCTGAACACTGTCAAAAGCACACTTGACTATGTGCAATGCTGCCTGCATTCAAGTATATCTTTGTGGAGTAAAGCTCCTTGGACATGAATATTGAGTGAGGTGAAGGAGGGGAGATTCCAGGACCCCAGACATGATTTAAAAACAGAGCACTCTAGCCACATATCTTTAGCTCTGTTTTGTTTAAAATTCCTTCGTAGCAAACAAGTTCTCTGTTTTAAATAGCATCCCCATAGGTCCCAGAGTAGCATTCACAAGACAGTTGCACTGTTTATCCTGTTTATTTATGTAAGCTAAGGTAGTAAGTATACAGTAGGACAAATTGGGGTGTCTCTGTTTACTAAGCAGATAGCTTTCTGGTAGACCACTCTTGACTTTGTAATTAAATGTTGTATTTTTCCTTCATGTTATGATGTCCCATTTTGAAGCTTCTCTGAACCTCTGCTCCACTGGGAAGAACACTAAGGAATACAGAATTCAATGTGATTTCTTACTGTAGTCCAACAATGCATTCTTGCATTCACTAACAAGTATAGTTCTCCTCACTCATCAAAGAAGATAGTTTTTGCAACAGATAGAGACTCTTACAAGTCCTGGTCAAATGTGGAGCATTAGTGACTGTGAGGTGTCTAATGATATATCTACAGTACGAACTCCAGAAAAGGGCCAGGAAAGATTTTAAGACTAGGTAGACAAGACATCTCCTTCTAGTTAATTGATTATACACATGATAGAGAAAGTTACCAGTGAAATATTCACAGTATGGTAGCTTAACCAAGATTAGCATCATAACACACCTTTTTGACACTATCATGGTGGGTAGGGAAAATTTCATATGTTCCCACGTACAATAGCTACAGGCAATCAAAGGCTGCTGAGATGGAGCATCAGTTTCTCCCAGAGGCTAGCTCACTGAAAGCTTATCTAGTCTCATATCGGCACCAGGAAATTGACTCCGTGAGTTAGTGACATATCTATATATATAATCAAAGTTTTATTATCTATATAAAATCAAAGAAGAAGATAAAAGTATGAAGGAAAGGACTTTGGCTGTTATGACTATGGGAAGGAGTTGACAGGGGGGACCAGGAGGAATGCTAAACTAAAGATAACATATGTATGAAATTCCCCCACAATTTAAAAAAAAGAGAAATTAAAAAAAAAAAAAAAAAAAAAAGGAAAACACACACACACAAAAACACACACACACAACACACACACCCACCAACCACACCACAGAAATATACATGAGGAACAGGACAATACTTCTTTGGTATAATTTGACTGATACTGGTATCAAGTGTTATTAATTTTGTTCAAAGGCTTCCATCAACATTAGAGACAGGACAGCAGTCAGTACATTTTTCAAACAGTTATCAGTCATGTACAGATAGCAAGGAAGCTACATATGCATAGCCTTTCTTTTTTTAATTTTATTATTTTCATGTGTGTCTGAATGTAATGTCTGCATTGCAGGTTTGTGCACCCGGTCATGCAATGCCGCGGAGGTCAAAAGCGGGCGTCGGATTCCCCAGGAACACTGGAGTAAAGAGTGTTTTTAGCCACCATGTGGTGCGGGGATCGAAACCTGGGGTCCTCTGCAAGAGCAGTCGGTGCCTCCTTACTGCTAGCCATCTCTCTTAGCCCAACCTGCATCGCATTTCACAATGTATTATTTAAAGAATGTCTATAATAGTAAGAATAGGCAGCTTTTCAGTTTCTATAATATTGTGTGGTATTGTTATAGAAATGAGCAAGGGAAAAACCATGAATATGTTTCTCTTCACATCAAGGCCAAGAGAATAAATAAAGGCAACATTATGCACTAATGCCTGCTCTATATAAGTTTTAGACATCAGTGAAGTTCTTTTTTTTATTTTTTTTAAATTTTATTTATTTCTGTATGTGTATTGATGTGTTGAGTCTGTAAACATAAAAAAAAATGTCTGTGCACCCGTGACGTGCAATGCCGCGGAGGTCAGAAGATAGGGTCTCGGATTCCCCTGATCGTGGAGTTCCCTGGAATTGGAGTTTTAGACGGTTCTCGGCCGCCAGTTGTGGTGGGGGATCGAACCGGGGTACCTCTGCCAAGAGTGGTCGACCTCTTACTGCTAGGCCATCTCCCAGCCCCAGTGCAGTTCTTTAAAGCATGTAAAGTAAGCACTTCATTCCAATATTTACCTCCTTGAATCAACATAATCAAATAAAAGAGAAGTTAGAATGAGCTTCAGACATTGTAACAAAATTATGCCCCCACACAACTTCTGTAGCAAGTATAGTATTCTTACTAGAAGAGACTCTGTTATGAGTTATATGTGAGAGAAAAACCCTAATTTCTGTTTTTAGCACTTCATTTTTTGATAATTTAGAGTAGAAAAAAAAAAATTTAATAAAAAATATTCCCTCTTCTTAAGCATAAAATACCTATAGTACAGGTAGTTAGTAATAAAAAAAAATTATACAGAAAAAATGTAACACGAGGTGTCCAAGGTTTATAAGGACCAAATTTGATAATTTATTAGCCACAGACAAGTTACTGAACATTTGAATGGTTGAGTACAGAAAATATGTTGCAAGAGCTTTGCGATAAACTTTCCAACTTTGTGGAAAAATCTGATATAATATTCTTGTGACAAATATCGTATTCGTCACAGTAGTAATATGCTACGTGAAGCAAGATAAATGTTTCAATAAGTGAAAATCCTCTTTTAATTAATATTTAGTTTTGTTTAACTAAACAGTTCCACCATATCATTTACAACGTCTTTTAGTACTGTTTTGAGAACAGCATTTCAAAAGTTGTTCCTAGAACCGGGGGTGATAGATCAATGAGTAAAATGTCTACACAAATTTCACTCCAGCTCTATCTAAGAAACACATCTACCAAACCCACACACATTATCTATATATGATGATATATATATATATATTCATATTACCATCTAAAAGGCTCCATCCTCTCAAATATTAATTATTTAAATTATTTATTGTTTCATTTTGCTATTTTTTCTCGTCAAATTTTGCTTTGTATTAAATACGTTACCATACTGTCATCTTTAAATTATTGTTATGAGAGTATGTTATAATAATACTTATTAAAATTAGGTCAATTAGTTAATAAGCAATTAATTAAATTTAGGATGCACATAAGCCAAAATTTACTGAAAGTATTATTGAAATAGCATAAAAATCATGTAGTCTGTTCAACTATTCTGAGAAAAGACATGTCTTTTATTTTTGTCAGGCTGATAAAAAAAAAAATATATATATATATGGCCATAATTTACATTTGAAACAAAGAATGTGGAAGATACAAAATAAAATAGTATTAATGCTTAAGCAACTTATAAGTTTATCATTAATATTGCTACTTCCTTTTCATTTGAGTAAATTTTGCCCTTTCTAACCTGATATTAACCCCCCAAAATATCTGGTGATTTTTTATTAAGTTCTTCATCCAGCTCACACCTAAATATCTAAGTTCTTATTTTTTTCAACTAGCCATAGTTAGAGGTTTAAATAAAGCAGAATCTAGACCTCTAGTATTTAGAGATGTGAAATTTCAAGCTTGCATTTGTTATTTTCTACTTTCTGTGATCTATGATGAAATAAAATCAACATCCAAGGGAAAAAGCTTTGTATCCACCTTTCTGAGGAAGCATTGGCAGCCAGAAGCTTGACATTGTATGGTTGCAGCGAAACACAAACTCAGAAAGTAGAGAGATAAAATGCTTCGTTCCTCATTTCTCTTCTTTTCTTCTTCTCCTTTTCCTCCTCCTCCTCCTTCTTCTTCTTTCTTCTTCTTTCTCTTCTTCTTCTTCTTTCTTCTTTCTTCTTCTTTTTTTTTTGTTTTCTCTTGTTCTTTTGAGACTACAGCGCGTCTCCTGTGCAGCTCTCCCTGGGCTGCACTCTTCTATGGACACTCACTCTGTAGAGACACAGGCTGGACTTGAACCACAGAGATCCACCTACCTCTGCCTCCCAAGTGTCTCAGGATTAAAGCATGCACCAAACATGCCTGGCCTCCAATTATTTAGTTCAGGACTCTAACCCCAAGGAATGGTGCTATGCTTATTTAAGGAAGATCTTCCCATTAAAATTAGTATAGTCTAAGAAATTCCCATAGAAATGTTAGAGATTTCTTTCCTCTGGGGACCTAAATTCTCATCAGTTTGAAAATTAAGACTAAGTTTTTATGATGGGGTTTCCCTTTATATATTATTGTTCTTTTTCTTTTGCAGCTATTCTCTCTTTGATCTGAACTTTTAGTGTTTTTACTTTGATATGACATGGGGGTTTCTTTTCTGGTCCTGTCTATGTGGTGTTCTATTGTGTTTTGCATTTCTTATGGGCATGTCTTTCCTTAAAGTGAGAACATGTTCTTTACAATCCTGTTGAAGATCTGGTCAATAACATTATCCTGAGCTTCTATTCCTCCCTCTATGCCTATGAGGAATAGGTTTGTAGTTCCATAGTGTCCCACTCCTGAATATCAAATTTCTATGTATTTTTTAATTTCTCATAATATTTGCTGAATGGTCCAATTCTTCAACTTTAAATTCCAGTCTTGTTTTTGCTTCATTTATTCTGTAGATGATGCTTTCTCCCATCACTTCCAGATGACTTATTGAGTGTTTCAATTGCTTCTTCATTTCAGCCTGCATGCTCTTTGGTATTTCTATCACTTTTGTGAATTTAGTTAGAAGTTTATCTATCTTTTTTAGTTCTTTGATTTGCTTGTGTCCTCTTTAAATACCTTGAATTATTCATCATGTTTATGATAATTATTTATTTCTGTATCCCTTTTATGTCTAAGGGGGTCTTCATTGTTGAACTCTTCTATAGAACTGGTAATGATTGGTAGAGAAATATTATTTTGGTTTTACCATATTATTATTTTTTCATTGTGATTTGTCATGTGGCTTCTTTCCTTCTTTGTGACTCTGTTATGAAACTCACATCTTCCATTGTTGAGTGGCAGACTGACTTTGTTTTTACTCTTGATGTGTCTTCATTGTCTACTTAAGTATGAAATGTTGCTTGATCTAGGCGTTTAGGTTCTTTCTTCTGATTTTGTATTGGAGGGAGCCGCCAATATCATCTAGCTAATCAGGAGCTTCCCCAGAGGCAGAAGTCAAGTATCAATCAAATATTCCCAGGCTTCCTTCTAGGTTGTGATTCCTATCTAGGCAGGGATCAAGGCATAATTTAGGAGTTTTGCTGCATGGAGGCTTGATTCCTGTACTCTTGGGAAGTCTGCAAGTGTCTGGAACAGTAATAAAAATAGGGATTAAACCCCAGTCCTGCAACAGGGGGAGGGGCTTCAGAGGATTCCATGCTAGGGGGTTGGAGGCCAGTTTCAGGCACTCCCAGGCAGGTTGGAAATATCCAGAACTAGGTCCAAAGGGAGAAGAGTCTAACCCTAGTGCGGTAACACAGACTCAGATAAAGAATCAATACAGGTTTCTTTCATTTGTGTATCCTAGTACCAAATCATTGTATGTAAGTATATATGCTGATATAATTGCAGAAACCAGGCAAATGAAAAGAAACCAGGAAGGTAAAAGGGAGCCTGAGAGAGAGTAAAGCTTAGGAAACAAGTTTTATTAAGGGAGAAAATAGCTAAAATCAGGGACTAAATAAAAGGTGAGAAGAAGGGTGTTAAGAAGGAATTTGGGAATAAAGGGAAAAAGTTGCTCAAGAGAAGTTGAATGTAGGAGATGGTTTTATTAAGGGAAAATGGGGAAAATTGAGATACTTTAAAAGGGAAAAGACATGAGAGGGAGGGCTAGACATGGGAGGTGAAGAGAGGAAAGATAATAATACCTAGCTAAGGTAAAAATTTTGAGGGATTCATATTAGTCTAACAATCTATTAAAAATTAAACACATGCCGCTGGGCATGGTGGCACACACCTTTATCCCAGCATTCTGGAGGTAGAAGCAGGAGACCTTGTGAGTTCAAGGCCAGCCTGGTCTCAGCGTGTGTTCCAGGCCAGCTGGGGCAATGCGGAGACACTGTCTCAAAAAGATACAAAAAAATACCCATGCAATATCTCTCCCTGAACTGAATGCTACATAACAAGAAAAATACAGGCAGAAAAACCTTCCTTTGAGTCTTGCCAAGGTAGGTTGAGAGACTCCCAAATTACCACAGGCTATTCACAGCCTTGATGCCTCCCAGAACCTAAGTAAGACCTTATTATAGAGACAAAGACATACTTCAGGGACTGTAATTGGGACAATGGAGCTGGATTTGACCAGGAGCCACCTCCCCTGAAGGCTAGCTCTGACAGCTTAGGAGAGCATTTGCAAGCTACTAAGGGAGGACAGAAATCAATGATTCAAAACAGATTAACCAAATATCCACATAAATGACTAGCACAGTAGTGACATTCTTATTTGGGGGGCGGCATCTTTGACTAATTAACTGGACTTAAAAGCCCACTCAATGTGGAGGAACACTCATGTGTGGTGTTAAACATAGCCAGATACACTAGCTAGGAGAGGTCATAGATTTTTGAGACATCCCCAAGGTTGTAGTAAGAGTATACATCTTACTAACTGGCAAACAGGTTTCTTTGTATTTATGGACAGATATTTCAGACATCGATAAGTACTACAGAGTCCACAGGTGGACACACACACACACACACACACCACACAATTGTCTATGTATGAATTTCCCAAACCTAAGCTACACATCTAAAATGCAGTCTCTACACATAAGGCTCATGCAACATGGAACAGCTGGCCAAGAGGACACAAATTACCTCTTATCTCTCACTAAGGAATATCCCTCATGCAACAGGTGACCGGAACTCAAAAGATCATGAATGTCCAAACAGTGCATATTAGGAGTCTACAAAGTATGGGTCCATGGACAGGTCATCTATATTCTGCTTGTCCCACACCTGGGTCTCAGGGAACATTGTGGGTATGGGGCAGAAAGTTTGAAAGAAACAGGGAGGTGTGTAAAACCATATGGAAATAGAATCCTACAAGCTTCTGAGAACCTTTTCATATGAACCTACTCATTTGTGTCAGCATGCACAAGACCCATGTCAGTTCAACCAAGCCAAAACAACAACACAACAACAACAAACAACAACAACACACAATCATGGAACTGCAGAAATGGGCAGCAGAACCCAATAGGTGAAGAAATATTGGAAGCTGATTAAGGTTAGGTGGAAACTGCATTATTTAATAGAGGGAATTTTGGATAGTCCTACTAGAGCTCAGAATGATCTAGCCCTGGGAGGGCAGGTGCAGGGGAGGTTAATTTGGCACTGTGTGCCCTAATACAAATGAGAGAATGTGTGAATTTCAGGGTTCAGTGGGGAGTTGCCAAATGAGAAGGGGCTATAAAGGTGATTAAGTCTGATTGAGATTTTATATATGAAATTATACAAAATTTCAATTATAAATATTTGCTTTATACAGTGAAAAAAATAAAGAAATTAAGTTTAACTTTTATACATGCCAACAGGTTTTTGTTTATTTGCTTATTGTTTGATTTGGGATTTTGTCATGCTGTACTTGGTCCTATATTACTATATTATCTTGTTCATACATAGTTTAGTAAATAGATTAGCACCTTACTTAAAATTCCATAGCTATACTTACCTGGCAGGGGAGATACCATGATTCGAAGGTGGTTTTCCCAGGTGAGGCTCATCCATTGCACTTCGGCATGTGCTGACCCCTGCGATTTCCCCAAATGCGGAGGAAACTCGACTGCATAATTTGTGGTAGTGGGGACTGCGTTCGCGCTCTCCCCTGAGGAAAAAAAAAAAAATTCCTAAATAATCTAACAAATTCTATGTAATTTAAAATATAATATGTTTACCCTTGCAGGTGATGTATAAATGTAATTATTTTAATGGCAATATTTTTAAGTTATTATGCTCTTTCAAAATCTAAACTTTTATAAAATGGTATTGGCAAAAGATACAGTGCTCTTTTTCCAGTTCGTTTCATATTTAAATACTATGTACTTTATGTTGTAACCGTCTTTAAAATGTAAGTAGATAAACAAGTAAACTAATACATTTTAAGTTAGAATATATCTAATTCACCAAATGTAGCTATGTCCCATTTCCCTTCCTTCTTAGAAAAAAAGTTATGACAAAGCAAAATGTTTTATCGTGGTGGTGGTGGTGACTACACCACTAGCTCTTTACATTACTAGTATATTTCCTGTCCCAGAGCCGTTGCCCTGCACTGAGATTGGCTTTATGCACATTCATAATGGAAGCAGGAAATATGAGACAGTCTGCTGAGATCCATGTTACTTCACAGCAAAGAAAGAGAACAATACACAAAAGATTCTTCTAAAACAAATACTTCATATTGAAAAATCTAACTCTGGAACATGGTTTCAACCAGAAATCCCTCAGAAATATACTGAAGGGCAGAATTTGATAAGGGAAACATACTGATTCTCAATGAGATGCATTAAAATGAGCATGTTAGAATAGCGTTCAGATGAAGGCTTTCAAATGTGTATATATATATATATTTTTTTTTTTCTGAAATAAACTAAAACATTATTAGTTTCTTGGTTCTCACAGATATTCCTGTTGAAAACTAAAATATATTGTGTGGGCTGGTGAAATTGCTCAGAGGTTAAAAGGATATTAAAATACAAACCAAGGGACTGAGTTTGGTCCCAGAACCTCTGAATATGTTTCCCCAGAGAAAATGTAAAAAATCACAGACCCCTGTTCTCTCTCTCTTCTCTCTCTCTCTCTTCTCTCTCTCTCTCTCTCTCTCTCTTCTCCCCTCTTTTTCTCCACATCAAAATAGTGTAAGTGAAATATTAAAATGTTAAGAATTATTATTTTATAGACATAATTTAAAATAATTTATTTCATAATGTCAATGGAAGAGGCAGTATCATTGGCTAATATTTATTTTGGAGAATACTGAAGTAATACAACTTGTTAGGGATTGAATGCTTATTACTCAGTTATATACATTGAAACCCTACTTCTCATTTAGAGAGGATTAGGTATACATTTGAGACAAAATTATATCATGAGGGGTGAACCCACCAAATTCACACCAATATACCCATAAACTGAACTCCAAAGTACCTAGTACCTTGAATTGGGGCAAGTACAAATGAACCAAAATATTTACATCTATTGGACATTATTACAATGGAATGTTGAAATTTCAAAAAAAATTTAAATTAATTAAGCTTTTAAATATTGACCCACATAATTGAAATGAATTTCCTGTTACACAAAAACTGCCATATTTAATAAATGGTGGACAAATTGGGCAATCAGCAACAGTGTAAATTATGTTTTAAAGTTCTAGAGGAATTAGACTGAAGTGAAATTCCTCAACATGATCAAAGGCATGTATAGCATAATCACTGCCAACATCACCCTAAATGGAGAAAAATTGGAAACCATTTCCCTTAAAGGTGGGAACCTGGCAAGGCTCCCCTTATTTCCATGGCTCTTCAACATACTGCTTGAATATTTGTTAGGGCAATAAGACATGAGAAGGAAATAAAAAAGAAGTACTAATCAGAAAAGAAGAATTTAAGGTATCCCTTTTTGCAGATATATATAATATACCTAAGGGTGCGGTGCTAGAACTCCATTAGAAAACTTCTAAAAATGATTAAGAGTTCAGTAAAGTGGTGGGATCAAAAATTAACCTAGAAATCAGTACGCTTTCTTTACACCAACAATGAACAAGTGGAGAGGAATATAAGAAGACCTTCCCACTCACAATAGACTCAAAAATAATAAAAATTAAAAAAACCTAACCAAAGATACCAAAGATTCTACAACAAAGAAATTTAAACCCCTGAATGAGGGATTGAAAATGACATTAAAAGAATAAAAGACACCCCCCATGCTCAGGGACTGGAAAAATTAATGTATAAAATGTCCATTTACCCAAATTGATAATACAAATACAATGTAATACCAATCAAAAACCCATGAGCTTCTTCACAGACTTGGAAAAGGCTTAAATTCACCCCTCAGTGAAAAAATGCCAACAGGGGGGATTGCTCTAGCGATTTCAAGTATATATACAAGGCCATAGTCTCATAAAGCAACCTGATACAGGCACAAAAACAGACCCATTGTCCAATGGAACAAAATTGAAGATCCAAACTTGAGCTCATACAATTTCAGCCCACCTCATATTTGACAATTGTCAAAAAAAACTAAACTGAGGAAGGATAGAATCTTCAACAATGGTGCTGGCAAAACTGGATCTCCATTTGTAGAAGAACAAAAATAAAACCCCTACTTCTCACCTGTACAAAAATCAACTCCGAGTGGATCAAGGATCTCACTGTGAAACCCAAAACTCTGAAGATGTTGGCGAGAAGTTGGCAGCAACCTACAAGACATAGGCAAGGAAAGACTTTCTAAATCCGACAGTACTGTGCAGGAAATAAGATCAACAAACGGGACCTCATAACTAAAACCTCTGTACAGCAAAAGAAAACAATCAAGAAGTGAAGAGAAAACCCACATAATGGAAGGAAATCTTTGCCACTGATATGTCTGAAAGAGCATTTATGTCAAGAATATATAGATTACTCTAAAAACAAAAGAAAGCATAAAATAAATGACCTACTCAAAAGATTAGAGTAAAGAGCTGAACAGTGCTTCACCAGTGAGGAATTAAAGATGGCTGAGAAAATCTTAAGTGTTCAATACCATTACTAATTTAGGAAATGCAAATAAAAACCACTCTCACAGGGGAACACTCAACCACTGCTGGTGGGAATGTAAACTTGTACAACCATTATGGAAAGCAGTGTAGAGAACACTTAAAGACTCAAAAGAGCTACCTCCTGACCCCTCATACCACTCCTGTATATACCACAAACTCATCTTATCACAGAGATATTACACATCTATATTTATTGTAGCTCTCTTCACAATAGCAAAGAGCTGGACACAACCCCAATGTCCCTCAAACGATGAGTGGATGACAAATGTGGTATAATGGAATACTATTTCAGTGTTAAAGTAAGTGACATCATGAAGTTTCTGGTAAAAGGATGGAACTCAAAGCCCTTATGCTAAGTGAAGTAACACAGTCCCAGAAAAACAAGTGGTGAATGGTTTCCCTCATTTATGAAACCTAACACAATCTTCAGATGCAAGTCAAGCTGAACAACTTTATTGTTATATTTCTGTTATCTGAAAGCAACTATGTTGTTAAATGTAAATCTTTAATGGGATCCAGAGTTGACCCACCACTTACATTTTCAGACTCTGTATTACTATATGGGTGGAATGTATGTATTCATATTTAGAATAATAAAATTAAAGAAGGAGAATTGAATTTGTAACATAACAAAAAAATGGACTGAGAGAAAGATGCAGGACAGTTATAGCAAATGAAATTGCATGATCTGGGGTGGGGTGGGGGGAAGGGAAAGGGGGAATATGTCTAAATTGAACTGAAAATATGATGGTCTTAAATGCACAAAACATTTTTAAGACAATTCTTAACTCCCATGTGGGTGCCGGGAATGGAATCCATGTCCTCTCTGGTCCTCTGAAAAGAGCAGTTGGTGCTCTCAAACACTGAGCCATCTCTCCAGACCATTTTTATTTATTTATTGTTTGAAACATTCCATACATAGAATATACTTTCATTATACTATCCTCTCCCTCTCTAACACCCCCCCATATAGTACCATACCCCACAATTTTTCCAGTTCTTTGATTATTATTGTTATATTCACACACGCATGGACTATTGTAACTCCATTTAATGGTCCTTGTTGTGTCTTTAAGGCTGATGACATAAGACTATAGCCTATCCAAATATTGGTCAGGGTGCTTTAGGCTATTTCCTTAGTCCTTTATTGCCTCCAGAACATGAATGCAAGGCCGTTTTGAAGAAGCCACCATATACTTCAGAACACGGATCGACCTGAAAGCCTCCTTCCTGAAGACAATATTTCATCATATCATTAAAGTGCTATACAATCGACAAGGAAGACATGTCATCAATATTCTTTATTAGCCGTAAAAACCCATGAATCACAACATGCAAATCCTAATAAATATGTGCAGTAGTGCTTCTTTTATGTGAGGGTGACCAACACCTATCCAATTGGACTTAAAGCTCCCTGGAGAGGAGATAATTCTTGTCTGGTTGTGTAAGACAAATATCTATGGCTGCACAGAGATCAATCTCTAGAAGAGCATGTGTAACTGTAATTTTACTAAATCTTTATAATCTCTGACTATGTTCAAAATTTTTATCCTTATATATACAGATAATTATAACTCTCAATAGTTATCAGAGAAGCTTCATTTTTTTCAAGTATTATGGTAATTCATCCTATTCTTATTCTGAGAGATGTTTCAATATCAACTGTTCATAGAGTATATACACTCAATCATATTTACATAGTTACTTATGAAGAAAAATAATTTATAAATATAATGATTTACTGTGAATATTTGATTTAATTTGTCATGTGAGTCATTTTTTAAGGTATGTTTTCTTTTGTTTGTTTTTTTCACAAAATTATTTTTTTTATTGTTATTAAACTTTTCCATAAGTTTAGATCATTTCTCAATCGAATCTAGAGTTACTTCCCTTTTCATGCCCCCACCCCACCTGAGTCCCTGTACTCTGTCATACATACCTGCATCTTTTAGTGAGTCTTTCCAGAGCTTTTTCTTCCAGGTCTTTTGTTGTTATGTCTCTCCTACTTGTATTGCTTCCGTATATATAATATAGAGTTATATTGATATATGTATACAACATATATATATATATATATATATATATTATATATATAATCTAATCATTGATTCGTTTTTTTCCTAAAGATGTCATATTTTCCTTAAGGAATTGATTGAAGGCTCCTCCTTGCAAGCCCAATAACCGTCAATCGCACTTGGCTCCACATTGGAGTCTTTTCCTCCCTACTTTCTCAAATGAAGTCAAGAAGTAAATAAAGAACCTGGTAAAAAATAAAAAACTTAAGTCTTTAAAATAATATATATAATATTATATTCTTATATATTATATATATAATATATAATATTATATATAAATAATATATTATTATCTATATTATATATATATATATATATATATATATATAAAATATCATGACATTATTTGGTGTTCAGAGTAAAAACCTTGCTGGAGTCTTTTCTTCTTTCACCATGTGATCTGGGGTATTGAACACAGATTGTCCACTTTGGCAACAATCACTTTTACTTGCTGAGTCATCTTGCTGGCTTGGCTCTGAACTGTGGTTTTCATGCTTGTGCCAGCACTTTTTACCTGCGGAGGCATCTCCCAGCTGGTGCTTCATTTTTAAGCATCTAATCAGGATTTATGGGCTTTTACATAAATTTAGTACTTAAAAGGTAGAAATGCAAAGTCCAAACTATAACACAAAGGTAAACTACATTCATCAGTTCCAAAACATTTTTCAAAGAGCTCCAGAAGAAGTGTTCTGATGAACTCAGAGAGCTACTCACAGTCTGAACTAAGTTCTAGTGTTCTTGTGACATCAATAACTGAACAGAGCTTACAAGAAAAATAATTTGCTGGGGCACAAGAAAGCAATTGAAAAAAACTTGTGTGTGTGTGTGTGTGTGTGTGTGTGTGTGTGTGTGTGTGTGTTGGGGGAATTGTTGGTACACTAGGGATGCAACCGACTCCATGCAGGGAAGGGTGCAACCTCCAATGTTTGCTACAAGAGCTTTTAAAGACAAACATGGCAAAAATAAAATAAAATAAAATAAAAAACAAACAAGCAAACAAAAAAGGAGAGAACCTTGAGGACCAGATCCTCAACTGACCTCAGCAAAACAAAACCTTGGTTAATCTGGGCTAACTGTGTGGCCTTAAGCATTCAGAAGGAAAGTACATCCAGAAATAAATAATCAATAAGACCAGAGAAACTGTAATGCTGACATAAAACTTGAGATCTTAGTAAAAAAACAAAAAGAAAAAAGAGAGTACTGTTGTTTGGCCTATCTTCAGTCCTTAAAGGCAGGCGCATCTGCTCTGTGGATGCCACTGCTTTTGGCACTCCCCAAGGACATGAGATACATCTTTTTAACCTTCCAATGTAGACTGAGGACTGCTGAGATACCCAGCTTGTGAACTAAGCAGCTAGTGGGAATTCAGCCTCGTCAGAATATGGACTGACATTGTTGGACTAACTCGGCTGTATCATGGAGGCCAGCGCAGGGGGATCAAGACAGGATGCGTGCTTACTGCTACAAGTTTTCTATTTTCAGTTTGGAAATACCACACTTTGTTTAAGATTTTGAATTATGAGTAACAATATACACTTTCCCTTTCATTTTCCAAAAAAAATTCAAGCTTCTGATAAATTCTATTTTGTTGAATCCATTCTATTGGGGGTCTAATTATGATCAAGATGTATGAAAATCACAAAAGTTGAATAATAATAATAAAAATAATAAATTTAAGGAAAGCCTTTACATACTCTATAAAGAAATTTCTGGTGAAATAAAATTATAATTAGTTAAATCTATAAATTAAAGTTTAAAATTTTCAATTTAGACTCACTAGACAATTCTACTTAATCTCATTGACGATAAGGAAATTTTTAGAATGTATGATTTTATTACAAATGTTCATCTCAAGTGTAATTGCCTTTAGTGAAATTTATTTTCCATGATCTATAAAACTTCAAATGCAGAATAATTATCAAACTTGGCCATATTACTAGTGTAAATAATTATTCTGCTCAGTTTATAAAATAATAATTATATATTGTGCTGGATAGCTTTAGTGTCAACACATCTGGGTTGAAGGAGCCACAATTGGGGAATTTCGTCCGTTGGACTGGCCTGTGGCCAATTCTGGAGAATTGTCTTGAGTGTTGAGTGATGTGGGAGGGCCCAGCTCACTGTAGTGGTGACATTCCTGAGTAGGTGGTTCTGTACTGTATAAGAAAGCAGGTTGACATGAGCCAGAGCAGCAAGCCAGTAAGCATAATTCCTCTATGGTCTGTACTTCAGCTTCTGCCTCAAGGTTTCTGCCCTGAGTTCGTATGTTGGACTCCCTTAGTGATTAACTGTGATCCTGGAGATGTGATCTGAATAAACCATTTCTTCCCCAAGTTGGTTTTGGTCAGAGTGTTTTGTCACTAGTTTGTTTTTCACAATTGAAAGCAAACTAGAGCAGATATGATGTGTACAATATTTTTTTAATTTTATTTATTTTTGTATGTGTATGAATGTATTGTCTGCATGCAAGTCTGTGCACACGTGACCTGCAATGCCGCGGAGGTCAGAAGAGGGTGTCAGATTCCCCTGGAACTGGAGTTCTCCTGGAATTGGAGTTTCAGACGGTTCTCGGCCGCCATGTGGGTGCTGGGGATCGAACCCAGGTCCTCTGCAAGAACGGTCGGTGCTCTTAACCGTTAGGCCATCTCTCCAGCCCGATGTGTACAATTTTAAGGTAGATCATTCAAAAGACTTAAACAAGACAGAAAGTAAAATATTCTTTTCTTTAACTACTCAGGAATCCTTGAAAATCTGATTGCATTCTATAAATATGTGTAACTCATGAACATATTTTATTCTAAAAGCTTCTGTATAGGTTAAAAATATTTCTAATCTGTGAAAAGTGCAAAATTAGTCTTATAATTAAGTTGTGTAACAACATTTATGAAGTAAAACATAAATATGAGAACTTAAAATATTTCAAAATCATTAACATTATGGAGTGAATAATAACCTGAATAATAATTATGTAATATTTTTTCTAAATTGAACATGAAAACAACTATCCATTTACTTATTCATTGCTTTTGAATGTGTGGTGTGTGTGTGTGTGTGTGTGTGTGTGTGGTGTGTGTGTATGTGTGTAGGAACATGTGGCATGGCATTTGTGGAGCTCAAAAAACCAATCCCCATAGAGGAGTTAGTTTTCCGCTTCTACTATATGGGGGATCTTACAGATGGAACTTGGCTCTCAGCCTTAGCAGCAAATGTTTGCATTCATTAAACTGTATCAGCAGCCCCTTATTCATTATTTTAAGACAGAAATTTGAGACCATGAAGAGATTCAAGGTGACAAGTATAAAATGTACCTGTATTTTGACATGAAACTTGAGATTATGGACCAGATAATACAATTTATTTTAATATTTAATTTTGTTTTATGTTTCTATAAAATATTTACATTAGCTGTTTATTTTATAGTCATTGATTATGTGCTCTGAAATGATTTCAAGATAAGAAGAATCTTGTCATTAGAAGCAATGTTTTCTAGTAATCCTAACTTGCATATTAAATATGCATAGGGTTTTATGTTTCTACTTCAAAGATGGTAAAATGTTTCATACAAAATCTTACTAAATAAATTATTGAATTTAAGCTCAAAAGTATAAAATTCAGGAGATGCTCTTAAGGCAGTCATCACCAATGACTCAAAAGTTGAATTAACACTGGTAATTCATAGAGTTTTAAAAGAAACAATAGAAGTTCTTAAATGATTAGATTTGGTCTCCATTTTAACTGAAGGAAGTAACTGTAAGAGATTCTGAAAAACTGAGAAACAGCCATTTAGCCACCCTGCCATGACTTTTGCATTTTCAGGTTTTCCTCCCACTCTGATATGTGCATAACCTTATTACTGAACTTTCCTCTTCAATCATTTTTGTTAAAACCAAATTATATAAATAGCTGTTAAATTTCAAAGTTATCTGTTTCTCTTCTGATACCCATATTTGACCAATTATTTCCCCTTAACCCCCCATACAGTGAAATGTTTGGAAATGACTCCTAGAAACCCCAACTTCTATTTCTCAAACTGGAGCATGCATATGAGATCTTAAATTGTCATATTCTGAATAATGATATTTTCTCATACTAATGTAACAGTTTTCATAATTCCTGAGCATAATGAGGCACCTCTGCTAAGGGAGTGGTAATCTTGTGCCCACAAAAGCCTGCTATTTCCTTATGACATATACCTCACTATATTTTTCTTGAGTTATCTTTATCCACAGGGAAATATGTCCTACAGGGTATGTTTATAGAAATAAAAACTGAAAAGAAAACAGAATTGTAAACCGAATTAAACCTGGAATAATAATGGAAATGTTAGAGAGTTTCTTCAACATTAGTTTTACTACAGTGATTCTTGTTGCCTTTGATCCAAATCATTATGAAGCCATAGTAGACCCATTACTACACTGACATCAAAAAGTAATATTACTTAATGGTGACACAAGATATGAAAAAACAAAAGCACTGTTTTATCATCACCTTATGTTGAACTCATTGGAAGACAGGATGCATGGAAAATGCAAAGTGATTTTTTTGGAATGTTTATTGAATAATGCATATGTGATTTAATTTCTACTCTTTCACAGTAATAAAGTAAATGGAAGCTTAGGTATAAAATAATTTTCTGTCAGTGTAACAAAATACTTAACATAAATAATTTAAAGGAGAAAAGATTTGTTCTGCATAATTGTTTCAGAGATTTCAGGCCATGATCATCTTACTCATTCCCTGTGGATTTTTGTTTTGGCAGAATATCAGAGCCAGGACAGAAAATAAAAATCCACTTACTACATGGCAGCTAGGGACAAATTACAAGTCAGTGGGAGGGGAGGGCGTGAGAGATGGCACTAGCGGTTAAGAAGCAACCGACTGCTCTTCTCAGAGGACCCGGTGTCGGATCCCCAGCACCCACACATGGCAGTGCCGAGAACGTCTGAAACTCTAATTCAGGGACCCAGTTTCAGGGGAATCCGACACCCTATTTCTGACCTCCAGGGCCAGCATTGCACATCACGAGTGCAAAACTGACAGGCAGAAGTACATCATACACATACAGAAATAAATAAAAAAATTTTTTTTTTACAAGTCAGAGGGAGAATTCATGGATACTTCTTTTGAAAGCATGGCCCAATGACCTTTTTACCTCCATGTAGGTTCTACCCACTAATACACTATGAAATCATCAATAGATCAGTCCCTTAGTGGAGCTAGTGCCTTTATGACCCAGTCACCTCTCAACAGGATCACCTGTAGGGAACAGGCTTTCAACATGTCAACAATCGTGAAAGCATTCTTTAATCCTAAAGCCAACAGACTAGAACAGAAAGTCATGGCTTTTCCTTACCCATATTATTGTGGCTGCTGAACTCATTGAATTTTTTTTCACTTTGCAAACATACTTATAAAAGACAACACCCAGGTGGAAGTGCCTGCTAAGACACGCGCGGCAAGACCTTTCCCCGCCAGGGGCAAACCGCTGTATCCATTGGAATCAGTTTCGGGGACGCCTCTCTACCTCGGCATACAGGAGACTGCATGGCAGACAGTCACCACATCAAATATAAATTATTATAAAAAAAAAAGAACCACGCCATGGACATAATAATTACAAAAAGATTCAGAAAAAAAATAACAGTGATAATTTATGAAATCAGATTTGGTTCATGCTAAGAAAGCAGGATATTTGGCTGTAAATTTGGCTACAGGATAACAGCAAAGTGCCCACCAATTCTACACATGAAGTAGGCACTCTCAGTGTTTCATCAGCCTAAGTAAGTTGTTTTTTTTTTTTTTTTTTTTTTTTTTTTTTTTTTTTATTTCAACATTTTTTATTGATGCTTTGGCATTCATACATCATTTTCCAATTCAGTTCANACTCTGGATAAAAAAAATAACAGTGATAATATTATGAATATGCAGATTTGGTTCATGCCTAAGAACAGGATATTTCCTGTAAATTTGGCTACAGGATACAGCAAAGTGCCCACCAATTCTACACATGAAGTAGCACTCTCAGTGTTCATTCAGCCTAAGTAAGTTTTTTTTTTTTTTTTTTTTTTTTTTTTTTTTTTTTTTTTTATTTTAACATTTTTTTATTGATGCTTTGTGCATTTCATAACACATTTTCCAATTCAGTTCAGGCATATTTCCCTTTCCCTTACCCCCCATCCCACCCCATCCATCCCAGATCATGTACTCTGCCATATACTGTCCTGCAATCTTTCTCTCAGTTTTTTTTTTTTCATTTTTTTAGTTTATAAGTGATAATCCATGAGTACAAGCATCCGTCATGTAAAACCAATTGCAGGATGTTGTGCCCAAACCCCCACAGCCCCACCTTCCAGCGGCGGGTAGGGGTGGTTAGGGGTTGTATGTTCAATCAAGTTGATCAAATGAGTGTCCAGACTACATTGCTGTAGTTTCACCATTCACCCCAATCGCAGCCCTTACATTCTACCACACCCCCTCTTCCGCAGATTGTTCCCTAGGCTTAGAAAAGGGGCACAGGTGGATGAGAAGCAAAACAGTCCACTCTCTCTGGAGCTGTTGTCTTGGACTCTGGTCAATTCTGGCTGTTTCTTTTCATGGGCTGACAGTTTGTCCAGGAATAACCTTTCGATCCTACTAATGAAGCACAAGCAATTAGATATACAGGTATTTAATCAGCCTAAGTAAGTTTTATGTGATCTTAAAAAAGGTGGCGATCTCCTTTCTACCCCAATGTTTGAAAACACATTATTTCATCACTTTTAGGCTCTGCTAGCATTTCTGATAAAGCAGCACATGAGAAAGAAATCAAATAGACTTTAATAAAATGCTTAATCTCAGATCATATGTAGACCAAAAAAAAAATGGGGAAACAAATCACTTCTGCACTCCCTGCTATTGGTATACAGGATAAATACTTCACATTGGTAGCTGAAGTGATGGCTCAGCACTTTAGAGGACTGGTTGCTCTTACAGAGGGCCCAAGTTCAGTTCACAGCTCCCAAATGTCAGCTAACAGCTAACTATAACTCCAGCACCAAAGGATCCAACTCCCTCTTCTAGCTTTTCTGAGCATTGCACAAATGATTACATTTACATGCAGTCAGGCAAAACACCCAAACACTAAATTTTAAAAATACATACGTAAAATGTTTCTTTCTCAATAAATAATTTATTTGCATTGATACTCAAGGAAGTATTACCATTATCAAGTTCAGAGAAAAAATAAAAAGATATGGAGAAATTCTATAGTGCATTCTCAGGCTATTCATATATATATATATATATATATATATATATATATATAACATTCAGGAATATCTAATATCATAGTTTTACAATTTTAATTTTTGGATCCATTGTTATTGGTGAAATAATGCAGAAAAGATGAACTAAAATTTAATTGCTTATATTACAATTGAGAAAACATGATTTCAAATATATACTTAATCTCATAATATTTCAAGAGCAACTAGATATATAAAAATGTGACATAATTGTCATATAATTAAATATCTAATATATGTGCATATTCTTGAATTTACAAAATTTTGCATATGTTTGCACCTGTTTTATACTTTCAATTATGAATGTGTTAAGCCAGAGTGAATAGAGATAAATATACAATGACAAAGATTAAAAGTGGAATAATATATTATTATCAGATCCACAATAACCTCTAAATGAGTTTAGTCTGCTCTGCCAAACAATAAAAACTTGAAACTTCAAGGTCTATAATTATACTAAATGATGTAGTTTTTAGTTTGAGAAAACTTTTAAAGTAAGTTTTTCCATATGTTTAAAGATGAGAAATCAAATATTTCCATTTTATATTTTAGTATCTAAAACTCGAATAAGTAAATGAATGTAATACTAATGACAGATTCATGCATCTTTTCATGAAGGAAAATGCTGTGTTAAGCACTGTCAATTGGGCTACCTTGTAACTTAATTTAATCTCCATAAGTACCAAATGTTACACTCTCTTTTTCTGGACTTGAAGCATGAATGCATTTGCACAGTATACTAAAGGAATAGGAACTGTTAAGCTGCATCATCAGGAATGCATGAATGGACTAATTAACAAAATTGAAGCTGCTCCATTCTTAGCCTCATTAAAATTATCTAATTTCATGTGCACCATGGATAAGTTTAATTTGATGCAACACTGTTTCTCACTGCCAGGCCACAGTGGGCCTTGTCCACCTGCTGCATCTTGACCACTATCTCAGGATGCTGCAGGCCCAATTATCTTTTTGCTCAGTAGTACTCTAATTAAAGCTTACTATCTCTCTGCACTCCTCCTGTTAAAAGCAATTGGAAACATCCCATCTGTGGAAGCACATTTAAAATGTATTTCTTTTTTTAAATTTTATTTATTTATTTTTTTTATGTGTAAGAATGTACTGTCTGCATGTAGCTTTGTGCACCTGTGTCATGCAAAGCCACAGAGGTAAGAAGAGGGAGTCTGATTCCTCTGAAATTGGAGTTATGGACGATTCTCAGCCACCATGTGGGTTCTTGGGATCAAACCTGGGTCCTCTGAAAGAGCAGTTGGCACTCTTAACCGCTAGGCCATCTCTCCAGCCACTAAAATGTATTTCTTAATTTTATGTAATTATCAATATGGATGGAGTGTATTTCAACAATGACTTTGCTAAGTTCTTTCTTACCATTTTCAAAACAGGAACTTATTAGCTTACATTAGTAGAAACAGAAGTGCAAATAAATAGGCTGATATAATGCTCACAGGCATAACTGTCAAGTAATTCTTTCAGTGTCTCAGTTCATTGTCTTCAAAGCCTTCATGAATGCTTTTTGCTTTTGCTATTCAATACAATGACCAACTGTCCCATTTTGAACAGGTAGAATCTTGAAATTCATTCAAATAATATCTGCTCAATATAACAAAGGATCACTTCCTAGAACACAAGTTTATGTTAAATCCATCTGGTTTAACTCTGGAAGCCATAAAATGCGTAAATATGAAAAACATTCTAATGATTCATGTCATGATTTCTTTTCTGAATCCTGAGGAAGTGACCTGATAATTATTAGGCTCTTATTTATTTCTAGTTTATTTGGTTGACATTAATGGAATGCTGTATCAAATGAAACTTTATATTTAGGTACTAATAGATGTAGGAAGATCCAGTTTGAATTGGGGGCTAGTTCTCAGCTAGCATACCTCAGGGCACCTCTTGGAAGAGAGTCTGACCCTGCCACAAGGAGGAGCAAACAACATGGCCTAGCTGGGAGATGCTGGGTGGGCCAACAGTGTGCAATGGCACGATGTTGGGGGACCTATGATTGGCTCTGGGAACTGATGTTGTTTGGTTTATAAAAACAGGCTGTAGCAAGGAATAAATTTGAATTTCCCAGTAACGTCATCACAGAATTCCCGGCTATAATTTTTATTAATTATTGAGTGCATACTGGCCAAGGTAGGCCTGCATTTCCTTCAGGTTATCAGTGGGTTGGAAAGAGGTCCCCATGTGAACCACCAGTCTGGGAAGCTGGTGTTGTGAGTGGACATAGGCTGAAGATAGGCCAACAACCATCAGCCTGGAAATTCCTGTCCAGGGTTCAGTGGTCTCTGGGCATGTGGGAAGTCAAGGCCAAGGATGGAACATGTGTCTTGTGGGTCCAGGCCAAAGATGTGAGTTGGAAGTGCAACCCAGGCTGGGCTACAGGAAGTAGCCGGCTGGTCTTTGCACTGAGACACCAGCTCCCTACAACAGCTGCTGGCAGGCTCTGTGTCCCCCTCCCCTTAGCAGTGCCATGTGGTCTCTGTTTGGTACAAAAAGAAAACTTCATACATCTGGTACAGCAAAAGTGGGGCATGGGTACCAGTTTGGTAAGCTAGAATCTCTGCAAGATGGGAAACGTTACTTTTAAGGAAGCTATGTTTCAGGAGGAATTGTTTTGTGATGTATGGCATGTATTTGTTCACTGTGTGCTGTGGTTTGCTATAGCTGTTGTGTTTCAAGTTCTGTCATGGAGACAGTTTAGCATCTCTGAATCAGTGAAGGCAGAGACTCAGGGTGGAGGCACAGGGAATTCTCATGTTGACTCTGCTGGTGTGCCTGTGGATGGCGCTGATGGGGACATGGCCTGCATGCTGGAGACCCTTTCTCTGATAGGCTTTGGGTGGCCTATATTCTCTTGTGGGTTTTCACCCACTCTGACGGACACGTTCATGCAACCCGTAGGTGATGTTTTGGCTTCCTTGGATTGGGGGCATCTTTTGCTTCCCCAAACTTTTCAGGTTGTGGGTATTCAGAGAAATTGTGAGAGAGTAGCCTTTCCTGTCCTGCTCACTTGACTTCTAGAGGATTTTTCAATGGGCTTGGAACCTACCCTGCAGCTTCAGCTTCAGCCCCTAAGAGAAGCCCTGGCTTCCATGTTCTGGTCACAGTTCAGGTGGTGAAGGTCATGGGGGCTGCAAGGCTTCCATTGAGGTGCACATTTGCACAGGCTGGCTAGAGTTGTGGAGGTAACTCCCTACCCAGGAATTTTCCTGCCAACATCAGCTTGCATGGAAGTTTGTGAAATGCAAGCTATAGTTTAAGTGTGTTTTAAAAGTTTTCCTTGAAACCTTATTTCTGTAAATAGTGGCTTGGCAGTGCTTATTTCAGCTGAGGTTTTCTTTTTGTCTGTTAAACTTCCTCTAGGATCTCATTCTAGAGGCCAGACTTCTGTAATGCAAATTGGCTTGTAAATTCCAAGCTTGTGGAGCCCAGTGTGGTTGTGCACACCTTTGATCCTAGCACTCAGGAAGCCGGG
The DNA here is from genome assembly GCA_009823505.1 of Rhizomys pruinosus. Taxonomy (NCBI): domain Eukaryota; kingdom Metazoa; phylum Chordata; class Mammalia; order Rodentia; family Spalacidae; genus Rhizomys; species Rhizomys pruinosus. The sequence continues at coordinate 291,329 of VZQC01008294.1, read as the reverse complement.
ATTGTTGGGTGTCTGTGAGTTCAAGGACAGTCTAGTCTACAGAGTGAGCTCCAGGCCAACTGTGACTGTAGGGAGACCCTGCCTAGAAAAAGACCAAAAGCAAAATGAAGCTGTTAAACTTTTTAGTTTGTAGCTGTTTGTAAATACTCTGGTTAACCTAGTTCAAGGTTTGTTGTTCTGTGCCCCTTCCTGCTCAGGAAACAGTGGAGACGGAGATGGCTGGTGGGGGAAGGGCTGGCTTTACAGTATTCTGTGTGTGACTGGAAAAGACCTAAAGCGCTCTCTGGCACTTTGCCCTGGAGCAGTGGTTCTTCTTCAATGTGTTTTAAAGGTCCAACTTTGATTCCAATACTCAGGAGACAGAAGGTGGACTTCTGTGAAGACTTAAACCCACCCTTAATTGTGGAAATGGCTTTTCTCATTGTGTATAAGACAATAATGTAACTTCCTTCCCACAGATTGGTCTCAGAACATTTTTTTTTTCTTTTGCACATATGTATGTGTATGCTCGTACTTATGTGTGCATGCATACATGTCTGTATGGATGTATGAGTATTTGTTTTAACCCCTATAACTTTCTAAATTCCTGTGCTTTAAAAATTTGACTATAAAACACTGTTAACAGATTCAACCTATACAAAACATGGTTTGTACTTTTTGGTGTTAACAATCTTTAATTGGGTTAATGTAAATGTTAATATGTACTTGTACAATTCTAAAAACCCTCTGAGCTGGAATGGGCCCCTTCAGCTCAACTGTGCCTCTATTAATATAGTTAAACTTCTATGGTCATTTGTGTAATTTACTTGTCTTGGTTAAGAATTACTAATAAAATTATATGGCTACCATAACAGTTAACTACTTTATGGGTGTATGCTACCACCTATTGGTTTCACTCCTTCAACACCTAAGACAAAACGTCCAACAAATTCTTAAAGTGTTGCAGGAAATGAACTGATCTTAAGAAATAATTTTACTTTATTTTAGATATAATTTAAAGTATAGTTAAATGTATCTTGTAAAACATTTAACAACTAGGTAAAACATCTTTAAAACTGGGTTTTGTGTCAGGCTGGAAAAACCACCTCCAAGGACTGAAAGAAAAATGATTGCTATAAACCCACTTTATAAGATTTATAGTGACATGATAAAATAAAAATTATACATTTATATAAGGTATTTCAGTAGAGATTTATACAGAAATACAAATAAATAATATAAGTTAATGGACTTGATTTCTCTGAAGTCATAGTCTAGTGAAAGTGTTTTAAGGAACAATGTATATCTAATTGATGAATGTTTAACAGGTATCCAAATTTGCCCAAACTTTGTCTACATAGTATATGCTTTTTAGGACTCAGTAAAAGTAAAAATGTCTATAATACACAACATAGGTTAAAAGGTATTACTAAAAATGGCAATACATTAAGCTAATTGGAAACATAAATTGTCCACATTTGTTTTACTTATAATTTGTATAACAACAACTTTGGGGTTAATGTGTAAAAATGTTCTCTATAATTTTTGTATTATACAATATCATCTTCTTGTAACATTTTCTTTTACCTGTAGGATAATTTAACTAAAGGAATTAAGTTTACTTCCAAATTAACAGCATACAGTCAATGATAAACAGCTTGGGTGAACTTAATGAAAATTTACACCTTGATACCTGTCTATAGGTATGTGTAATATAACTGCCTTTTAAGATTTTTGGGTCAAAAACTAGAAACCAAAAATAAAAAGGGGGCATACAGCTATATATTAAACATTTTGTCAATTTTTTTTTTCAATTTAAATCTTAAAACTAACTATGGGAAAATATTTGCATGTTTCCATAGGTCAAAACATCACCAGTCTAATGGCTGAGAAAGAAAAGATGCAGCTTTGCATTGTGCAGGATGTACCAAGGGATACCTGCAGAGAAGCTGGCCCATCTGAACATTAAAAGGAGACATCAAAATGCCTGAGCCACAGGCATCAAACGTCTCTGTGGATCTTATTTGTAACAACTGTTTACAATCTGTCTTTATATGGTTTACCTTCCAGGTGCTGCAAAGTTTTAATATGAGAGACTTTCCTACTTCTCCTTTTCATAGAAATGAGAAAAGCATGATGGTAATGAAGTCATTCCATAATTGTAAATTAGAGCCAACTGTTATAGTAGTAATTTATTATAAAACAGGTCTAACTACTTTCTTTAATTGACTGATAGACATAAGAACTGTAAAATGATAATTCTCTATTTAAAGCCAAATATAATAGTAAAGTCTTTATAAACTGTGTAAATAAGCATAATATATTAATACAGGAGATATTTGATATCAGCAATGGATTTTTCTGCCAAGGAGATGTTGGCTAGGGTATCTAAGCCCCTAAAAGATAAACTGGGATACCTGCAAGAAGAGTGGCGGTAAGGCCCTGCTGTTGAAAACCTGGTGTAAGTATGGGAAAGATGTTTTGAGGCCTCAATTGCAAGTGTACAGTTGGCCTCTGGAATGCCAGAGAGCTTTACCAAAGGCCACCAAATCAATGAAGCAAATATTGGTCTCCTTGAGTCAAGCAATACTCCTCTGTCAGCATCAGCTACACCTAACCTGCCTGGAAATATTATACAGCCAGTGTCAGCCATATGCCTGTATATCCCAAATCTAATTGGCTATTAGCTCTATCCTTGGAGGAATAATTCATGGCTGATGCCACAAGCCTGTGTCCTCTAGTGGTTAGGAAATGTTATAAGCCACAGTAAGACCTTGTCATCTTTTACAGAAAAGCTACAGTTCATGGATTAGCCTACCATCCAAACATCTGTGTCTATGCCCACAATGTAACCTACCATAATAATTAGTACTGTTTAAATGCCTGTATTTCTAATTGCTTGTGCTTCATTACTAGGACTAAAAAGATATTCCTGGATAAACTGCCAACCCATAAAAGGAAACAGCCTGAACTAATCAGAGTCCAAAATGACATCTCCAGAGAAAGTAGACTGTTTTGCTTCTTGCCCACTTGTGCCCCTTTCCCAAAGCCTAGGGAGCAATCTGTGGAAGAGGGGGCATGATAGAATGTAAGGGCAGAGATTGGGGTGAATTATGAAACTACAGCAACATAGATTGTACTCTCATTTGATCAACATGCTTCTACATACAAGCCCCTCCAGCTGGACAGTGGGGACCTTGGGGTGTATACGTTTGGGCATAGCTGCTTGCAAATTGGTTTTAGATGAATGTTGGTTGTATTCATTACTTATTATTATTATCTAATGGCTGGGCTTTTTAACACAAATTGGTTTTAGGGTAAAAGATAAAAATCTTAGGTCTGGACTGCCTCCACCCAACACTCAAGAGAGGTTTAAGCAATCACGTATTTAAGAACAGGTTCCTTTATAGATGCCAACCTCTCCCATGGGCTTGTCTGCCTCTCCAAAAATAAAAAAGAGGGAGATGTAGGAAGATCCAGTTTGAACTGGGGGTTAGTTCTCAGTTAGCATGCCTCAGGGCACCACATGGCTGAGAGTCAGACCTCACCCCAAGGAGGAGCAAACAATATGGTCTAGCTGGGTGATATTGGGTGGGGCAACAGTGTGCAGTGGCAGGGAGTTGGGGGGCCTATGATTGGCCCTGGGAACTGATGTCCTTTGGTTTATAAAAACAGGCTATAGCAAGGAGTAAATTTAAATTTCCCAGTAATATCATCTTGGATTTCCCAGCCATCATTTTTATTAATTATTGCACGCATACAGTCCAAAGACCCCGCATTTCATTCGGGTTGCCAGTGGGTTGGAAAGAGGTCCCTGTGTGGACCACCAATCTGGATAGCTGGTGTTGTGAGTGGACATAGGCTGAAGATCTGGAAATTCCTGTCCAGGATTCAACAGTCTCTGGGCAGGTGGGAAGTCATGGTCAAGAGTGGAACACGTGTCTCTTGTGGGTCCAGGCCAAGGGCCTGAGTTGGAAGTACCACCCAGGCCAGGCTACAGGAAGTAGTTGGCTGGTCTCTCTGCTGAGAGGCCAGCTCTCTACAACAGCTGCTGGCAGGTGCTGTGACCCCTCTCCTTAGCAAGGCCATGTGGTCCTTGTTCGGCACAAAAACAAAGCTTCCTACAATAGTCAAAAGAATGCTTTACATATTTATCTGAATCAATACCAGATATCTAATATAATGAAATGTTACTAAGTTTTTCACTCATATTGCCACTGAATAGGAGTGTATATTGTCTACATATGTGTGCATGTAAATGTATCTGTGTATATTTGTGTATGTGTGTATTTGTTTGTATGTCAACATATGTGTTTATCTGTGTGTATAGGTCTGTACCTGTGTATGTATGTATTTGTGCGTTGTAAATGTATATGTGTGTATCTTTGGATGTGAATGAGCCTATGTTAACTTATGTGCATATGTGTATATATGTGTATCACTGTATTATATTTGTGTTACAGTGTATGAATATATTTGTATGTGTATATTTATGAATGCATGTCCATTTATGCATGCACATGTAGGCATGTATGTTTAGCTATTAGTGGATATGTGTGTGCAAATGTCTGTAGATATCAGAGGACAACTTTGGAAATCATTCCTATATATAAAAAATAAATATATACATTTATATTTTATTTGTGTGTGTTGTATTCTATGTTTGTGCAATTGTGTGTTTGTACACTTGTGGGTGCTTGCATGTGAGATATGTTTTTTCAATCACTATCCACCTTAATTTTAAGACAGGGTGTCTCACTGAGCCTGTCACTCACCAATTTGGCTAAACTCCATCCAATTAAAAATAAATATGAAATCATATAAGAATAGATGTAAGCTGCAGAGAGGCAGGGTTAAAATGGTAATTGAGTTCTGGGTTTGAGTAACTTGGATAACTCAATGACTTGTTTGTAGTGGTGCTACTATCAGAAGTGTATTATACTATACAGTTATTCATATCTGACAGGAAGATGCATGGCAGAAATAGGGAAACTATAAACTCTCAAAGTGTGGCCTCAATGACATACTTCCTCCAATGCCTAAATGTACCATAGCTTCCACAATCAGTATTATGAACTAGAGAACAAGTATTCTATTATCTGAGATTATTGAGAGCATTTTTATTGAAAACACCATATTTATCAACCTAATTCATTTGTGGATCTTAGAGGTCATGATGACCAAGTCTTGTCTCTTAGGTGTTTGATGTCAGTTTCAAAGAACTGGTTAAAATCCTGGGACATGTAAGAAACCAGTAGTTCATTGTAAATTGGAGTTCTAGGTCAGAAGATTAATTTGTTCTAAAAATCTTACCTTTTAGAAAAGACTAAAAATTTGATCTGAAATTACTTTCACTGTACTTCCTTTAGAGAAGTAGAATTGATGAAAGACATGTACGGCAGAATGCATGAGATCTGGTAGGGTGGGGTGGGGAGTGAAAAAGGGGAAATGGGTCTAAATTTGAGTAAGAAATGTATGAAGTGCACAAAAGTTCAATAAAAAGAAGTAGAAACTTTTTTCAGTATTGGAAATTGAAATGGATTTGTGGGTTTTCTACCAATAGAATTAGGTTCAGGAAGAAAGTGCTTACTATGCAAGCACAAAGAGCTGGAACTGAGTTTGTATCCTCAGCACCCACATAAGGATGGGTGTGACATGAACAATTGTAACCTAGGCACTGTGAGTGAGCATGGGAATATGGGGTGGTGGAAATAAGTAGATCCGCATGCTTTCTGCCTATCCAGTTTCCTCAAACATTGAATGTCCACATTCAGTGAGAGATTATGTCTTGCAAATAAAGTGGAGAAAGATTGAGGAAGCCTTGTGCTAGTTATCTTTAACTGTCCTCTTGACACAGTGTAGAGACCCCTGAAAAGAGAATATCAATGAAGTGCCCAGGTCAGATCGACCTTTAGGCATGTCTGTGGAAAATTTTCATTGTTCTCAATTGATGTAGAAAGGCTGAGTTAACTAAAGTCAACATCAGCCCTGAGCCTGTCTTGGGATGTATGAAATTTTAGTTAAGCCTGAGTCAGGATTTACAGCATTCCTTAATGGTTTCTACTTCAAATTCTTGCTTGAGTTTCTGCTTGATTTCTCTCAATGATGGACTATAGCCAGTAAACTGAAACAAGCCCTTTCCTTCCTTAAGGGTTTTTGGTTAGAGTGTTTTTTGAAAACAACAGAATTGCCACAAGAAGAGAGCATTGATTTAACATCAAACTTGCCACATATCTGCACATACAAACTTGATGTAAGCAGCCTTTTCCACAGATAAAGTCTTCCAGGAAGCAGAGTCTGAAATGGAGATTAATGTTTGGATTGTTATTATGCAACATTTGGTATCAACACCCATAAATAACAAGGAAGTAAAATAAGGTGTATGAGATGAGTTGAAACCACCTAAGCCAGTAAAAACCTGTCATGTTATAAAGTAAAATCCAATGTATAGTTGTCCTTTATTAGGGTAAAGTGGCCAAGGCATTTGTTCATATCCTTACAACAATCACCCATTGCATATGTGCTCCCTTGACTTTTGGATGACTATAGGTAAAGAGCCTTAGCAAATGATACAACATGGAGAGTTGTTTTGTTTTGTTTTGTTTTGGCAAAATCATATCCAAGTGATAAGCAACAATTTCCTTCTTAAGGTGACTATAGATAATATATCACTCATAATGTCGACCCTACCAAATTTTCAGGCTAAGCTTTAAATTATGTTTTGTCCCTTTCAATTATATTAGAAACTTCTTGATACATGTATATTTCCTAAATTTGATGACACTTTAATTTCTTAGGGAATTGTAAACCTGAGGCAGCACTTATTTTTCAGGGCTGTCAAATTTCAAAAAATAGTAAATGGCTTGTCTGTGAAAAGGCCTTTAATGAACAGACCAACTGTACATTTGAATATATGTATTCAAATACATATACCCAACCCATCTGATCTCATGAAGATTTTGCAGTTCAAAACAATAACTTTCTCCTAAATGTCTCTAGGGCCACATTTTTAAAAGCAAATGAATCTCAATAATCCCACAAAATTATGTAATTATCCTGTCCCAAGCCTCCACATTTTCATGTTCCTTTAATTTAACAACATTAAATCAAATGTTTATATCATTCTCTTAGGTTCAAACTAATTCAAAATATAGCTAATATATACACATGTTAATAGTGATAGTTTAACATATTTTCATTATTTTGACCAAGATCAAATTTACAATTTGTTTTTACTATTTGTTTTTGTCAGTTCAAGTCTAAATATCAAGAATCCAACCAGAGTCAAACTCTACATCATACTGCTATAGATACACATGTTCAGTGAGAAGACTCATATACGGAAGAATAAAGGGAAGAAATGAAAGAACTGAAAGAGGCTGTTATGTGAGCTAATTTTTTTCTGTAGGAAATTCATTCTCATCAAATTTTGTGTTTACAATGATTTAGGCATCTTAACAGTCTCCCTTTAGGGAAATAAACGCAATGCAAAAATTAACTGGTGAGTCAATACATGAATTATATAATGACACATTGCAGGTATTCCCATGTTTCTTGGATGTTATTGCACATTAAACAAATAGTTTAATTTAAATCATTAAAAGTGAGTAGGATTCTGCAATCAAGGTTTACATACAATCAATTTTATACAACATAGTTTCCTTCACATTACTAAGTAATAATGGCATGGCCTTCAACTTCCCCAGGAAACTAATTTAATTTCTTTTTATTACAGTTTGTTATTTCCTTTGTGAGTCACAAACACAGTAAGGTTATGTTTTTGCATTAAATATAACATTTTAAAAATAAGTCCAAAGTAAAAACAAGCTAGAAGTTAAAACTAGATGCTTACAAAAAATTCCAATGCCCCAAAACTTTGCTAATATAGAACAATTTTCAGATTATGATCATGTTACACTCACATGGGAAAAACAATGCTTTATTTATCTATTTCACTGAAATACATCACTACAAAATTCCCAACATTAAATTGTCAATATTAAGAGCATTTTTAAGAAGGTGAAAGTAATATAATTTAATTAAAATAGAATCACAGGCAAATAATTATTCTATTCACTGTGACATTTAAATGATAGTGCTTACTATAAATGTGTTAGATGAATGCTTTTTGAGTCTTTTAAGTTTTTAACTAGGTTTAAAACACTCAAAATCAAAGATGTGTTTAGAAAATGTTCATGTCAATACTTTTTTTTGTTTCATCGTACATAAGCAAACTTTTCCCATATTGGTCACAGTTATCTAAAAATTATTTTTAATTGTTTAGGTAGTGAAAAGAATTTTAGTGATTGCTATATTCTCTGCATTGTTTTGATTGCATTGATTCCTTATAAAGATATTGAATTGAAGGCATGAAAAATTAAAACCCTAAGTATAGAGTAAGCATGAATATACAGTTTGAAAATGTATAAATTATAAATAGCTTTTAAAAAATTATAAATTCGTTAAGAGTAGAAAACAGCACTGTAGGGGAAGAAAGGATTTATCCTGTATTCCATGTTATAATCCTTCATGTGGGGACAGCAGAAGGAGCTTGAAGGAGCCAGTCTAACATATCCACAGCCAAGAGTGCAGACGAATGAATGGATGCTATGTGCTTGGTTTTTCTATCATATATAGTTCAGGACCCTCTACCTAGGGAATGGTGGTGTCTACATTAGGTAGGCTACACCTAATCAATTAACAATCAAGACAAACCATCACAGATGTGTCCAAATGCTAAATTTTTCTAGAAAATTCTTCAAAACCTCTTCCCAGTTGATTCTAGGTTGTGCCAAGTTATTAGTTAAAAAACCAGTAGTACGATCCTACTTAAAACATGATAATCTGTGCTGAGTCATTCCTTTGCCCTTAAAATCACTTTTTTGGGTAAGCTCAAATCAAATATTCTAGAAAAAAATATTCAGCTGTGATTTCTGTGAGACCACAAGAGGAATCACTGGATAACAGCACAAGGAATTGCCCTGTACAGGTTTCCATTTTTGTTCTGAGCATAAAATTGTTCTCCTGCTATTATGTTAAATGTTATTAGTAAGTGAAATTTTGGTTCCCAATTAAGATAGTTAAGGTATTGATATCTTGAAACCCAGGACTTCAGAATTCTATCATCTTTTATGAGAGGTCTTTATAGAAGGAATTGTGTTAAAGTACTCATTACTATAAACTTAATACATTTAAAATATTATCCTTAGACCATCCCATAAATCCCATGTTACTAGGGGTGTTGGTGGACTACTCATCCTTTAAAGAGAAGATATGCTTATACATCTGCATACTTATTCACAGCTGCATACAGAGCTTCCATGCAGCACTGCTAAGCCTGCTAATTCAAAAAGCATAACTTTTCCTGTTCCTTTTCTATATAACTATTTTTTTTTTCTTCTTTTCACTGTTCAAAAGCCTAAACATACCTCCCCTGACTACCCAGGCATTTTTTTTTTCTTTTTCTGAGACTCCTTCCTCTCCTATTATCTAGCTGTTTGCTGACCTATATTGGTGAAAATGCAGATTTCTGGGACTCTTAGTTAATAGGTATGATTTTCCCTCTTCATCTTCTCTATTTCTCTTTCTCCTGGAAGTGGCCTAGGTTTACAGCATGCTTAGCCTCAAATTCTAATTAAGTCATATTGGAGCTTCCTTCCTAGGCACTTTTTATTTTCTAAGTTTTTTCATTAACAAGACTAAGAAGTCAAAATGAAACCCTAATTTCCTTATTAACAAAAGGCATAGAGGGAAACCATGTCACAATGAAAGCAGAAGACAAGACACAAAATTGATGGAGATATCAGTGACACTAAATACTACCCACCAACAGCCTGACTTTGCCCTTAAACCTAATGAAGCACAAGAACGACAACCAAAATAAATAAATAAATAAATAAATAAATAAATAAATAAATAAATCCTCAGTTGCTCTGGCCACCAAGTCTGTGGACACATTAAGGTGGTCCTAGAAAACTGCTGTACATTATAGATATTTGCTACAGATTAAGAAGAAATTATATGTACCCAGGGAGAGCAATATGAAGATATGCCATCCAGAAACTGTAAGACAAGGTGATTTGGGATCATGTCAATAAAATTAAAGTGTTGAATTCAATATTAAATGATATATAGAATATGCCTGCATAAAATATATGTCATATACATTAAATATATTATTTTACATAACAAATAATTTTTATAATGAAATATCATTTTATTAAATAATATATGCAGCATTACTACACCAACATTTTAATTACTTGAACACAAACAATCCTAACTCAAGTTTTAAAAGAGTGGGCCTGAACTCCAAGAACTCTTAGTCTCCTCGAAATTTATTGGAACCATTGTGTCTCCTTTAACTGTGTTGAAGGATCTATAATGTTAAAACTCAGAACTGTGTCCCAAGGCCAGGTAGATTTTTTTTTTTTTTTTTTTTTTTTTTTTTTTTTTTTTTTTTTTTTTTTTTTTGGTCTTTTCGAGACAGGGTCTCCCTGCAGCCCCAGCTGTCCTGGAACTCACTCTGTAGACTAGGCTGGCCTTGAACTCACAAAGATCCGCCTGCCTCGGCCTCCGGAGTACTAGGATTAAAGGCGTGCGCCACCACGCCCAGCAGGCCAGGTAGATTTTTAAGCTCCCCAAATTGATTTTAATTTCAACTCATGAAATTGCTCAAATATCCATTATATCATGAACAAGAAGGGATACGAATGAAATATCTATTCCCTAAGCTTGAAATTTTAATAGAAAGATATGAGTTTATTTGATTTCAAACCTTGAATCTTCAGATATGTGTTTCATGTGGAGTACACATAGATATCAAGACACTAGCAAGGGTCCATAGCAGGGGGTGAGGGCTTTGACCTTAGCAAAAAATAACACAGTGTTATAAACTTGACACATTTGGGTTGAGTGTGTCTCAATTTGGGAATTGCCTTAGTGAGATTGGCCTGTGACTATGTCTGTGGGGCATTCTATTGATTTTTGAGTGAACTTTGAAGCCCTCTGTGGACTGCGCCACCCCTGAGCTGGTGGTTCTCTTTTGTATGGGAAAGCCTGTGCTTCAGCTCCTGCTTCCAGGTTCCTGCTATGAGATCCTACTTTGGGCTCTCTCAGTGATGAACTGTGACTTGGGTGATGTGAGCCAAACAAACCCTTTCCTCTCCAAGTTTGTATTGGTCAATGTATCTTGTAGTTTGAAAAGCAAACTAGAATATGTATAAAGAGGAATAATGGATCAAGAATGGTAAATGGAGTGAGAGAGGAAAGGCAGGAAGGAGGAAGGAATATGGAATGGATTAAACAAAAGAACATTTGAAAAATTGTATGGGAGTCTAATTACTATAGAAATTTCTTAAATAATAAAGCAGAGATAAAGTCCCTACTAGACACCACAGGCTAACAAATAAAAAATTCCAATTTCATGCAAGAGTTATCTTTTTTGGAATTGTTGGCTGGTGAGATTCCATAGATCCTTAAACATTGCTGGCTATTGCCAATGTTCTAGGTTACCAACAAGAACTTGCTGGTAAGATCATATTGGCAAAGACAAACTTGAGACATTCAACATGGAGAAATCCACCTTGTATTTCCCTGGAAGATTCATTTGCACTGGCTAGCTTTCTTAATGCTTGAAAGTGGTATGCATGCTTCCAGAGGGAAAATTAATCATCAGTTTTAGGGAATGTAAACCCTAAAATCTGCAATATCAAGTAGCTTGGCAGAAGGTGCAACCAGTGAAATCAGGGCACGAATGTTATGGCAGTAACCAAGAAACTTCAGCCCAAATATGAAACCAGTACCTGCTGCCATTTTTGAAGGCAAGAACCCACAGCTAAGCAGGCTCTAGGGGAGACCCTATTACTAATAATCTGCTAAATGAACATAATATTAAACTGTGTCCTAATGACTTCTTATTATACACAAAGCAGAGTATATCTCTCAATCCTCATCGAAGAAGGTTCTTTGCCAGTAGATGATAGATAACACACAGACCAACAATATATCAGGGAACAGAGAATAAGAGACTGTGAAATTCACAGAGTTAATGGGACATCATTATCATAACTTCTCCTCCCAAGATGCAGAGATTTTTGAGGAAGAAGATTTGGAAAGATTATCAAGGAAAGAGGTAGCAGATCAGTACAGTGTTTTCCAAAAAACAACAGGGTAACTGCACATATGAAATCATACTGATGACATTATGCACAAGCCCTGAGGTTCCTCAAACCAGACAAATTATCAGAATGAAAATGAGAAGTGGTGAAGAAGTCCCACTACCAACTGAAGATTTAATAGTAATTAATTGTTGCTGCCCCCAGCAACAAAAAGGGGAGTCAACTTTTGTAATAATGTTGCACTTGAACAGACCCCATGTTCCAGTCCCATGGTCCCACGCCCAAAATATATGGGCAGCACAAGTTGCAATCACTGAGTTAAATAAAAAATAAAAGAAGACATAAAGTTTAGTGGGTCAAGAAGGCTCGACTTGGTATCAGTAGAGTGGGTGAATATGAGCAACATTCACTGAATGAAATTCTTGTGAAACTGTCAAAATATTTTAAATAAAACTTTTAAAAAAGAAATATATATATATAAATTATAATATCTCCAAATAATTATGCTACACTAATGTCAGAAATAATTAATAGTATTCAAAGTTGACTTAGTTTATAATCTGCAACTGTATTCAAGTTGCTTAATTGTATTTCTGAATTGGTATTTAGAAGCCTATAAATTATGATAGTATAAAAACTGAAACTTGGCCTGAGGAAGTTGGTTATAATCTTGAATACATTAACAAGTCTAATGGATATAAAAAGCTTTTAATGCAACCATTCTTTAATAATATTATTTTATGTCAATATAATGTTTTCTCTGAGAAACTCGACAATTTGAATTTATATTCACAAAACTTATTTTTGTCAGTAGAAGACAATTTACTCATTTGGAATAAAATCATTATTATACTTTTAGAGGCAGAAAAATCATCTAAGCCTATTAAACTAAACACAATTACTTATTACTATTTATGTAAAATTATCATACCATTATGCCATAAATATCTTCTTTTACTTCAAGGATGCAAAAACATGAAATATCCAAAACCCGTTATATAAATATGTTGATCTACTTCATATAACTCTTCTGCTCCTAAAGCCTTAATTCTAGGCAACATATCTATAAATATTGTTTATTATAGTTATTTATATCCATCTCCTATACTTTACTCAGATTTAGAAAAGTTATGCACCAGGCATAAGTGGTGCATGCCTCTAATCCTAGCACTCAGGAGGCAGGGGCAGCCTGATCTGTGTGAGCTCAAGGGCAGCCTGGTCTACAGAGCGACTTCCAGGACAGCTGGGGCTACAGGGAGACCCTGTGAGGAAAGAAAAAAAAAAAAAAAAAAGAAAACCGAAAATTTATGGTTATATAAAAAGAAATCATGTAAGGACAATCATTGTACTTTTAATTGTTATAACATGTGAAACCTTAGGTCAGTCTAACAATAAACCCATCTTGTGATTAAATACTTTAATTTAAACTTGCAGTAAATTAAACAAAGAATATTATAACCAAAAGTTTTGTCTTATTTCATTTACTTATTCTGAATAAATATATATTATTTGTCAACCAATGAGGAAATGCTATAAAAATAAAGTATAATTTGTTTATGTTAAAGAATCTCAAAGGTTCCTTTTCTTGTTTGAAATAAATGACTTAAAATAAATTTTTGAAATAGTTCCTAAGTATTCACTGACTAGATTATAAGAATAATTAAGTAAAGATATTATTTTCCTTTTACACTATACTTTTAACAAGATCTGAGTAAGCACAAAAACCTTAAGATAGGTTTTGATCCTACAATCTGTTTTATTTTCTCTATGGAACCTGGATCTATCATGAATCTTTTTAATTGAAATATTTGGAGGTAAATGACTTTACGTCCAAGACTGTTTTTCCAGTCTTATGAACTCTTACATCTATGCATTCTAATATAGATGGAAAGTACCAATTTAACTAGATTATGTCCTTTTCATTATTTGAAACAATCCAATGTTCTTATAAAAATTACAATTATGCTTAAGTCATTTTTACTATCTCTATCTTTTTAGTACATACTGACAAATGGAAAGCACTCACAGGAAATTGAAATGCTGGGATTGAATAAGAAGTATGCCAAAGTATTTTGAGAAAATGTTAACAGAGAAATAAATCCCCTTTTCAGAAGAAAGTAAGCGAATAAATTATACTAGCTTTCTATTTGCTTTTGAAATTGGATTTTTAGTCTTCCACATATCCTTTTGGCAAATTTGACATATGAAATTCAGCTGCATTTCTTTTCCTAATTTTAATTTAAGCAACAGTAACTGGAAGTCATTATTATGCTAATTTTAGTAAAATAAACCATTAAAATTCTCTAAGATAAAGGAGCTGTAAATTGTTAAAATAGCCTTCCTTTCACAGTGGAATTACTCTATCTAATTGTTTAGGTTTAAGCTCCATCACATTTATCAAGGAGATTCTCAGAGAAAAAAATTAAAGTAAATCTTAATTACTAATGATTCTTTTCTTTGATTATGTAGACACTCTAATTCTCATTTAAATTCTAGTGGATTGTCTTAGTGGACACAGTAATTTCTTTTTTTAATTAAAAAAAATTTTTTTTTGTATGTGCATGAATGTACTGTCTGCATGTAGGTTTGTGCACCCGTGTCATGCAATACCGCGGAGGTCAAAAGATGGTCTCAGATTCCCCTGGAACTAGAGTTCTCCTGGAATTGGAGTTACAGATGGTTCTTAGCCACCATGTGGGTGCTGGGGATCGAACCCGGGTCCTCTGCAAGAGCAGTCAGTGCTCTTAACCAGTAGGCTCTCTCTCCAGCCCTGGACACAGTAATTTCTAATTCATTCTGGATTGAGGTCATCATAGAATTTCATTCAGTGGAGAGAAGGTAATGGATATGAACTATATTGGTGGAATCACATCTTATTATTCTCAATAATCATGTCATTATTTATCTTACTGTTTTATGAAATGCTCAAATAATTCATATCGCTAGACAAATGTAAAATAGCTCTTACTCTTTAAAATCTCATATTGGTCATTTGCCTATTTTTGTAGTCAAAACTCATTTAAGACTTGCTATGACAGTATTGGTTGTTGTTGGAAACCGAGACACAGTCCCACCTGGACAGGCCTGAACACACCCTGCTCACCCAGCATGGTTCCGGGACTATTCTAATGTTTGCTGAAGATAAGCCTCAGGATGTTCCAGCCCACAGGACATCCCAAACTTATCTTAAACACGTTTTGCATGTCCTGCCCTTCCCCTCCTTACTTCCTACCTTTCTACAAAGTATAAATGTAACTGTTTTTTTTTTTTTTTTCATTAAAGGAGACCTTGACAAAGCTCGCTTGGTCTCGCTCCTTTCTCTCGCCCATTATATTTCAGGTTTGGGGTCTCCCCTCGAAACCCACTAGTAACTGAGTCCCGCAGGATACAGGACAAGGGACCCATGCTGGGAGAGCAGGGCGTGTTCGGGCCTGTCCAGGTGGGACTGTGTCTCGGTCTCCAACATGTCCCCCTATTTTATTTATTTTACAAAAGGAGAGTCTGTCTTAGGCTATGCGATGTGACTCCATGATCTGGTTTATACTGGTAGAGCCCCATGTCTTAGGCTACTCGAGTTGTGATCCGCAACCCCTGTATTTCAGGAGGAGGTAGAGGCCAGACAAAGGGCGTGCCTCACAGAGTGTCTGGGTAGGCTATTGGGGAGCCACTCTTGCAGTCTAGCTGCATCCCGAGGGCCTAGGGTAAGGAGCATTCCAGACCTATCTCCTGGTTGTGGCGCGAGCTAATCCTGTCGTAGGGTTACTCTACAGCAAGTGAGTTTCTGTCCCGATTCATGGCATTGCAATACTCCCGTCATCAATATCTCCAATTGTATTTTTTAATATTTTTAAAATTTAAACCAGCACTGGGAGCTGTATCGTCAGCACTGGGATCTAGGCTGGTACTCGTAAATTTCTGAGATAAGCAAGGGCAGTTTTGGCTCCCAGCAGGTTGTCACCTTTGTTGTGTATAGGATCAACTAAAAATATTACTATGAGGGATATGGCGGGGTCTGTGATTATGCTTTCTGAACATAGCAACAGAAATAACTCCTGCAAGAGTAGGCAACACCTGCTGGTACAGTCCAGATACACAGTGGTTTAAGGGGAAGTAGAGCTGCTTTTGCCTGTCACCTTTACTTCCTGGTGGTGAATATGTCTACACTTCCATGGTAGTGGCTATTGCTGATGCTACTACTGTTAGTACTATCTTTTCCTAACATTGGAACATAGTTTCTTCAGCCTTTGAAACTGGATTGAAGACTAGAGAGTGGTTTTCTAGATGTCAGTTCTTCTCTAGATATTGTCTTGGCCTTCAGCACCAAAATGAGACTGCAGAAGAATCTAGGCCTATAGACAAAGCAGGTACTATGCATTCATTTGTAGTGTACGGATAACAACCCTTGCAATACCCAACCCATACTTGGTAAGACAGCTGCTCTACTTTCCTTCAGATTGCTGTGGTTAAAACACTTTAACCAAAAACAACTTAGGAGAGGAGAGAGTTAATTGGGTTTACACTCCTCCGCCATAGTCCATCATGGAGAACACGAACTGAAGCAGGAACCCAAAGAAGAAATCAAGGAGTAACTGCTTGCATACTTGCTCTATGGCTGGCTTGCTAGCTTTCCTTTATAGTCCAAAATCACCTGTCTAAATATGGTGCCACCCACATTAGGCTGGGCCCTCCTTCATCAATCAATACTCATAACCATTCCTACAGCCATGTCTAAGGGCCAATCTAGTTCAGATCCTTTCTCAACTGAAATTCAGACTACTCTAAGATGTGTCAAGTTGAAATTTAAAGCTAAGATATCGACTTTATAAGTTACCTTTAATAATACATATTAACTCTGTCAGTGTTGTTCCCTTAAAGAAAGCCTAACGGATGTATCCTCAGTGTTGCCTTCTAAAAATGGATTTTTCTTACTTGCCTGTAAGGTCCTTAACAGTGATCCCAACTTAGACACAGGGATTGGAAAACAAACCAATCATTATTTTTACTCGGAATTATTTACACTTGTATCCACAAAATGGAGCCTAGCTTTTCTTTTCATGTGAGAAACCAAACTTTTCCTAATGTATTAACATAAAAACAGGAGGAAAGTGTAAAAAATGTAAGGAAGAAAAAAATAGTGAAAACTCAAATTATATTGCTGGACCCTGCATCTAACCTCAGACAAAGTATTTTTTGAAACTCTTCTTACCTTGATAATTTTACCAAAACTGTGTGTTAAGTTTGTTTGCAGTGCAACATACTCAATAAAACATTATTCAATTATTAGGTTTGCATTTTATATTAACAAAATTAAAAAATAATGATTTGTAAATTAAACAATGAAATTGATTATTACAATGTATTAAGAATATTGCATGTAATGAGAGATATTACAACATGAAAATATTTGAGCAAACATAAGATCTAGGTGCTCAGCATTCTACTTTCTGCAAGGGGTGTGATAACCTTCTATTCCTTGGATGTCATGCTTAGGTCAATTAAGATTTTATGAGCTGATGTCTCTGCAAGAATCCTCCAAACCTTCAGTGCCAGATGGGGATTGCTGAGATATCCAGCTTGTGGACTGAGCTACTACTGGGGTTTCAGCCTCTTCAAAATATAGACTGTCATGTTGGACTACCCAGGTTATACCACGGTGACCATTACAGGAAGATCAAGATGGCAAGATGCTTACTGGACCTCATTTGGTGACCAAGGGAAGGGAAGACCCCAGTGTGGAGCACAAAAGCAGAACTGATGGTTGTTTGGGCTTGCCAAGGAGGAGCCTTCAAACATGACATCTTGCAACCTAATAAAGAAAAGAAATCATAAGCTGAAGATGCTAAAATCTATGATATATGTGGCATGCATATATGCATATTTTGGAGTGATGCAAATTGGAGGGAACAACAACAACAACAAAACTGGGTCAAAGAACTAACTGAAATGGTGAACTTCTGCTCAAAACAGTAAACTTCTGCATTGAAAATTTTTAAAGAGACACAGAGAAAGATGAAAAACATGTATGGCAGAATGCATGATCTCTGTTGGGGTGAAGGTGGGGGTCGAGGAAGGGGGCACAGGTATAGATTTGATTGGAAATTTTGGATTAAGTGCACAAAGTTTCAATAAAAATTGGCTTTGAAAAAATAAAAAGAAAAGTTAGAGAAGAATTGAAATTGATTTTATAAATGTTATAGAATTGTCTGTTTATCTGAAAGCAACTCTGCTGTCATATGTGAATCTCTCAACAGGCTCTAGAATCCACCCACCAATTATTTTCAGATTCTGTAATTTCTGTATATGGGTGGAGTGTATGTATCCATATTTTAGAGTAATATAAAATTAATGGAGGAAAATGTGAATGCTTAAACATAAAAAAAGACTGAGAGAAAGATGCAGGAGTGTTATGGCAGAATGCATGATCCGGGACAGGGTGGGGTGGGTGGGGTGGGGGAAAGGGAAACAGGAATATGCCTGAACTGAATTGGAATATGATGTATGAAATACACAAAACATCAATAAAAATAAATTAAAAATGTTGTAGAATAACCCACGGCTGATGCCACATGCTTACATCCTCTAGTGGTTAGGAGATGATACAGGCCACAGTAAGACCCTGTCATATTTTACAGAAAAAACGTAATGCATGGATTAACATACCATCCAAACATCTGTGTCTATACCAAAGTAACCTACTATAACAATCAGTACTGTTTAAATACCTATATATATAATTGCTTGTGCTTCATTAGTAGGATTGAAAGGTTATTCATGGACAAACTGTCAGCCCATGAAAGGAAACAACCAGAAGAAATTGACCAGAGTCCAAAACAACAGCTCCAGAGAAAGTATACTGTTTTGCTTCTTGTCCACTTGTGCCCCTTTTCTAAGCCTAGGGAACAATCTGTGGAAGAGGGGTCGTGGTAGAATGTAAGAACTGCAATTGGGGTGAATGGTGAAACTACAGTAATATAGACTGGACACTTATTTAATCAACTTGATTTTACATACAAGCCCCTTCAGCTGGATAGTGGGAACCTTGGGCTGTGTGGATTTGGGCACAACTTCTTGCAAATTGGTTTTATGTGAGGGATGCTTGTTCTCATAAATTATTACTTATTGTTAAAAATGAAAAAAATAAAGAAATAAAAGAAAATGTGATATGGAAAAAAATAAAAGTATAAAAAATTATAGAATTGTGGATCAAAAGTATAATATGGTCACATGGATTCTTACAATGTTATACCCTAAATTTTTCAAACTTCTTCTCCATGTAATACAATACAGACTGGTTGTGATTATCATTTCAGTGTGACTAAAATAGTAATGATAGAAATTTTATTATTAGGGCTGGAGAGAAGGCTCAGTGGTTAAAAGCACCTACTGCTCTTGCAAAGGACCTGGGTTTGATTCCCAGCACCCACCTGGAAGCTAAAAACCATCTTTACCTCCAGTTCCAGGGGAATCTGACACCTTCTTCTCACCTCTGCAGCATTGCACCATATGGGTGCACCAACCTACATGCAGAAAGTACACTCATACACATAAAAATAATAATAAAAATACAAAAATAGAAATTTTATTGTTTACACATAATAGCATCATTAACAACTTGTTTTAGAACCCATAATAAATACATTGCTGCAACGTGATTACCAGGTTTGGGGAAATAAAAACGTTTAAATAAAAGATCTATATTGTAAAACAAAAACAGTAGTATAATATGTTCTTTCAAAAGCCAAGCCGTGTATTCATTACTGGCAGATTTGTGGCTTAAGATTTCTTAAATTTTATTTTTAGTAACATGTCTTACTGAATTCTGGCAGAACATAACAGTAAAAGGGACATTAAGACCATACATCCTTTTTGTAATGAAGTGATGGATTGCCTTATTTCTTCTTACTTCCTTCTTCACTATATCACTTTGAGTAAATGTTGAAGACTGTAATAAATTGTCATCATATTTCCAAATGCTCTCCTTTATACTGAAGGTCGTTTGGACATTAGGATTCCAGTAGTTTCTAATAACATGTGACTATCTAGATAATACTTAAACTGGAAATCTCAGGAAGCTTTGTAGGAGTGGAATTAATGCTAATTATTCACAGAAAAAGTGAAGCACACTTTTACCAAATTCAAAATTGCATTACTTAAGGCATGAATTCAAATTAAGTGAGGATTTTAGTTTAACACTAAATCTTTTGAAGTATATGAGTGAATTCAACATTAGCTAGATCTCACTTTAATTTTATTTAAGAAATTAACCTTGAGAAATATGTTAACGAATATAAGAGCCTAATATACATAATCAAAATTTAATAAACAGGAAACTATGGATGGAAACATTTAACAAATACCTTTACACAGATAATGATGTCTCTATTTTGCATAGTAATTCAAACTCTATTTGCATAGTAATTCAAACCAGCTAGACTTTTCAAACAAGAATTTTAATCCTGGGTTTGCACTAAATAGCTGTGTAACTATGGATGTAGAAAGTATTTGTCTCTGTAACAGAGACAAATGGATATTTGTATAGAAAAAATGGATGCCATAAGTCATTTAAACCTATTTTTAAATTATTTCTTCATCTACTACCTATATATTTGTTGATCGTAGTTTTAATATCATTCATATTATATCCCTAATAGTACACAATCATATAATAAAAAAATTCTGCTGATATATTTTCAGTTTTGTCAAAAGTATATTTTTATCAAATACAATTGATGTGCATTTTTATGGTTCATTTCTTAGCATCACATCATTAAAATTCAACTTCTTCAAACTTAGAGACTTTTTAAATGCCAGGTTATAGAATCACAGTTCTTAAGCGTGATCTCAAACAGATGTGTGGACTCTGAGGTGTAAACTCAAAGTGGAGATCACTGACAAATTATTTTGGGGAAAAAGACTATTTCTACGAAAATTCTGAGTGTTTCAAGTTCAACATGCCTATCACATCTTCTTATATAAAATAGATGACAACTAATAGGTGGAATCATCATCACACCCCAGGATATTGGCACAGGATTGATCTCAAATCTCTTGGCAATGTGATATTCAAAGGTAGAAACAGAGCAGACCAAGAGGAGAGACACAAATAATGAACCCACCACAGGAGCCTGTATGCACTCATGACCACCCCACATACAACACATCATGTTCCATAAGATGTTATAAATGTTTACTCAGAAAACATCTTGCATTATGAGCCTCTATTATAAATATGTTCTAAAATAGAACCATAATGGACCATATATGTGATGTATATTATCCTTTGGCCATGTTATATTATTGAAGCTCCCCTTATTGTAAATTTACCATGTGTTTTTAGTAATACTGTTCACCCAGCTCTTGACACACAGCCCTATAATGATAAGGTGAATGCCTCTTAAATTACAAACATATTCAACACTCAATAGTGAAAATCTAATAACAGGTACAATCTTTAGAAATTTTCTCCTGCCAAACTAGAATGGTATGCTGCTTCACTATCACAGAGCACAGATGGTTGAAAACACTCCATTAACACAGTCATCCCCCAAACATATTTTAACTGAAACATCAAATGTTCTACTTCACCAAAAGTACAAGCAAGAATTTGGAAAATGTAATACATTATTCTCAACTTTATGTACAGCAGAGTCATGAGAAGAGGATGATAAAACAGAAATTATTGGGAGTCAAGCCCACAGCTTCCATTTCTGTAAGTGAGACCCTAAAGGTTCCATTCCTAACAACTCCTCAACTGTTATGATGTTGCTGGCACAAGTGTAACCTGGTCATGAGTCATTGTGTTGTTTGTGCATTCCTCCACATGGCCATTTTGTCTGCCAGATCAGGCCTAAACTTCCTTTAAACTTGAGCTACAAGAATTAATCATATTGAAACAGCAGAACTCCTAAAGTTTTAGAAGGTAATTTTCTGATTCAAGGCCATTAACATTCTGATGACATTGATACAAACACACACACACAAACACAAACACACACATGTATATGTATATATATATGCATATATATATATATATATATATATATGCATAGATACTGACCTACTTTGCTTCTATTTGCTGTGACAAAAATACTCTGACCAATACTAGCTTGGGGAGGAATGGATTTATTTGGCTTACATCTTTACAGTCACAGTTCATCATTTAGGAAGCCCAAGACTTGGGACCTCAGGGCAGGAACATGGAGGCAGGACATGAAGCACAGGCTATGGATGAAAGCTGCTATCTTATACAATACAGAGTAGCCTGCTTGTAGGGTGGCACTGCCCACAGCTGGGCCCTCCTATATTACTCAATAATCAAGAAATTACCCCACAGACATGGCCACAATGGATGAAATTCCATAACTGAGGCTCTGTCTACCCAGGCATGTCAAATTGACACTAAAGCTATCCAGCACATTATATATAATGTTTCACATAAGAAAATAAAGCTGATTAATAGTCCTCACTTTTCAAGGGAACTTTACTTGAACTTGAAGACACAGTTACTAAGTAAAGACAATAATATTTCAATATACTCCTGTTCTAGTTTTTCTTCCATTGCTGTGACAAAAATACTCTAACCGACACCAACTTGGGGAGGAAAGGGTTTATTCAGCTTACATCTCGTGAGTCACACAGTTCATCACTTAGGAAGCCAAAGGCAGGAACTCAGAGCAGGAACCTGGAGGCAGGAGCTGAAGCACAGGCCATGGAGAAATGCTATTTACTGGCTTGCTCCCCTGGTCCATGCCCAGCCTGCCCTCTTATATGGTACACAACCTGCCCAGAGGTGGCACCACCCATAGTGAGCTGGGCCCTCCCACATTGCCCAACAATCATGACAGTACTCCACAGATGTGGCCACAGGCCCGTCCAATGGAGCCAACTCCCCAATTGAGGCTCCTACAACCCAGGTGTGTCAAGTTGACACTAAAGCTATCCAGCACAATTGAACCCATTGTCAACTTGACACACAAAACACATCACTATTAAACCACCACCTTTCCAGTTCTCATTCCCAAGGTATGATTATAGTAGGTATAAGGATAACATTAATCACAACCTAAAACAGTACAACCTTAAAAGCCCCACAGTCCTTAAAATGTCCAAAAACTTAAAAGCTCACAGTCTGTTAAAAGTCTCTTAACTGTGGGCTGCTGTAAAATCCAAAGCAAGTACTGTCTTACATCAAAGGGAAGAATCAGGCACACCTAAACAAAACCTAAGTCCAGCAAAGTAGCTCAAGGCTGGACACCTGGGATTCACTCACGATCTTCTGGGCTCCAAAGGGTTTCAGCAGCTCCTCTTCTCTGACTGCACCATCCACAGCACACACAGCTCATCTCACAGGCCCAGTCCAACTCCATTCCACACCTGCTACTGCACTTGGTGGTCGTCCCATGGTCCTGGCATCTCCAAAAAGCTGGGGTCGCCACTGAAACTGAGGCAGCACCTTCACCAATGGTCTCTTCTGACCTCTCCTGGTGCAAAGCCTCAGCTTCTCTCCATGACCCCTGCAATTCTGGGGTCTTCACTGCAACCGAGGTTGCACCACCACTTCCACCAATGGTCTTTCCTGACCTCTCACAGTGCCAAGACTTGGCTTCTCTTTGTGACCCCCTCAAATTTCAACACCAGAACCATATAGGAGACTCTTACACACTATCAAGTCCTGCTTCTGGTTGAGATGGAGGCTTAGGGCTCTTCTGGAACATAGCTTCTGTGTGCTGACACTGAAGAAATTCTTCCCAGAAGATTTCACTCCAGTGATGCTGGTTTTTTGTTACTTACAGCTCATTTTTCAGCCCCAGCTGACCAGAACCCACAGATTAAACAGTCCTGATGATCTTGGCTTCCCTTTGAAACTTCACAAGCCAGGCCTCTATTGTCTACAACTCTTTCAGCAAAACTGCTCCAAGCTCCACAGCAACAATCTTTAGGCATACAATGATCTTCCCAGCCCAAAGTTCCAAACACCTCCACAATCCTTCCCCAAAACACCAAGGTTAGTTCTATCACAGCAGTAGGCCACTCTCTGGTACCAATTTCTGTTCTAGTTTGTCTTCCATCGCTGTGACAAAACACTCTGACCGACACCAACTTGGGAAGGAAAGGGTTTATTCAGCTCACATCTCCTGGGTCACAGTTCATCACTCAGGGAGCCCAAGGCAGGAACTCGGGGCAAGAATCTGGAGGCAGGAGCTGAAGCACAGGCCATGGAAGAATGCTGTTTACTGGCTTGCTCCCCTCACCTATGCCTAGCCTGCCCTCTTATATGGTACACAACAACCTGCCCAGAGGTGGCACCACCCATAGTGTGCTGGGCTCTCCCACATTGCCCAACAATCAAGACAATACTCCACAGACGTAGCCACAGGCCAGTCCAATGGAGCCAATTCCCCAGGTATGTCAAGTTGACACTAAAGCTATCAAGCGCAACTCCCTATAATTTGGTTTTGAATTTATGGATGAAATTCAAATTAATTCCTTTTTTCCATGACTTCACTTAAATCATAATTTTTATTGCTGCCTTAACTTTAAAATTTTAATAATTTAATGACATATTTTCAATTGAAATAACTTTAAAATATCTGATATTTCAACAGATATATTTCAATACATTGTAATTTATGAGTACATATGCATGTTTTCACTCAAATAATGGTATCTTTATAAGAATATTAATAAGTTGCTGATATCATAGTTCCTCATAGGTCCCTTGATGCCATTTATTAAAAAAGTATATTTGATAATATGAATGATTATATCACCACTAAAATACACTTTGTATTCCCCAAATGTCCTAGAACTCACTACATATACCAGGCTGGCCTTGAACTCACAGAGATCTGCCTGGCTGTGCCTCACAAGTGCTAGGATTAAAGGTGTGCACCACCATACCCAGCCACTTTGTATTTCTTGATAGAAATAAATTTGTGAAATTTCATTAATAATTTTGTTAAGGGTCATCGGGATTTTGGGTTCGGTTATTTTATTTCATTTATGAAAATGTTAAAATATTTATGGATCATTAGGTGTTGTCTTTCTGATGTTCTCTTTTGAGAGGCATCTAAGTATGGAATGCTATTCCCTTTGTGATAACTGGTATTAACTGCCGATTATGGAGTGTAGATTCACCAGGAATTTAGGCCTCTGTGCATATTTGTGAGCACAAGTACCTTGATTAATGAGATGGGTAACCTCACCTAATACAGGCTGCACATTCCATGGGTGTAATCTTAAACTACACAGATGGATAAAGGGAGTTGAACAGCAGCATTCGTTCATCCTCTGCTTTCTGATTGTTGACGTGATGTGACCAGCTACCCCAAGCTCCCTCCAACCTCAACTTCCCAACATGAACATGATGGACTATTTTCTGGACTTGTGAACAACTGTTAACCTTTATCCCTTGAACTTCTTTTTTCAGAGTATTTTATCATAGACACGGGCAAATAAACTCAGATAATCACACATCACCCCCACACACATTAAAAAGTTTTAACTGTCAAGTTGACATATCTAGAAAAAAAGAACTTCAATAACCTGAGCAAGAGGTTTTGGGTTGTATAAAAAAGCAGGCTGAAGACATGTTAGGAAAGCCAGTAAGCACCTCTGTGATCTCTGCTTGAGTTCCTACCTCCATGTTCCTGTGATACCTAAACTCTTGTCTTGGGTTCCCTCAGTGATAGACTGTAACATGGAAGAATACGATGCATGAAATCCTTTCCTACCCAAGTTGGTTTATCTCAGTGTCCTTGACACGACAATAGAAAGCAAACCAGGACATTCACCATGGAAACACCATCTTGTGGGTTGCTAAGTTGAATAAACACATTCTAACCTACTAGCCTCATGGACGGTATGCCAAACCGTCATGTACTTTAAAATAATCCATTAATAATCTCACTCATGGATTTTGTTAACAATACTATAATTGGGATTTTTTTTTCTTACAGTGTGTGAAGTTCAACTTACTAATCATGCAATCTGTATGGGTTTTGTTTGTTTTCCCATTAAACAAATGCTAATCTGAAGGGAAAGCCAATCCATAGAGTTGTTATGACATAGATCTTGTGTGGTCTTACTAAAACCATGGATAAAGTCTTATTTGAAAGTAACATTTATTCCCATAGTTTGAGAGACAATAGCTTCTTTACTGGGTAATGCAGTTTAGTTTATTTAATGGAATTTACAAATTGAATCTATTTTGGAGAACTGGAAAGAATGTTCAGCTTTTAGAAGCACATATTGGTCTTGAAGAGGTCCTGTGTAGGTTTCTAATCCTCACATGATAGGTCAAAAATGATCCAGCTTCAGTTTCAGGGACTCCAACCCCCTCTTCTGGATTCTGTGGGCATTGTACACATGGTGTCACATATATACATGTTCTCAAGAAAATGATACACATAAACTAAAAATAAATAAAATATTTTTATTGAGCAATTGTACATCTCATACAATAGTTCCCTACAAACTCAGTCCTCCATACCCCAAACACCCATCAGAACTCATGCATTACAACATCCAAGCTAAGCCCTATCCAATCAAGCTCTTGAACCCAGATGTCCTTCAGTGCAAATACATCCACTGGAGTCTAGTCAGCATATCTAGAAACCTTCGATAAGGCATCCTATTCTTCACCCAGCAGTAATCAGTTTCCTGTAGTTCTCAGTCCAGGGCCAATCACCCACCATTTCTCTTGCTTCACTTTGAGACCTTGTCCTAATTGGCATGGGTCCTGTGTTGGATGCCAACTTTGCCATAAATTCAAACGAGAAAGCTTCCAGGCATCTGTAAGCCACTGCTGGTCTATTTTCATGCACCAGCCTGGATCTTACAATGTTTCTACCCCCTATTCTAAGCCTAGGGAACAATCTGCAGAAGAGGGGGCATGGTAGAATGTAAAGGCTGCGATTGGGGTGAATGGTGAAACTACAGCGATGTAGTCTGGACACTCATTTGATCAACTTGATTGAACAAACAACCTGTCACCCCCCACTGAATGATGGGGCTGTGGAGGTTTGGGCACAACAGCCTGCAGATTGGTTTGGCATGAAGGATGCCTGTACTCATGGATTATCACTTAAAGCTAAAAAATGAAAAAAACAAAAAAAAAAAAACACACAAAAAAAACCAAAAAACAGAGAAAGATGCAAGACAGTTATGGCAGAATACATGATCTGGGATGGGGTGGGGGGGGGGAAGGGAAAGGGAAATATGCCTGATCTGAATTGGAAAATGATGTATG
Organism: Rhizomys pruinosus; assembly: GCA_009823505.1. Lineage (NCBI taxonomy): Eukaryota > Metazoa > Chordata > Mammalia > Rodentia > Spalacidae > Rhizomys > Rhizomys pruinosus. The sequence goes on along the minus strand of VZQC01008294.1, from coordinate 263,981 downwards.
AAATGCACAAAGCATCAATAAAAATTAAATTAAAAAAAAAAAAACAATGTTTCTACCCCATATTCTTCAATGACCTCTGATCCATGATTGGGTGAGATTTAATATAGGGGTCCTATCCAGGGATACACATTCTGGAGACTTCCATTCTTTGATGCTTGGCTAGTTGTTTCCTTCTGTTTGCCTAACCCTCTAATGTGTGAGGAAGATTTATTGGTAAGAGTTGAGGGATGCTTTCATTTTCTCCCTGCCCCTCATTCTACATGTAGAGGTTCAACTGTAGATGTGTCTCCTAGGAATGGGCATCTTTCAGGTGTATATTTTCTGTGTCTAACCAGTTGTGGGTTTCTGCAGTAGCCTTCATCTTTTGTGAAGAGAAGCTTCTTTGATGAGTGGTGTATGCTTGAGTGTAAATATAAGAATTCATATTTAGCACATGATAAGAAATTTCATTTGTCTAGAGATATGACAGTGATATGTTTTTCTCCAGGATCTATATCCTCTAAAGCCTTGTGTATTTGACTGAGTTTATCCCATTGATTTGCCCTCTGATAACAGTGCCATTACTGCACCAACAGAGGTAGTTTGCTGTGCAGGTCATTATGGTTATTAGGCTTTAGGGCTGACTTGTACCATTGATTGGTTTTCTACCTTAGCAGTGTGCATATTATCTAGCATTATGAGTGCTAAACTTCAGGTAGAAGGCTTCCAGGTTAGTTCCTGCTCAATTACTCTAGGCCTTTTCCCAAAAGCATGTTTTGTCCTGAGCAGTAGGGTGTTATTTTCTAGTTCTGGGAAATAATCAAGAATTTTGGTCATAGTCTGGCTTACTTTGAGTGTCTCCTGGAGCACTCTTACTAATCATTCAAAGGGAGGTGTCCTCTGTCTGGCATTGTGTTTCCTGAAACACAGCCCCAAGTTTATGACATCTGTGCACTAATGTTCAGACAATGTATGTGTATTTTACACAATCTATGTCACAATGCAGGAAATGATACCATTATTGAAAATTCAAAATGTGTTCTATGTAAAGTCACTCTGACATGTGTGAACCATATAATTATTATCTATCTATTTATCTACCACCTGTTGGGTTCCCAGAAGACTACAAAATGGTGGCTTAGTTAGCAATCTAAAATGGTGGGTCTGAGCTCAACTCAGGCAAGTCTCTACAGGAAAAATAAAACTAACCACACAGAATTTATCAGGAAACCTGTTACTCAGGGAATCAACTTATCCAGGGACCAAAACACCCTGGCTAAACCAACCAGCTTGCACTGTGGAAAATTCTTCAGGCACCTAATTGACTATGAAATCTCCTTGAATTTCCTTGCTAACACTTCTCTCTGATCCCAGAAGAAAGTCCAGCTGTTTGTCCCCAATGAACTTCTATTCCCCTCAAAGTGTCTTTTTCTGTGGTGCTTGCTGCAGGCTTCAACACATCACCCAAGCATCGTCTATTCAGTTTCTATAACCAAGGTTGGAGATTCCATATGCAAGAATAAAAAGAATAAACTATGAATATTTGTTACATTAAAAATATGTGATTTTTTTAGTCTAACTGAATGAACTAGTCCAAAATAATTTGAAATGTTTTGAGTTACCAAAGTCAAATATAAATGAGGAATTAAAATAAAATTTTCAAAGACAATGCTGAATCAGTATAAAATTTCTGGATATATGTATAATCATATGCTCATTTTTAATTTTAATTTCAATTAATTTTTTTGAGACAGGGTTTCCCTTTAGTCCCACCTGGCCTAGAGCTTACTCTCTAGACCTGGCTAGCCTTGAACTCACAGAGATCTGCCTGTCTCTGCCTCCCAAGTGCTGGGATTAACAGCGTGGGCCACCATGCCCCATTTGTTGTTGTTGTTGCAATTTTTTATTTTAAATACAAAATTATAAGGCTGCATTAATGGTTTGGAAGAGAGGGTGAAATTTAAGTTGGAGTCAAATGTGTTAGGTGAAAATTTTCCATTGCCATAGCAGTTTGAAATGGTTAATTCAGCTACATTTGTTTCTAAGTCACTTCCTGTTATTTATCAGGTTGTTAGTGCAGTGAAGAAACTGTGAAGACATGGCATACAGAGAAGATAAATGTGTGCCCCACAGCTTTAGAAATTCTGAATATGGATGTTACAACAGTTACAGTTTACATATATTAGTATGAAAAGTACATTTTAAATGTAAAAAAGACTTAAAGAATATATATATATATATATATTATATATATATATATAATAAGAAAGATAAGATATAGGGCACAGAGATAGACAGGGCTAAATACAAAGGAAACCCTTATGTATGCATATGTATAAAAGTGTACAGAAATATTATCTAATCGTAGTAATACTTTATATAAACACTTATCATGTATCAAATGTCTATCTGAAATCAATCCATTTTATATCTACTAATTTATCATTATTAATGGATTATTATGCATTATTTCATCTTATGTGATGCATAAAAATTCAACTCAACTCACTTTCTCCATTTTTCAGTAGAAATTTATTTATTTATTTATTTATTTGGTATTTTTGAGACAGGGTCTCCCTGTAGCCCCAGATGGCCTGGAACTAGCCCTGTAGACCAGGCTGGCCTTGAACTCACAGAGATCCACCAGCCTCTGCCTCCCAAGTGCTCAGATTAAAGGCATGCACCACAATGCATGGCTTTAAATTTTTATTTTTAAGTGTATATATTATTGAATTTTTATGAAGGTCATAGAGACATCTTAATCATGTTTAAACCCCTCTTCCCTATCTGAAACCCCTCATACCCAATCCACCTGATTTTCCTGCATTCTTCATATACAATAAAGCCTATTAAGTCAAGTTTGTGTTTCTAGATGTTTCTTGGTTTGTGTTTACCCCCTGGAGCCTGTTTAGATTGTATAACATAGCTCCCTTATCAACTTGCCCTTTCCCAGGCAGCAGTGATCAGCTGTCAATAGCTCCACAGCAACCATCACAGAACTGGGGACATTGGCAGGAGGTCACTTTCTCTCTTTTTAAATTGATTGTAAAGCTCCATCAAGTGAGAGATCCTTTTCGTTATGAGGAAGGCAGGGGCAGTATGGAAGCTTGCCTCTGACTCAAGTATTACACTCAGGAGCCTGATACCTATGCAGTGATGACTGGTTCCTGACATTTACAATTAGTAGTTCTTACAGCCTTAATGAATCAAGATTCTTGTTAACCTTGACTGACTGCAATTAAAAGAACAGTTTCTAGAAAGGAAACTAACTCAGATTAGTATTTGAAATGTCAGCTTCTATTTAAAAAGATAGCTGACAAACACATGTAATGCAAGTAGAGTAGACTGTGAAAATTACTTAACTATGTAGAGCAGAAAAGAGATGAACATTTTCTTCTTTAAGATAGAATTGAAAGAACTAATAATAAAACTGTCATCTCATTCTTAGTATTCATAGTTAGTAGTTAATCCAGTCTGAATCATCTGAGGAAACACTGGACAGAGTAAAAAAATCAACTTTTAAGTTACTTTGAATATAGGACTTCTGTGCTCTATACCAGGGTATCTAGAAATTTTATAGTATTTTTAAGTTTAAGATTATTGACATGATTTAGTGTGTTAATGCTTCCTCATTTTCAAATGACATGGTTTTTTTCAATCCATGTATGTTTCATTGTATCAATTACAAACCTAGGGATAGAATATATTGCTGTACTTCTCAATTCATTTTATCTTGATTCTACACTAAGAAGAAAGAGAGCTGGCCATTTTTAGCCTCTTGAGCTGTAGGATGAATATTATATTTAGGACAATCAATCATTTCTCAAACTCAAATAGTTCTTTTTTAAATTTGTGTGTGTGTGTGTGTGTGTGTGTGTGTGTGTGTGTGTGTGTGTTTGTATGCATGACATGTGTATATGTACATCCTATCTATGGAGGTCAGAAGACAACTCTGTGGATAATCAATTCTCTTTTTTGTGGGTTCTGAGAACAGAGTTCTGGCTGTAAGGCTTGCAGCAAGCACCTTTACCTGTTGAGCCATTCCTCTGGCACATAATTTAAAAAATTATTTTGGGTAGACTGGAGAGGTTGTGGGTGTTTGCTGCTCTTGCAACCAAAGGACCAGAATTTAGGACTTTTACCTGGCCTAAATTGCCCAGATGTTAGCACTTTCCTATCACTTCTCTCTTTCCCTATAAGAAGCCTTTAGCGCCCCCTGAAGACACACCTCTTGCTTCCTGCTTCCTTCATTGCACTTACCCATCTGTCTCTGTCTTTCACTTCCCCTGTCTCCTTCACTCCTATGTCTCTCCCTTGGTCCTTCCCTTCTTTGTCTCTCCCTCTGCCCCTCTTTTTCCTTAGCCTCTTCCATTTTCACTCTCCATGCCCTCTCACTCCTCATTCCTCTCACCCCTTTAGGCCTTTGGCTTTTCCCCAAAGTTGCATTTATATTTCCCTTCCCTAATAAAGCCTGCCTATTAAACACATACACACACACATACACACCTCTGTTTGGTGGTTCACAATTGTGAGTTAAACTCCAGGAGATCTGAAAACCTTTTACACACAGACATATGAGTAAAATAAACTAAACCTTTAAGATAGTTTTATTGAGATATTATTCATATGCTTCTGTTTTATAAAAAAATATTTAAAATTATTGCAATTATTGTCACAATCAATTTTAGAAGCTATTAATTTTTAAGCTTCAGTGACAAAATAGCATGAACAGAGTGAGTGAAATTAATTTTGTAAAGTTGAGAAATCTGGTAACCCAATATCAGAGTGCCATTATGAATGAGAGCTGGTGATGTTCTCATATTTATTTTCTGATAGGCTTCAGAAAATAAATAGGTCAAGTGTAAAATTTCTACCCTGTGCTGTTTTGTCAATACACACAAAGTCTCAGATAGTTGTGAATGTTGCATTTTTGCATTATGGAGTTTTAGTCTACAGTATAATTGTTCTGGGCACAGATAAATGTAAACACACACACGCACACACACGACATCCAACTAGCATAAGAGATTCTATTCTACTTAGTGTCGAGAACTCAAGGACATTTTTAAATTTTTTTATTAAACTTTTGTGTATTTCATACAACATTTCTTAATCAAATTTAGATGTATTTGTCCTTCCATGCTTGTGCATTCTGCCATAAATATCTTGCATTTTTTTCTCAGTCTTTATGTTTTTGATGCAGAATTTTATTGTTTTGGGCATAAGTTTACTATTTCAGGACTGTTTTTTGAACACGTCTTTATTGTTGTTGTTCCCTTTAATTTTGTATTGCTCCAAAATATACATATATACACTCCACACCTATACAAAATTACCACATCTGAAAATAAACTATAGGTTAATTCCAAAACATGTTTAGGGATACAGATTCTAACAGTAGAGTTGCATGCAGGTAAAAAGAATCTTACTTTATATTCCTAACTCACATAGCAAGTTGATGTATGTTTTAATGTAATTAATATAGTAGCAAAAGGTATTATGTTTACTAAAAAAGAAAAAAAAATACTCAGTTTTCCTTACAAATAAGGATTTGGTGCTAGGATCCCCAAATGGGGGACATCATAAATTGTTTTTCTGGCACTGTGTTACTTCATATAGCATAATGGATTCTAGTTCCATCCATTTACCTGCAAAGTTCACAATGTCCTATTTATTTACCGCTGCATAGAACTCCATCATGTAAACATACCACATTTTCTTTATCCACTCATCAGTTGAGGAATACTTGGGTTGATTCCAGATCTTCACTATTGTGAAGAGAGCTGCAATAAACATGGTTGTGCACATATCTCTGCAAGGATGAGTCCTGTGGGTATAAACCCAGGAATGTTATGACTGGGTCAGGTTGTAAGTTCATATTGATTCTTTCATGAATGGGGGTGGGGTGGGCAGGGAGACATGGAAAGGGGAATGTGTCTAAATTGGACTGAGAAATGATGTATGAAATATGCTAATTTTCAAAAAATGTATATTTAAAAATTGTACATATTCAAACATTTCTAAATATTCAATAAAAATATTAAACATAAAAGTGTTCTTTACACTGCTTTCCACAGGGGTTGCATAAGTTTGTTTGCCTTCCCACCAGCAATGAGTGACTTTTCCCCTTTCCCCACAACTTCACCAGAATTTGGTATCATTTCTTTTCTTGATCATAGTCAGTCTTACCAGGGAAAGATGAAATATTAAAGTGGTTTTACTTTGCATTTCATTCATTATTAGTAATGTTGACCACATTTTAGGATGTTTCTCAGCCATCTTAATTCTTCATTGTGAAGTCTCTGTTCACCTCCATCTTTTGATTGAGTCATATGTTTTTTGAGTCCTTTATATACTCTGGTTGTTAATCATCTTTCAGATGTATCACTGGTGAAGGTTTCCACCTACTCTGTGGGTTTTCTCTTCACTTTTTGGATTATTCTTTCACTGTAGAGAAGATCTTGAGTTTAATGAGGCCACATATGTCCATTGTTGACCTGATTTCCTATGCAGCTGCTGTTTGATTTAGAAAGTCTTTTCCTACAATTATATTTTGTAGATTACTGCCAACGTTTCTTCTATCATTTGAAGTTTCATGTTTCACACTGAGCTCTTTGATTCATTTGGAGTTGATCTTTGTACAAGGTGAATGGTAGGGATTTAGTTTTATTCTTCTATCAGTGGTGATCCTGTTTATCCATCACTATTTGCTGAAGATGCTATCTTTTCTCCATTGAGTCTTCTTGTCCCCTTGAGGTGGCTGAAATTTCAAGTGGTCAAGTTTGGGCAGTAAGTTTTGTTCCATTGATTTGGGGGTTGGTTTTGGCGCCAATACTAGGCAGTTTTTATAACTATAGCCCTGTAATATATTTTGATGTCTGGTATAGTAGTCCCCCCTGCATTGCTCTTTTTGTTAAGGGTCACATTGGCTATCCGGGGTCTTCTGTTTACCCATATGAATTTTAGAATGTTTTCTAAGTCTGTGAAGAAAGACAAAAAACAAAAAAAAACACATGGTCATCTCTATTGATGTGGAAAAGGCATTTGACAAAATTCAATTGCCTTCATGTTTAAAGTCCTAGAGGGAATCAGACTGGTGGGAACATTCCCCAATGTAATTAAAGCCATATACAACAAACCCATAGTCAACATCATTCTAAATAGAGAAAAATTAGAATCATTCCCCTTAAAGTCAGGAAACTGGCAAGGCTTCCCCCATCTCCTCTCTTTTTCAATATAGTGCTTGAAACACTTGCTAAAGCAATAAGACATGGAAAGGAAAATAAAGAAATACTCTTTTGAAAAGAGGAAGTAAATCTATCCCTTTTTGCAGATGACATTATACTTTACAAAAAGGTCACCTCACACCCCACCATAAACCTCCTAGAAATGATTAACAATTATAGTAAAGTGGTGGGATGCAAAATTAACTTAGACAACTCAGTAGCCTTTCTTTATATCAACAACAAGCACTTGGAGAAAGAATACAAGGAGACCTTCACATTCACAATAGCCTCAAAAATAATAAATACAATAGCTCAGAAAAAAACCTGACCAAAGGAACTAAAAATATCTACAACAAAAATGTAAACCGTTGAAAGGAAGATTGAAGAAGACACCAGAAGATGGAAGGACCTCCCATGCTCATGGATTGGAAGAATTAATATAGTAAAAATGACCATCTTACCCAAAGTAATATACAGATTCATTGCAATCCCAATTAAAATAATACCCTAAGCCATTAAATAACATCCAAAACTGTAGCACTCTGGCATGAGGATACTAAGAAGATCCCAAAAGCATTAAGTCCTCTCTGACTTTCCTACTCTTCTTTTGCCTTCATCTACATCTTGCTGAACTACATCATAGAAACTAGAACTATGCTACCTCAAGGCAAGCAGAAAACCTAGAGAGAAGGCACATAGCCCTTCTTCTCCCAAAGCAGTCCATGAGATCCTTAATCCTGCAACACATCCATGGACAATGTATGCTACACATAGCTCAAGATGCCACATTTACTATTACAGATTTCGTAGATTTTACCATGCTATCTGTTGCTTTTTACTTTGTGCAATTATAATATATACAGCTCCTTATTCTTCACTGAAATTAAGTACATAAATAAAGGGCTTCCCCTGGGTCTTTTTGAGTTCTCTTCTTGTGTCTGAAATATAAATATAAAAGGTTTGTTTATATATATATATATATATATATATGTATATATANTGTGTGTGTACTAGACCAGCACTCTACTAACTGTGTGTGCTAGACCAGCACTCTACTAACTGAGCTACATCTTCAGCTCTTAAATTGCAAATTTTATTTATTTATTTATTTATTTATTTATTTATTCATTTTTTATGTGTATGAATGTACTGTCTGCATGTAGGTTGGTGCACCCGTGACTGCATGCTGCGGAGGTCAGAAGAGGGTGTCAGATTTCCCTGGAACTGGAGTTAAAGACAGTTCTTAGCCACATCTTAGTGGGTGCTGGGAATCGAACCCGGCTCCTCTGAAAGAGCAGTTGGCGCTCTTAACCGCTGAGCCATCTTTCCAGCCCTGAAAATTTTATTTTATCTTTTTAAATCATTGCTTTCATCTATTTGTGTGTGTGTGTGTGTGTGTGTGTGTGTGTGTGTGTGTGTTACCTGTAAATATGCAAAAGGAAACACATACTCCTGGACCTGGAGTTATGAACAGTTAGCCACCAGATGGATACAGGGAAACCAACCCAAGTACCAAGTACTCAGGAGGAAGAACAAGTGACATTAACTACAGTGCCATCTCTCTAGCACCAAAGGAATATTTTATGGCAATGAAAAACAACACAAATCTCTCATTTGGCAATATGCTATATGTTTAAAACAACAAGGACATAAATACAAAATGAAATTAACACTCAGAATTCCTTGCAAATAATTGGAATTTCACAAGCTTGCTGAAAGCATGTCATTTAATAGATGCCCAGTTAATCATAGAAGAGTCAAACACAAGTTGCTGAATAAGAAACTGCATACACAAAGTGATATTAATGCATTCAATTAGATGATACATGGTGGTATAGGTTAAATTAGTTTAAATGTTAGAATCCTGTGCATGATAATTGCTTCATATGTATAATTATATTCAACATTTACAGCAAATCTGCATAGTAGACAGTATTTTACTTTCAGATTAAAAACAAGCTGAATCGCTTAAAGATTCTAACCTATTGGCATGTAAGCCTATTTAGATGGAAGGATGTGCTATGATTATTTAACATTTACTTTAAAATTATGTATTTTAAGCATTAAATGAGTCTGAGAAAATAGTGAAAGTATCAAAAGCTAAATAAAGCAGGTGTGTTGTAATAAAGTCATGAAATATAGAAAACAATGCTGCTGGAAATGGTGGCACATGCATGTAATCCTAGCACGCTGGAAGCAGAGGCAGGCAGATTATGAGTTCTAAGCCAGCCTGGTCTACAGAGTGAGTTCCAGGCCAATTGGGGTACAGGGAGACCCTGATACAAAAAATGCATCAATATCCTTGAATTTTAACTATAAATCTTCCTGTTTCTAATTATGTATATATTTGTAGCATTGATTTTTCACATTTCTATGAGTGTTGATACTTTCAGTGTTTACTCTCTCCTATAATATTCTATAATACTTTAAGGTTGATTATCTGAAAGCTTTGTTAGGTATTTATGTGGTAAAGTTTGTGAATTGAAGTTCTGAGGGGAGGGGATGCATCATCAAACAAAACCTTCTTTTAGGCTAAACACCCCATAGAACTTCAGTTTTTATGAATAGCTTGGAATGTTCCAAGTTGAGAGCCTAATTACAATTTATCTTTAGCCTCATAAAAACTGTAGCTTGCCCATCTCTTGTCTGACCTAATATCTAATGACTAAGAGTTAAAAGCTTTCTGGAATGTGATAACTTAAATCCTAGCATCCACCAATCCAAGGACAAAGAATGCTATCTAATAGCATCTAAGATTTATAGCAGGGCTCTCTTTGCTTTGTTACAAGCCACCTCTCTGATGTCTGCATCAATGTTTTGAAAGGGCCTTGATTTATAGTTCTCATTGTTTTTTTTTTTTAACTTCATGAAAATGTTATTATTTTTTTTAAACTTCGTGAAAACAACACAATTGTTTATTAAAACTTCATGAAAATGTTATTATATTTGGTAACCCGAGCATGACTTCCCTGGTCATGGTCACTGATCTTTGGCTTCAGGATAAATGATCTCTTACTACCTAAGAAGTGAGAGCTGTGCATTTGTGAGGCATGTTGTACTTTACATAACAGATTGAATTAGAAGGTCATTATTTATTTATTTATTTTTTTATGATCAGAAGATTTTAAAAACAATTCTTTGGAAGAAAGTTACCTGGTGCATGTGAGAACAGCCTCAGGTGTCTGGAGGCAACAAGGAGAGTACAGCTCATTTATTTAATTGATTTCAAAGGTCTTTTCTTGAATTTTTATGTCAGAGGAAGGAAAATGTAAAGAGGCTATTACCAGCTTAATAGAAATTTAGAACTGTGACCTAGGAGACATGAGCCAAATAAACCCTTTCTTCCCCAAGTTGGAATTGGTAAGAGTGTTTTGTCACAGCTATTGAAGAGAAACTAATATAGACCTTAACAGGTTTTATACACAAGAGTAGTATGAAAAAATTAATTTTAAAAGACCTTTAACCTGTCTCAATGCACAAATTATTTTCTATTTTCTGTAAAAGTTCATGGGTTTTGACTTTATATTTAAGTCTTTGATCTAGCTTTCCTTTTTGTTTGCTCATACAATATTGCTTCATTGAGATATAATTTACATACTATAAAATATATTTCTTCAAAGTGTGCAATTCAGTGGTCTTTAGTATATTCACAAAGTTGTACAGTTATCATCAATATCTGATTACAGAACACCTTCATCACCTCTAAAAGATCCTGCCCTGCCCAACCCTGGAAACCTCTGATCTACTTTGTATAGAGTTTCATATTTGAGATGTGTCATATAAATAAATCATACACTATTTGGTCAAAAAAAAAGAAATTTAGACATCCATGTAAAATTTTTTAGCCATTATTAAGTGTAAGAATGCTATGTGCTATGTGCTTATGTATTGCCATGGTCCTTTTGGCTATTCTTATACTGTCTACTGGATCCCTTCTTTGAAGGATTTGTTTACATTTATTCATTTATGTGTCTCTGAGTGTGATGGGGAGAACAGCCAGAGTACAGAGATTGTTGGAGTCATTTTTCTTCCCCATGTGAGTCTTTTGTATGGGTGTGGAACTCATATTGTCAGGCTTAGTGGTGGAGAATTTTGCCTTGAAACATCTCCTTGGGTGTGAAGTTCATTTTTATATTTAAGTCAGTATTTCAAAGTGTCTTTCTGTCTGTGCACTATGCAGCAGTAACAACAAAAGGAACCCTGACTCAAGAAGCTGGAGGGGGAGAACTACCTCTGGAGTATTGTCACAAGTGCACCTACACACACGTGCCCGCCCGCACGTACACACACACACACACACACACACACACACACACACACATACACACATTTAATTTTGTTGTCTAGTAGTTGCAGAATTGGGATTTGATAATGGTTAGAATCAAACCACCATTCTTGGTCCTCTGTGTTTCCATATGAATTTTTAGACTACCTTTTCAATTTATGTGAAGAATTTCACTGGGGTTTTTAAAGAATTGCATTGAATCTGTAGATTGTTTTTGGTAGAATTGCTTTATTCATGAGATGAATATAACTTAGACATGAGCATGAGAGGTCTTTCCATCCTCTGGTATCTCCTTGAGCTTCTTCAATTTCTCTTTTCATCTTCAGTCTCAAACTGTTCTACAAATACACATAATATGTTCAAATGTATTTGGAGAGTCTATTTTCTTTTTTCTTTTTTTTTCATTTTTTGACAATAAGTAATAATATATGAGTACAAGCATCCTTCTTGTAAAACCAATTTGCAAGCAGTTGCGCCCAAACCCACACAGCCCAAGGGTCCCCCCATCCAGCTTGGGGGGCTTGTATGTAAATTCAAGTGGATCAAGTGTCCAGTCTATATTGCTGTAGTTTCACCATTCATCCCAATTGCAGCCCTTACATTCTACCACACACCCTCTTCTGCAGATTGTTCCCTAGGCTTAGAAAAGGGGCACAGGTGGACGAGAGGCAAAACAGTCTAATTTCTCTGGAGCTGTCGTTTTGGACTCTGGTCAATTCTGGCTGTTTCCTTTCATGGGCTGACATTTTGTCCAGGAATAACTTTTCAGTCCTATTAATGAAGCATAAGCAATTAGATATACAGGTATTTAAACAGTACTAATTGTTATGGTAGGTTACTTTGGTATAGACACAGATGTTTGGATGCTTTATTAATCCAAGAATTAGGTTTTTTTCTGTAAAATATGACAGGGTCTTACTGTGGCTTATATCATCTCCTAACCATGAGAGGATATAAGCCTGTGGCATCAGCCATGGATTATTCCTCCAAGGAGAGAGCTAATAGCCAATTAGATTTGGGATATACAGACATATGGCTGCCACAGCTGCACAGTATTTCCAGACAGGTGAGGTGTAGCTGGTGCTGACGGAGGAGTCTTTCTTGACTCAAGGAGACCTATATTTGCTTTATTGTTTTAATGGCCTTTGGTAACACTCTCTGGTATTCCAGAGACCAATTTTACACTTGCAAGTGCGGTCTCAATGCATCTTTCCCATGCTTATATCAGGTATTCAACAGCAGGGCCTTATCACCTCTCTTCTTGCAGGTATCCCAGTTTACAGGCAAGAAGCCTGTACCTTTTGGGGGGGGGTCTTATATCCCCTGGCCAACATCTCCTTGGTAGAATAAGCCATTGCTTATATCAGAGCTCTCCTGTATTAATGTATTTTGGTTAAATGCACAGCTTAAGGAGACGTTAGTATTATATTTGGTTTTGAATAGAGAATAATCCTTTTCACAGTTCCTATGTCTATTAGTCAGTTAAAGAAGGCAGTTTTACTGGTTTTATAAGAGATTACCTCTATAACAGTTGGCTCCAATTTACAGTTAGAGAACGACCTCATCATCATCATATTCCTCCTTGTTCTATGAAGGGGAAGTAAGAAATTCTCTCATATTAAAACTTTGCCGTACCTAGAAGGTAAGTTTCATTAGGACTCATTGTAAACAGTTGTTACAAGTAGGATCCACAGAGGGGTTTGATGCCTGTAGCAGTCTGAGGCTTTTCTTCCTTTCAATGTTCAGATGGGCCAACCTTTCTGCTGGAACTTCCTGGTACATCCTACACAATGCAAAGCTGTATCTTTTCTTTCTCAGCCATTAAGTTAGTGACATTTTGACCTGTGGGAACATACAAATCTTTTCCCATAGTTAGTTTTAAGATTTAAATTGCAAAGTTTTTGACAAAAAGGTTTCCTATATATCTGTATCGACTTTTTTATTTTAGGTTTTTATTTTTTGACCCATGAGTCTCAAAAAGGCAGTAGAGAGTCTATTTTCTTAATCCATTTAGTGCAATTGGCCAACATGATGCTCTGTCTCTGCCTGGACTACCCCTGGACATTTTCTTTTTATTTGTAATCATGATCCCTATTGTTTTCCTCAATGGTTTCAAATCTTTAGTGATCTTATGTCTTCAAATTTTCATGAGCAAGATTTATACTAAACATTTTTTATCATTCAGTGAATGTTATTCTAACTCATATCACATACGATTATGCAAAGTGGGTGAAAATGAAACTGAAGATTTACTGGGAAATGTCATAGTAAATAATGAAATTGGCAACGCCTTAGAAAACATATAATCAAAGAATATTCCACATGAGTGTTATTTGGTTTTCTAAATTCCTTATTCTAACCTTTTGTACTGAACGTGGATAAGACAAAAAAAAATTAATGACCAAGCCTTACTTACAGATCTTGGATAGTGTGTATAAAAATCACTTGGAATATCTGGATCTTAGATTCAAGATCAGGTCTAATTTTCATTTATTTTTAGGTATCCTGGGTTAAAGTTAATATATTTATTTCTATAATGAAGAACAAGGATCCATATTTTTAACAAGAAAGTGGATTGTCACTGAAACAATGATATTCTGCCACCAAGTGATCTGAATATACATTTCTCACCTCTCTCTAACTTGAACTACCAATTGATTAGTTATGATTTCAGTGAACACATAATTCTAAGGAAGTAGCATAGAAAAGTCGGCATGTGATATTATATCACAATTTCTTTCCCATATTCAAAAATAAATGATTTTGTAGAGCTGTTGGGATACTGCAAAAATTTGAACCATTTTTCACTCTGGGAATATTAGCTTTTATAATTGTTGCAGCAAAACCAAGTACTGCAAGCTTGCTTACTATGTATTACAGTACCCTCATGAGTGTATCTCTCACAGCACTTATGGTTTAGAAATATTCTCAAGTCTCAACTAAATTCTAGCCTCAGGGTAGTAAAAGCAGGTATTCATTTTTCAAACAATTTTTTCTGCATCTGAGATAACCATGTGATATCAGTTGCTTGTTTTGCTAATGTGGTAGACAATACCAATTATTTTATATAAAACAATCTCTGCATACCATGAATAAATGCCCTGGTTAAACAAGTTATTCTTTTTGTGTAGAGCAATTATTTTGCTGATAATTTGTTGAACAGTTTTGCTTATATACTCAACTGGGATATTCCCTACAATTTTCCTTTCTTGCATTATCATAAGATTTGATGTGGAATCCTGATCTCCTAAAATGAATAATAGTCATTTGTCTTCTATTTCAGAAATGATTAAGAAGGATTAGCATTCATTTTTAAAAATTGTCTGGTAGCTTTACCAGTCTAATCTATCCTGGGTTTATTTCTGTCTCAAAGATAGCCAGACCTTCAAGAACTAGAACACATCCTATGTTTAGACTGCAGTAAGGTAAATCCCTGGTACTCCTTGAATTATTTGCAAGCAGGTCAATGGTCAGAGAATTTAGCTCTCTATCAATTGTTACTGACTAGGAGAGACCATGTGAATTTTGAAAATTTTAGGAAATCTGTTAACTCACGAGTCATTTATAAACTGAGCCACTTAAGCATTGTTTACACTGTGAACTTTAATGAATCTTACTATTGAATAAAACATTTTAATTTGATAACTTTCTTCCTTGCCCTAAGAGGTGAACCAAGTCTTAGGGGACTATGCATGGGGGCATCTCTTGAAATGTCCTGCAGAGGTGGGTAACCAGTCTTCCTGTTCAAGGAGGTCTTGGAGAGCCACTAAGGGGACTTCAGCCAGTGTCCAGTCTATAAAGAGGAAAATCTGCTCATGCTTCATAAAGGAAGCCTGGTCTAGCAAGACCTGATTTTTGTCCTCAAGTGGATGGAACTGGTGGATGAGGAGCTAGCTGAAAGGAGCAAGTAGCTCTAACCTTCCCCCTCCAAAAAAACAAAAACAAAAACAAAAACAAAAACAAAAAACAAAAAGACAAACCCAAGAGAATCCTGAGGACCAGATACTCAACTGACCTCAAGAAAACAAAACCTTGATTAATCTGGGCTAACTGTGTGGCCCTAAGCATCCAGAAGGAAAGTACAACCAGAAATAATAATTGGTAAAACCAGAAAAACTTCAATGCAGACATAAAACTTGAAATCTTAGTAAAAAGACAAAAAGAAAAAAAGGAACACTGTTGTTTGGCTTGTCTTCAATCCTTACAGGCAGGTGCATCTGCCCTGTGGCTGCCACTGCTTTTGGCACTCCTCAAGGACATGAGATACAGCTTTTTAACCTTCCAATGTGGAGTGAGGACTGCTGAGATAACCAGCTTGTGAACTAAGCAGCTAATGGGAATTCAGCTTCATCAGAATATGGACTGCCATTGCTGGACTACCTCAGCTGTATCATGGAGGCCAGTGTAGGGGATCAAGACAGGAAACGTGCTTACTGGACTTCATCTGGGGGACTATGGGAGGGAAAAACCCTAATGTGGAGCACGAGTGCAGGATTGATGGCTGTTTAGGCTTGCCAAGGAGGAGCCTTTGAGCACTCCCTTAAGGAAAATATGACGTCTTTTAGAAAAAAAAATATTATTAAGCCGGTCATATTGGTGCATGCCTTTAATCCTAGCACTTGAGAGGCAAGAAGATCTCCATGAGTTCAAGGGCAGCCTGGTCTACTTAGTGAGTTTTGGGACAGCTAGAGCTACAAGGAGACCCTGTCTTGAAAAGCCCCCAAAATATTATTTAAACAATGACCCCCTATATTAAACTTAACTCATTTATAGTAATCTGCTCCATATGTGTCATTGTCCAATGTCTTTGAGATATCTTTGAGTCGCACGTGATTGCATTCCACATGCTCGTCTTCCCTTCTTGGATCAACTCCAGGACTTCTCTCCTGCCTGCAGGCCAACAGTCTCTGGGCTTAGCTCCTGTAAGAAGGGGGGAGGGAAAACCACAGGAGATCACCGTGGAAATGAGCAGACTCACACATGCAGAGAGCCAGGAAGAATAGGAACTCCGTTTATTTTCTGTCAGTGAGGTATATATACTGAAGTCTACTGTGCTCTGGGCAAGGAAGTGGGGATCAGGTGGAAGGGAGGGGTGAGCCACCTTGACTCTAATCAGGGGGCTGTAGAGTTCCGGTTTGTGCAACAGATAAGTAGAGGTGTGATATTTTGCCCAATGCCTCAAGGGAAGGAGCCTAGAACTTTGCAGAGATAGGTAAGGTTAAGCAAGAATCATTGTAATATACTGAATCTTCCTGCTACAGATAACTCTGAATGCCCACAGAGATATAAGATAACCAAAGATTTTCTGGGACAGGTCTTACAAATTCTCACTTCAAGCCATATACAAAGTTTCATTCCCACACATATGCACACACTGAACATCAACAAAAATTCATACACATGTTAATGCATATTTAAATTAATAAAATAGAATTCGATTCAGTTATCTGAAGTTATAGACAAGGTCTGTAATCTCAAATTCTAGAGAGGCTAGTGGAAGGAAGAATATAAATTCAAAGACACCTTGGGCAACATAAACATAGACACTGTTTCAAAGCAATATTAAAAATGTACTAGAGTTCAGGGCTTGGTGGTGCACTCCTTTAATCCCAGCACTCTGGAGATATCTGTGAGGTCAAGTCCAGCCTGGACTACATTGTGAGTTCCAGGACAGCTGGGGATAAAAGGAGGCTGAGTCTCAAAAGACCAAAAAAAAAAAAAAAAAAAAGAAAAGGAATAGAGATTTACTGTAGAGTTAAGATGCTTGGCCACTTATTCATAAGTGCATAAATATCTAGGGTCAATTCTAAGTACAAGTGTACAGATGCGAATATCTTTGTTGCTACTCAGCGATAAAGAAAGATGATATCATGAACTTTGCAGATAAATAGATGGAAATCGAGGCTATTATGCTAAGTGAAGTAACACAGTCCCAGAAAAACAAGCAGCGAATAGTCTCCCTCATTTGTGCATGCTAACAACAGTTCCCAGATGAAGGGCAAGCTGAACTACATTATGTTATATTTCTATTTATCTGAAAGCAGCTATGTTGTTATAATGTAAATCCCTTAACAGGCTCTAAAATTGATCTGCCACTTACTTTCAGACTCTGTAATTACTGTATATGAGTGGAAACTACATATTCATATTTCAGAGTAATATAAAATTAAAGGAAGAAAATGTGAATTCCTAAAAAGACAGAGAGAAAGATGCAGGACATTTATGGCAGAATGCATGATCTGGGGTGGGGTTGGGGGACAGGAAAGGGGAATATGTCTAAACTGAAATGAGAAATGATGTCTGAAATACACAAAACATCAATAAAAGCATTAAAAAAGAAAGTTATACTGACCAAAAGAAAAATTTTTCTTTGATATGTTATGAATACATCCTTAACTTCAAAAAGCATGTAGATATCCTGATTAATCTTTATGGTTTATACAATAATATTTTTAAGATTGTTAAATTATGTGGTCAAAATTAATTGACCTTTGACATAGTCACCATATATATCCATACCATATAATTCAATATATGATCAAAAACCACCATTCAGACATCGTAAATTTCATTCATTCATTGTCTTATTGTATTGTGCATGACAAGTGCAAACTTCATTTGAAGGACAAAAATACAATGATCAATAACAATCAGCTGTTTTTTTTTTCAAGAATAATTCTAGGAGCCAGTTCCCAAGAGGGAGTTATCAATGTGCTGTGATTTAATTTCAGCAAAGAAGAATTACTCAATCTGCTGTTGACCTTATTAAGAATATCCAAGAAGCTCCAGACAAGGCAAGAACCATATTATATAACAGAAACAACTAAATAATTCATGACTGTAGTCTCCATGTTACATTAATTTCAGGGAAGATTAATGGATGCTTGTTTTCTTTCTTGTATGAGGTTTTACAGCTGCTAAGGATAAATGTACTTGTTTTTGCTATTCTGGGAAAAATAGTATTCTGAAAGTAACTTAACTACCTTTCTGTATCAGCTTCTAGTTTGTCCTGATCATGTAAAAACATTTTAGCCTGATCTCATCTTACATTGTTTCCAGTATAAGTAAGTATTATAATAATACCCTCTGATAAAATAGCCATGGAAATAAAGTATATAAAATGTGCAAGAGAAAAACAACATTAGATTTGTGTATTCCATCTTACATAAAACAAAGTTCAAGCCTGTATCTACAAAATCAGCTCTTCAACTATATTTTCCACTTTAATTACCCAAAAATATTTAGAGCTCTGGGTTGAGAAGTTTTATAATTTTGACATTTAAATTTGTTTCTCTTTAAAAATGTCTTTTGCTTTGCTTTCCAACATCTGTCTTCATTATCAATTTAATTTTGTGATTAATTCTTAATATATCTTAAACACAAAATTCAATTGGATAGGTTTATATAAAATTCAGTTCCTTTACATAAATTCAACCTACTCAAGAGTTCTACAACTACCAAGAAAATTGAAAATTCAATAAATTACTGGAGAAATTTAGAGACAGTATGTTGTAATAAAAAGAGAGCTCTACTTCTTGTTTGTATTATATGTCTTTTTAAATTTTATTTCTTTCCATATGTGTATAAATGTATTGTCTGCATGCAAGTCTGTGCACCCGTGATGTGCAATGCCGTGGAGGTCAGAAGAGGGTGTCGGACTCCCCTGGGACTGGAGTTCTCCTGGAATTGGAGTTCCAGATGGCTCGGCTGCCATGTGGGTGCTGGGGATCGAACCCAGGTCCTCTGCGAGAGTGGTAAGTGCTCTTAACCGCTAGGCCATCTCTCCAGCCCTGTATTATATGTTTTAAGTATCCAAATATACATTTAATCATATTTATTTATTTATTTATTTATTTATTTATTTATGTCTTTTTGAGGCAGTGTCTCTCTGTTTTCCCAGCTGGCCTGGAACTCGCTATGTAGAGTGGGATGGCCTTGAACACACAGAGATCTGCCTGCCTTGGCCACCCAAGTGCTGGGATTAAAGGCATGCAGCACCATGCCTGCCTTAATCATGTAATTTTAAAAACAAGATTTTCAGGCATGTAATCGATTAATTCACTTCGTGTATATATTGCTCCACCCTTCTATTTTACATTTAGCAGAGAAATATGAAAACCTACCCCCACACACACAGATATATATATATATATGTATGTATGTATTTTCCCTGGGGGCTGGAGAGATGGCTCAGCAGTTAAGAGCATTGATTTTTCTTGCAGAGGAACCAGGTTCAATTCCCAGCACCCATGTGTTAGGTAACAACTGTCCATATCTACAGTTCTAAGGGATTTGGAGCCCTGTTTTTATGTCCATGAGCATTGGGTTAGATGGGTTCACTCACATGTACATAACAACAAATAATATATAAAATATTTTAGAAAAAATTCTGGTTTAATGTGTGAAAGTGAGAAAATAGAATTTCGAATCTGTTTTCAGCCTAAGCTTTTCAGATACTAAAAAATCCTTTGAGAAGTCCAGCATGAATATTAATTTAACCTTTTTTTGAAGTTTTATTTTAATTTTTGTCTATTATATACTTTTCTTAAACACTTTTATTGCTGTTTTGTACATTTCATACATCATTATTAGTCCAATTTAGACACATTTTCCTCTCCCTGCCCCCTACCCCACACCAGTTCATGCCTTCTGCCATACATATCTTGCAACTTTATCTCGGTCTTTCCAAAGTTTTTCTCTTCAGAGCCTTGTTGTTTTGGGCAGTATCTAATGGATCAATCAGTTCTGTTGCCCAGTCTTTATTTTGTTGTCATTCCCTCAACTTTGTATTGCTACAACATATGCCTATATAGCCATCACTTATGTACTGAAATTATGACCCCCGAGAATAAACTGTATGTTAATTCCAAAATATGTTTAGCCATTCACAGTTTCCCCTTTAATTTTATATTATTCTAAATATGAATACACACCTTCCACCCACATACCGTAATTAGAATATCTGAAAATAAGTAGTAGGTCAATCTTAGAGCCCCTTAAAAGATTCACATTATAATACACAGCTGTTTTCAGATAAAAAGAAATGTTAAAATAACATTGCTCAGCTTGCCTTTCAACTGGGGATTTGGTGTTACCAACCACAATGAGGGAAACCATTCACCTTTTTTTGGGAGCGGGGGCTGTGTTACTTAACAGCATAGTGGCTACAAGTTCCATCCATTTACTTACAAAGTTCATGATGCCAACTTTCTTTACTGCTGAATAGAACTCCATTGTGTAGATGTACCACATTTCTGTTATCCACCCCTCAGTTGAGGACTTAAGCTTGTGGCATCAGCCCTGAATTTTTCCTCCAAGGGGAGAGCTAATAGCCAATTAGATTTGGGATTTACAGACATTTGTCTGCCACTGCTGCACAGTATTTCCAGGCAGGTGTGGTGTAACTGATCCTGAAGGAGGATTCTTGCTTGACTCAAGGAGACTGATGCTTGGTTTATTGATTTGGTGGCCTTTGGTAACACTCTCTGGCATTCCAGAAGCCAACTGTACACTTGAAAGTGTGGTCTTGATATATCTTCCCCATTCTTACACCAGGTCTTCAACAGCAAGGCCTTACCGCCACTCTTCTTGCAGGTATGCCAGTTTGCTGGCAAAAAGCCTTTATCTTTTTTTTGGGGGGGGGGGCTTGGATCCCCTAGCCAACATCTCCTTGGATGAATAATCCATTTCTGATAACAGAGCACTCCTGTATTAATATATTTTTCTCAATTACCCAGCTAATATAGACTTTAGTATTATATTTGGCTCTGAATAGAGAATTATCCTTTCACAGTTCCTATGACTATCAGTCAATTAAAGAAGTCAACTATATCACTTTTATAAGATATTACCTCTATAACAGTCAGCTCTAATTTACAGTTAGGGAATGACTTCATTACCATCACGTTTTTCTTAGTTCTATGAAAAGGAGGTAAGAAAGTCTCTCATATTAAAACATTGCAGCACATGAAAGGTAAAGATCATTAGGACACATTATAAATAATTGTTACAATTAGGATCCACAGAGATATTTGATGCCTATAGCAGTCTGAGTATTTTCTTCCTTTTAATGTTTACCTGGGACAATTTTCTGCATTAAAATTACTCAAGTTGTTTATCATTGCTTGTATGCTGTTAATTTGGGAAGCCATCTTAATTCCTTTAGTTAAATTATCCTACAGGTAGAAGAAAATGTTACAAGTTGATACTGTACAACACACATATTGTAGAGAATATTTGTATCCATTAACTCCAAAGTTGTTGTTGTACAAATTATAAGTGAAACAGATGTGAACTACAATTTATATTTCCAATTAGCTTAAATGTATTACTTTTTTATTAAAACCTTTTAACCAATATTGTTTAATATAAACATTTTGACTTTTACTAAGACCTAGAAGACCATATACTATGTAGACAAAGTTT
This sequence comes from Rhizomys pruinosus, assembly GCA_009823505.1. Classification (NCBI taxonomy): domain Eukaryota; kingdom Metazoa; phylum Chordata; class Mammalia; order Rodentia; family Spalacidae; genus Rhizomys; species Rhizomys pruinosus. The sequence goes on along the minus strand of VZQC01008294.1, from coordinate 242,066 downwards.
GGGCAAATTTGGATACATGTTAAAGTCACATCAATTAACTATGCCTTAATCTAACATAGACCCATGTCCCCCTCCCAACCCTACCACACCACCAGATTCACCATTTCAGTCAGTTCTTGTTGCAGTCTTTTCTGTTGTTGTTGTTGTTGTTGTTGTTGTTGTTGTTGTTGTTCTTTCCAATATGCCTCACTCCCCACAAGGAATATTTACAACTGGGACTGTGTTACTTCACTTAAGATAATTTCTTCCAGTTCCATCCATTTACCTGCAAATTTCATGATGTCATCTTTCTTTACTGCTGCATAGAACTCCATTGTGTAGATGTACCACATTTTCTCTATCACTTGTAAGTTGTGGGGCATTTTGGTTGGTTCCAGTTCTTCGCTATTGTGAAGAGAGCTGCAATGAACATAGCTATACAGGTATCTCTGTGGTATGAAGAGTCTGGTGGATATATTCCAAGAAGTGGTATGGCTGGGTCAGGTGGTAGGCTCATTTTGAGCCTTTTAAGTGTTCTCCATACTGCTTCCCATAGTGGTTGTACAAGATTGTATTCCTGCCAGCAGTGGATGAGTGTTCCCTTTTCCCCACACTCTCTCCATTGTTTAGTATCATTTGTTTTCTTGATCCTTGCCAGCCTTATCAGGGTGAGACGCTGTCTTAAAGTGGTTTTAAATTGCATTTCCTTAATTATTAGTACTGTTGAACATTTTTTAAGATGTTTCTCAGCCATCTCTATTTCCTCACTTTTGAAGTCTCTGCTCAGCTCTTTACTCCATCTTTAGAGTGAGTTATTTGTTTTCTTACTTCATTGTTTTTTGAATAGTTTATATATTCTGGAAGTTAATGCTCTGTCAGATATATCAGCAGTGAAGGTTTCCTCCCACTCTGTGGGTTTTCTCTTCACTTCCCTGACTGTTTCTTTTGCAGTACAGAAACCTTTGAGTATAATAAGGTCCCACTTGTCAATTGTCAACCTTATTTCCTGAGCAGCTGCTGTCTGATTTAGAAAGTCTTTTCCTACACCTATGTCTTGTAAGTTGGTGCCGACCTTTTCTTCCATCACCTTTAGAGATTTGGGTTTCACATTGAGGTCTTTGATCCATTTGGAGTTGATTTTTGTACAGGGAAGAGGTAGGGCTTTAATTTTATTTTTCTACAAGTGGTGATCCACTTTTGCCAAGACCATTTGCTGAAGATGCTGTTTTTCCTCAACTGAGTCGTTTTGGACCCCTTGTCAAATATGAGGTGGCCGAAATTGTATGTGCTCAAGTTTGAATATTCTCTTTTGTTCCATTGGTCTACCGGTCTGTTTTGGGGCCAGTACCAGGCTGTTTTTATGACTATAGCCCTGTAGTATAGTTTGATGTCTGGTATTGAAATCCCCCATGTATTGCTCTTTTCCCTCAGGGTTGCTTTGGCAATTCGGGGTCTTTTGTTGTTCCATATGAATTTAAGAATTTTTTTCCAAGCCTGTGAAGAATGTTCTTGGGATTTTAATTGGGATTTCATTGAATCTGTATATTAATTTGTGTAAAATGTCCATTTTTACTATATTAATTTTTCTAATCCATGAGCATGGGAGGTCTTTCCATCTTCTGATGTTTTCTTCAATTTCCTTCAGGAGCTTTTAATTTTTGTTGTAGAAATCTTTAGTGGTTTTGGTTAGGTTAATTCCTAGGTATTTTATTGTTTTTGAGGCTATTGTGTGTCGGAAGGACTCCTTGTATTCTTTCTTCAGTTGTTTGTTGTTGGTGTAGAGAAAGGCTACTGATTTTTTTAGGTTAATTTTTTAACATGCTACTTTACTGAAGATTTTAATCATTTCTAGGAGTTTTCTAGCATCCCTTATCCCATACCATCTGCAAAAAGTCACAGTTTTACTTCCTCTTTTCCAATTAATATTCCTTTAATTGTCTTTTCTTGCCTTATTACCCTAGCCAGTGTTTCAAGCACTTTATTGAAGAGGAGTGGTGACAAAGGGCAGCCTTGCCATGTTCCTACGTTTTGGGGGAATCCTTCTAACTTTTCTCCATTTAGAATGATACTGTGGGTTTCTTATATATGGCTTTATGTTGAGGAATGATACTTCCAGTCCAATTCCCTCTAAGACTTTAGTCATGAAGGGATGATGGATTTTGTCAAAGGCCTTTTCTGCATTGATTGAGATGATGGTGTGTTTTTGTCCTTCAGTCCATTTATGTGTTTTATGATATTTACTGATTTTCGTATGTTGAAGCAACCCTGCATCTCTGGTATAAATCCAATTTGATCATGTGGGTCTGTATACGGACTGCGAGTATTTTGTTGAGTATTTTTGCATCTGAGTTCATTAATGAGATGGGTCTGTAGTTCTCTTTTTTGGTTGCATCCTTGCCTGGTTTTAGTATTAGAGTGATGTTGGTTCATAGAAGGAATTTGGGAGGTTTCCCTCTGCTTGTATCCTTCTGAACAGTTTTAGTAATATTGGTTGTAAGTCTTCTTTGAATGTTTTATAGAATTCTGCTGTGAAACCATCTGGACCTGGGCTTTTTTTAGTTGGGAGGTCTCATTACATTTTCAATTTCTTCATATGTTATGGGTCTGTTTAAGCTGTCAATCTCCTCTTTGTTTAGCTTTGGTGATTCCGTGGATTGCAGAAAATCGTCCATTTCTCTTGGGTTTTCAAATTTAGTAGATTATAGGTTTTTGAAGTATTCCTGTATGACTGTCTGGATCTTTTCACTGTTTGTAGTGATATTTCCCCTTTCTTCTTGAATTCTATTGATTAGGAGTTGCTCTTTATTTCTTTTGGTTAACTGGGCTAGGGGTCTGTCTATATTGTTTATTCTCTCAAAAAAACAACTTTTGGATTTGTTGATTTTTTTGTATTGTTTTCTTTGTTTCTATTTCATTGATTTCTGCTCTGAGTTTTGTTATTTCTTACGGTCTGTTGCATTTGGGGTTTACTTGTTGTTATCTTTGTGGTGTTTTTAGCTGCAGATTAAGTTCATTTATCTGTGCTCTTTCTGTTTTTTGTTTATTTGTTTGTTTGTTTGTTTTGTTTTGTTTTGTTTTGTTTTTATAGGCACTCAGGGCTATAAACTTCCCTCTTAGGATTGCTTTTAAACTGTCCCATTGGTTTTGTTGTGTTGTAGTTTCATTGTCATTTAGTTCGATGAATGCTTTCTTTCTTTATTTCCTCCTTGACCCATTCATTATTCAGAAGTGTGTTGTTTAGTCTCCATGTGTTCATGTAGGTAGCAGGACTTATTCTGATGTTGATATTGAGCTTTATTGCACTATGGTCTGATAGAATGCATGAAGTTATTTCAATTTTTTTTATTTGTTGAGGTTTTTTTCTGTGTCCAAGTATGTGGTCCATTTTGGAGAATGTTCTGTGGGATACTGAGTAGAAAGTATATTCTCTGGTGTTTGGGTGGAATACTCGGAAGATGTCTGTGTGGTCCATTTCCTTTATTGTATTGTTCAGTTCAGATGTCTATCTGTTTATTCTTTGTCCAGTTGATCTGTCCAAAGGACTTAGTGGGGTATTGAAGCCCCCTAATATGAGTGTTTGGGACTTAATCTGTGTCTTGCTGTCCTATAGAGTTATATTTGCAAAGGTTTGTGCACCAAAGATTGGTGCATATATATTCATGACTGTGAGTTCTTCATGGTTAATTTTCCCTTTGATAAGGATATAATGGTCCTCCTTGTCTCTTCTAATCACTTCTACTTTGAATTCTATTTTGTCTGATATTAGGATAGCAACTCCTGCTTTCTTTTTAGTACCATTTGCTTGGAATATTTTTTCCCATCCTTTCACGTTAAGTTGATGCCTATCCTTAAGGGTGAGATGAGTTTCTTGTAGACAGCATATTGATGGGATCTTTTTCCTAATATATCCTCCCAGTCTATGTCTTTTGATTGTGGAGTTTAGCCTGTTGATGTTTAAGGTTATAACTGAGAGGTATATATTGCTTCCTTTCATCTTATTATATGTTTGCATTTTTTGTGCATAGGTTTCTACCTCTACATTTCTGTTATTATTACTTTTTTTTTCTTTTAAGATGTCTGGGGGTAGTTGCTCCTCTCCTCTATCCTTTGAATTGTTTCAAGCATTCTCTGGAGGGTTGGTTTTCCAAGCAGGTATTCTTTCATCTTGTTTATGTCATGGAAGATTTTTCTCTTTCCTTCAACTAGAATTGATAGTTTTGCTGGGTATAGTAACCTGGGTTGGCATCCATAGTCCTTTAGCACTGGGAATGCTTTGGTCCACGGTCTTCTTGCTTTCATGGTTTGTGTTGATAAGTCATCTGTCATTCTGATAGTTTATTTTCCCCCCCTTGTATGTAACGTTGTTTTTCTCTTGTGGCTTTCATAATTTTGTCTTTGTTTTGGGTATCTATCATTTTAACTATGATATGGTGGGGGGGTTCTTTTCTGGTCTAGTCTGTTTGGTGTTCTACTTGGTTCTTGTATTTGCATGAGTTTGCCTTTTTTTAATTCAGGGAAATTTTCCTTTATTATTTTTTTGACAATCTGGTAATTACCATTTTCTTGGGATTCTTCTCCTTCCTCTATCCCTATGATGTGGAGGTTTGATCTTTTCATAGTGTCCCACATTTCTGGTTGTTCCACTCTTGTGTATTTTTAAATTTTTCATAGTCTTTACTTGAGCTTTTTAGTTGTTCTATGTTGTCTTCTAGGTCTGATATTCTTTTTTCTGCTTCCTCCATTCTGCTTCTGAGGATTTTTCCCATTCTTTCCTCTTGATTGGATGATTGTTTAATTTCCTTTTTTTGTTGTTCTTTTTGTGTTTCCTTTACAATTTCCATTTCCTTTTGGAGCTTCTCAAACTTCCCTTATAGCTCATTGATTTCCTTTTTCATTTCAGCATGGGATCTTTTCAGTGTTTCCACTTCCTTCCAGAGTTTGTCATTTTGTCCCTCTAGCTCTTTCTGGAATCTGTCATTTTCTCCTTTTAGTTCTTTCCAAAGTTTGTCCTTGTCTTCCTCTAGGTCCTTTCTGAGTTTTTCATGCTCTCCCCTTAGTTTCATGATTTCTTTGAATATATCTGTGATTGTTATTTTGGGATCTGTGTCCTGGGTTACCTCTGTGGAGATCCCATTGAAGGAGTCCTCCACTGACTCTGTAGATTTTGATGTGGAGTTGTTCTGTGCTTTTCCCGTATTGTTCTTTCATTGTGCTCTTAGCATGTGGTAAGCTTTTTGCCTGTATTCTGATGCTAATTTTGAATGCTTCTCACTTTGTTGAAGGATTGATTTCCTTGATTCCTTTGGGTTTCTTTGTTATATTCTCCTTATGAATGGTGTGTTGACTTGTCTAGGTTTGAGGCTTTCAATTTTGGTTATATATTGGAAGGTATAGTTCACTTTTCCCTTTCTGTTCTGTAGGAGCTGGGTGGGTAGCAACCTGGTTGACACGTTCTGAACACTGTATTCCCTCTGCTGTCAGCCACTCTCTCCTGAGTTCCAGTTGGGGGTTCCATTTGGCAGCTGGGGGTGGGGTGGGGTGGTGCTTGGGTTGCTGGCTTAGCCAGTGCACTGGTACCCTCTGTATTCGAGCCTCAGCTCCTAACTCCCAAGGCCTTCAGACACCTTTCCCAGTCCGCTGGACCCACAGTCCCCTCAGACTCCTCTCCTAGCTAGAGCACGAGTAACATGTAAGCCGCTGCTGAATACTTGCCCTGAAGAACTCTGGGTTCAGGCTTCAGCTCCTAGCTCCCAAGCGTGTTTATCATTCTATCATTCAAGTTCCTTCCTGAGATTTTCATTTACTCCCCTTAGTTCTCTGATTGGTAATTATATTTTTCAATTTCTTTTTGAATATGTCTACAGCTGTTCTTCTAAGTTCAGCTTCTTGGCTTCCTTCCAGGGAGATCTCATTGTAGGAATCTTCTGTAAGATTGGCAACCTCATTAATGTTCTGCTGGGCCCCTGTCTAGCTCCACCCACACCTTGTTGTTTACTGGAACCAGACGTAGGATGTTTTGGTGTGCTCCCAAGACTCCAGGGGCAGGAAGGGTTGCTAAGCCACAAGGCAAGTCTGCCTTAACTGGCTGCCATACTGGTGTTCTGCTGGTCCCCTGTCTAGTTCTGTTTAATTTCACCTTTATATAACAAATATTTAGTGAGCTGAGTAGTCTGTTGGAAAATAATTCACACCATTTTTTTTTCCCTTTGGAATTGAGCTTCTCAAGAAATGGAATTCCAGTAGGATATGAATCAGTGTTTGAGTCCAGATTTCAACAGTAATGCTGGTTTTGAAGGAGAGTATTCGGCTGTGACCATGGCTGTGTCTGTCTCATCTTCAGTAGCAGATTCCTGACGGTTGATTGTTTTTCATTGTGCTTTTAAGAATTATACCTGGAAGCTGACATTGAAACTGTTCTTTTGATTTATTAGCACAAGCCTTCCTATCTGGGGAATTTACTTACAAGTCTTTTGACATTAGTCTCCCCCAAACACATCATTTTATTCATCATCTTAATAATTTAGTCAGTTTGATGGTTTTGAGTGATAATCTAAATGTTTTACGACTTCACTTTTATTTATTTTTTTTATTGGCTATTTTAACTCTTCTTTGAAATATTTGTTTACATTATTTATTATAGTCTCTGGTGAGAAGACAATTTGTTAATTAGCTTTCTCTTTCTCCATGGGAGCTCTGAATATGAATGTGAAACTCATGTTGTCAGGCTTAGTGGCAGAGATCATACCACTGAGACATTTCTCTGGCTTTGAAGTTCATTTGTATGTAAGACAATATTTTAAAAGTGTCTTGCTGTCTGTGAACTGTGCAACAGTAACAATAAAAGAGACCCATGATGTCTTTAAAAAAGCTAGAAGGAAAGAAATTATTCCTGTACACTGTCCTCTGAACGCTACGAGTGCACCTGCACATACACACACACACACACACACACACACACACACACACACACACACATTGAAATTTGTTTCTTCATAGTTGCAGAATTGGAATTTGATCATTGCTGGAAAGACCCCACCATCCTTGTTCCTTTGTGTTTCCATATGATTTTTAAAACTACATTTCAATATATGTGAAGAATTGCATTAGAGTTTTGATGGGAATTGCATTGACTCTGTAGATCGCTTTTGGTAGGATCACTATATTCATAAGATTAATATTCCTGCTCCATGAGCATGAAAGGTCTTTCCATCTTTTGGTATCTTCTTGAGCTTTTCAGTTTCGTTGTTCAATGTATTAAAATTTTCACCACACAACTCTTTCATTTACTTGGTTAGATTTATTCCAAGATTGTCTTTGAGGTTATTATGAATGGAATTTTTCTCTGATTGCTTTCTCAGTATGTTTGTCATCCAGCTGCTAATCTGAAAGCTTTTTATAGGATTTCTGGGAGAAACTGGGCCAAGAAAGGAGGAAGTAAGATGCTCTGGCCCACCTGCACAATGTTCAGGTATAGTTCAGTTTCAGCCACATCTTCCTGTTCTCTTTCCTGGAAGTGGTCACCTAGGTAAGTGAAGAGAAGAAAGATCAGATGTGAAAACAGGAAGCAAAACAAGCTTCTTCTGTCTCTGTATTCCCAAGGATATTGCCATCTTATGGCCAAACATAAGACACAGAACTTCTATTTTCAAGATCCTTTTGCTAATCATTAACGGTTTCTATCAATTTCTCATCACCATGAAGTTTCAGTTCTCCCAGAAAACATTTGAGAAAAGGGACCACTGGCTGATATCTCTGACACTAGGTATCCAAATATATCCCTCTTCTCTGAATTGATTCTTGTACTTTTTTTTTTTAGTATATATGTTGCTGAAGCGAGCACAGTTCTTGTTTTTTTTTTCTAATGGTGATTGGAGGTTGATCTACTGTTCACTATCAAAAACAATATAGTTGTTTTTACCTACATTATATTCCACTAGATAAAGAAGAAAAAGAAAATCAATAAAATCCACAAGCACATGCTCAGTTTTGGTCAATTAACTAAATAATTTAATTAACTAAACAAGAGATGTTTTGTCATGTTTGTCAGGGCACACGTTTATTAATATAACTATTCAGTTCAAAATTATAATTATCAAAATAATTTTCATTTTTTCTTTTTTTTATCTGGCAATCAGCTACCCTGTGGCTGCGTTGGCTTTTGCCATCCCTTCAAAGACATGAGACACAGTTTTCAACCTCCAATATGGGACTGAAGACTTCATGTCTCTCCAAGAATCCTCTCAAACATTCAGTGCCAGAGGACACTTGAGACATCCAACTTGTTGGACTGAGCTACTACATCAGGTTTCACCTTTTCGAGTTAGTACGGCCATTGTTGGAGCAAATTTTATTTAGAAGATATTCATGAAAATGCCATAATTACTATGAAATAAATTTTGTGTACTTTAATAATAAAGGCCATCATTCCTTAACTTTATCATACAAAACTTTATAGCTTATTTCCAAAATATGTAAATGGACTTCAGCTATATTTATAATTGAATTAATAAAAATTTCAGAAATAAATTTAATTACAGTAAAGCTATATTGCTATTCTCATTTAAACATATCAAAACTGAAATACATCATTACTTCAATGAATATAAATCATGTTTAATCTCATTTTTCTAGTACTATTTATCAGTATGCCAGAAAAAATCAGAAATTTATAAAAATATTTCTTAATATAATATTTGATCAATGGAAAATTTATTTCTTTTGTTATTCAATCAAATTGCTTTCAAGTTTACTTTGGGGAGGATCTTTTTTTTCTTTTTTTTGGGTATGTGTATAATGTACTATCTGCTGAGTCTGTGCACCCATATCGTGCAATGCCACGGAGGTCAGAAGACGGGTCTCGGGTCTCCCTAGGAACCTGGAGTTCTCCTGGAATTGGAGTTACTGAGTTTTTAGTGGGGATGACCTTAGGTCCTTGCAAGAGCGAATGTTTCCAGTCTCTAACTCAGTGGCTATCTCTCCAGCCCCTGGGGCAGGATCTTTTTTGAGACAAGGTCTCCCTGTACCTACAGCTGGCCTGGAACACACTATGGAGACCAGGTTGGCCTGGATCTCATAGAGGTTGGCTTAAGTATGCTAGCACCAAAGTCCTGGGCCACCGTGTCATGTCTGGTATCAAAAATTTACTTTTTTTGGGTACTTCTGATTTCAAGTATCACAGTTCTGTGAAGCTTCTAATTAAGCTCTAAATTTTATGGAGTTTCACACTAAAGATCATTCTTTGACTTCACAAAGCACATGGTTGCCATAGTAACCATATTACAACATCTCACATACTTTTTCTCACTTTGAATGTTAAATCTAATAATGAAATTGAATTATATTTGATGTATTGTGCATGTTATTTTCTCACAAGTTAAAGCTATTTTGTGTATGAGACAGTACTCTTAAATAAAGAAATATGATCATTTTATCCTGTAGATATCCAATGAAAAAAATGGGGGCTGGAGAGATGGCTTAATGCGGTTAAGAGTGCCCGGCCGCTCTTACAGAGGACCCGGTGTTCGATCCCAGCACCACCATGGCCGGAAAACCACTGAAACTCCAATTCTAGGAGAACCCCAGTTCCAGGGGAATCCGACACCCTCTTCTGACCTCCGCGGCATGTAGCAGCTGACATGGGTGCACAAACTTGCATGCAGACAGTACATTCATACACTACGGAAAAAAAAAAAAAAAAAAGAACACCATAAAAAAAAAGAATAAAATTGACATAATTTTGATAATTATAATTTTTGAACTGAATAGTTATATTAATAAACGTGTGCCCTGACAAACATGACAAAACATCTCTTGTTTAGTTAATTAAATTATTTATTAGTTTAAATTGACATGAAGTCGAGCATGTGCTTGTGGATTTTTTATTTGATTTTCTTTTTTCTTCTTTTAGCTGTGAAATAATGTAGGTTAAAAAAACAACTTATATTGTTGTTTGATAGTGAACAGATAGATCAACCTCCAAATCACCTTAGAAAAATAAAAACAAGAACTGTGCTCGCCATTAGCAACATATATATCTAAAAAAAAAAAAAAAAAAAAAAAAGTACAAGAAAAATTCAAGAGAAGCGGATATATTTTGATACCTAGTGTCAGAGATATCAGCCAGTGGTCCCTTTTCTCAAATGTTTTCTGGGAGAACTGAAACTTCATGGTGATGAGAAATTGATAGAAACCGTTAATGATTAGCAAAAGGATCTTGAAAATAGAAGTCTGTGTCTTATGTTTGGCCATAAGATGGCAATTCCTTGGGAATACAGAGACAGAAGAAGCTTGTTTTGCTTCCTGTTTTCACATCTGATCTTTTCTCTCTTCACTTACCTAGGTGACCACTTCCAGGAAAGAGAACAGGAAGATGTGGCTGAAACTGAACTATACCTGAACATTGTGCAGGTGGGCCAGAGCATCTTACTTCCTCCTTTCTTGGCCCAGTTTCTCCCAGAAATCCTATAAAAAGCTTTCCAGATTAGCAGCTGGATGACAAACATACTGAGAAGAGCATCCAGCGAGAAAATTCTATTCATAATAACCTCAAAGACAATCTTTGAATAAATCTAACCAGTAAGTAAAGAGTTGTGTGGTGAAAATTTTAATACACTGAACAACGAAACTGAAAAGCTCAAGAAGATTACCAAAGATGGAAAGACCTTCTCATGCTCATGGAGCAGGAATATTAATCTTATGAATATAGTGATCCTACCAAAAAGCGATCTACCAGAGTTCAATGCAATTCCCATCAAAACTCTGAATTGCAATTCTTCACATATATTGAAATGTAGTTTTAAAAAATCATATGATGGGACAACACACAAAAGGGAACACAGAGATGGTGGGGTCTTTCCGAGCAGGATACATTAATTCCAATTCTAACGACAACTACTACTTGAAACTCCTAGAACAAACATTGGAATTATGGGATCGTGGTGTTGTCGCGCTTTCGGTCCAGCTGATTGTGTGTGAGCTGCAGAAGTTGTGGTGTGTGAATGTGCTATGTGCAGGTCATTCACGTCGTAGGCGTATCAGTGAAGACAGTGTACCAGCACAGAGAAAAACTAAATTCTTTCCTTCTAAGCTTTCGCGTGAAAGAAATCAATCAATAGGCTCTGCTATTTAATTTGTTAACTACAAATATCATGAGTGTTTGTACATAATCAAGCCTTCTACGTTATCTCACGACAGCAAGAACACTTATTACAATATTGTCTTTATCTAAATCAAAAGTGAATCTTCAAAAGAATCCTAGAGAACAATTGGTCTTGAAAGTGGTTGATTAGGATATCTTCGTTGCTCAACTATCATAGTCAACACACCTGACTAAATGAGCATGCAATCTACTCCAGACTACTAACGCTTAGTTCCATAGCTCCCATTCCAGTTTGGCAGTGTAAGGAGGAAAAGCTAAGTCAATAAACATTGGGTCTTTTCCTCTACTCTAGAGTACTATCACCTCAATTCAACATGTCACATTGTAAATCAAGTATTTCCAAAGAAAAATAAAATCAAGCACATAAAAATAAAATAAAAGTGGAANAGAAAGACAGGCAAAACAACTGTGCACATTTTTTGTTTTGTTTTTTACTTTTTGTATTTTTACTAAGATCTCAAGTTTAATACCCGAAGTACAATTTTCTTTTCGGTGTTTAAGGCCATGCAGTTAGCCTAGATTAACCAAGGTTTTTGTTTTCTCATTAGTCAGGCTGTATCATGGGGACCAGTACAGGAAGATCAAGACAGGAGCCAGTGCTTATTGGACCTCATTTTGTGACCATGTGAAGGGAAAACCCCTGTGTGGAGCACAAGGGCAGAACTGATGGTGTTTTGTGGTTGCCAAGGAGGAGCCTTCAAACATGACATCATACAGACTAGTAAAGAAAAAAATATCATAAGCTGAAGGTGTTAAAACCTATGATATGTGTGGCATGAATATATGCATGTTTTGGAGTGATGCATATTGGAAGGAATAACAACAGCAACAACAACAACAAGACTGGGTCAAAGAACTGACTGAAATGGTGAACTTCTGCTCAAAACAGTAAACTTCTGCATCAAGAATTGTGAAGGAAACTGAGAAAAAGATGAAAAACATTTTTGGCAGAATACATGAGCTCTAGTGGGGTGGGGGGGCAGGGAGGGGGACATAGGTCTAGATTTGATCTGAAATTTTCTATGAAATGCACAAAGCTTCTATAATAATTGGCTTTGAAAAACATTTTGTAGAGATTTTCAGAGCAAAAATTCAGTTTCAATTATTTGTTGGAATAATTGAAATTTGTGGACCGAAAGAATCTACTTGTGTTGCTATGTAAAGTAGACATATTGTCTCCGTTTATGAATCCATTTGTGTATGTCAAAGGTATATTTAAATTTATATTTAAATGCATATTCTGAGATAATTTTTCTGAGACAAAAAATCACTTGTGGTAGAGTTTTATTCATTTATATTTCCACTTCTACTGGGCTTATATTTGTGTTTAATTTTCAAGTTTTATGATCCAATCTATCAGAGATTTATAACTCTTGAAAATTCAAGTAATGACCATTTTCACTACAACTTAATATTCAGGTCAACATGAATATGTTGTGATCATGTTATTTTATGAGGCTGCCTTAGTGCTGGCACTTTGAGGAATATACTTTTTTTTTTTGTCTTTTTGATACAGGGTCTCCCTGTATCCCCAGCTGTCCTGGAACTCACTCTGTAGACCAGGCTGGCCTTGAACTCACAAAGATCCACCTGCCTCTGCCTCCCAAGTGCTAGGATTAAAGGCATGCGCCACCAAGCCCAGCTTGAGGAATATACTTTTATGCAAAATATTTTTCTCTTCAACTGTGTTTCAAAATGCAACAAAGGCACTTGACTAAGAGTATGAGGCTGTGCTTCTATTCATACTACATGGAATTTTTATTTTTATATTATTTATTTATTTTTATTTTATGTATTAAGTGTTTGGCAAAACAGCGTGTATATTTAAGTCCACTCATGTCCTGCAAGGCCCCTGGAGGCCAGAAGAAATTGTAGAAACCTCAGCAACTTGAGTGACAGATGGTTGATAGCCTCCATGTGGGTGCTGGGAATTAATCTGTGTCCTCTGCAAGAGCAGACACTGCTCTTATCATTGAGCCATCTCTCCAGCCCCCTTTCTTAAATCTGCTTTTGTCAGTGTGCACAAAGTTATAGTTGTTTCTTTGAATGTCATACTACGCTTATGTGACACTCCAGAAGAAACCACAGAATCCATGAAAGATATCCATATGCTGTTCACTTGTAAAAGCTAAAACAAGCTGGGTATGGTGGTGCACACCTTTAAACCTAGCACTTGGGAGGCAGAGGAAAGCCTATCTCTGTGAGTTCAAGGCCAGCCTGGTCTACAGAGCAAGTTCCAGGCCAGCTAGGGATATAGGGAGACCCTGTCTCAAAAATACCAAAATAAATAAATAAATAAATAAATAAATAAATAAATAAATAAATAAATGCCAATCAAGTCAGAGCATATGCATTTGTTGAACTGAGTGTTCAGGAGCCTATTAGTACAATGTGTTTAATTATTTCTTCACAAAATTCCTCAAGTATGTAAACTACATTTTAGGTACAAGAAAACACTATATAATGAACTTTCATTTCCGTTTTCATGAGGATATGAAACTAAGACATTTTAAATCCTATGACACACATCTTTAATCCCAGAACTTGGAATGCAAAAGCAAGAGGATCTCTGGGAAATCAAGGCCAGCCTGGGCTGCATAGCAAGTTCCAGGCAAGCTGGGGATACAGGGTTACCTTGCCTCAAACAAACAAACAAGCAAGTAAAAAATATTAATTGTTGGCTGGGTTTGGTGGTGCATGCCTTTAATCCTAGCACTCAGGATGCAGAGGCAGACGGATCTTTGTGAGTTCAAGGCCAGCCTGGTCTACATAGCAAGTTCCAGTACAGCTGGGGCTACAGGGAGACCCTGTCTTGAAAAAGATAAAAAATAAATATTAATTGTTATTTAGAATTTAAGAATGATACATGGATTAAATACTGATACCCTTTTAATTACTATAAATGTATGAAAGCCCATGAAAATATGTTATTAAATAAAAGGATATTGTTGGTAGGTCAAATAAACATATAGCAGATATTTCGTTTCAAGAATACTAATTTTAGTTGCTGCCTTTATAAATTTTCAAATTAATTCAACTGAATCACACCTATTATTTCAAACAATGCTGTTCAGGAAACAAAAATAGTTATACAGAGGCTGGAGAGATGGCACACTGTTTAAGAACACTGTATGAACGTTCTCGCAGAAGACCCAGGTTTGAATTCCAGCATCCATGCGGCAAGTGTAACTCCAGTTCCAGAGGATCCAGTGCTCTCTTCTGTGCTCCACAGCCATTGTATGGCATGGGCGCCCTGACACACATGCAGGCAATACCTGCATAAACATAAAATAAAATGAAAAATTTTAAAAGATGAGAAAAAGAGAAAGAAATGTACTGAAATAAATAAATTCATCTTATTATTGTACTATATTTTAAAGACCACGAAGTATTATATATATATATATATATATATATATATATATATATATATATTGTTGTTGTTTCACAAAGAGCAAAAGAATGTTTACTGATAGCAAAAGAAACAGAGGGATTTTCCTTTGTTCTGTAAATATATCAAGACCAACTACACTGAGTTAATACAGTTTCAAATTTCTTACTAGAATTTTTCATGTCATCAGTTAAGACTTTTAAGAGCCAAAATTAGTCAAGAGTACATAAACTCTCAGTACTTGAAAATTGTTTTTTCAAATTAAATCTTCCCAAATCAATCTAAGAAATAGCCTAAGTAAAAATTCCCTACAGGGTGTGGTGGTGTACACCTTTAATCCCACCACTCAGGAGGTAGATCTCTGTGAGTTCAAGGCCAGCTTGCTCTACATAGTGACTTCCAGGCCGGCTGGGACTACAGGGAAACCCTGTCTCAAAAAAGATAAAAACAAAAACAAAAAAACAGTGAACAACAATAAGAGAGAGATTTGTGCAAAGCCTGGTAGCAACTTTACTCTGCAACTCCATTTTTACTCACCACTACTCTCAGGCAATAAAGATTTGTTCAAGTCAAGTTTCTGTTAGATTTATCACCAAAATAATTGTGGCTAATAATCATAATGATTTAACCTTTCTATGAGTATTCCCATCATCCTACCAACTTCCAAACAACACAAAGTATATAATAAAAAGTTTGTTTTAGTAAAACAACTTTTTGTTTTCCTAGAGGAATAGACAAGTTTCCACCAAGTCTCCTAAGTGTTTATAAATGCATACACATCCTAGAAATACATTTAATTTCGTTAGCGTCTCATGAAAGTAAAACACATAACATGGGAAGGAGTTCCACAGGAAGGAGTTCCAAACTGTAGAGATGGGCTAGCTCTGACATAAGGAGTTCCACAGAAAGGAGTTCCACACTGTAGAGATGGGCTAGCTCTGACACAAAATATAATTCTGACCACTAGGATAGTAACATGGTAAGATTTATCTCACATGATACCATTTAGCAACAATACCTTCTATTCGCAAGAACTTCCCAGTTAAGTAAAAAATTAACATCTATTTTTAATGATTCACTTGCTGGTCCTTCAAGAAAATCACCTCCCGGAAATGGGAATGCTGTAACATTATCCAGAGCAGGATACCAGGCTGTACAGAGGAGTTTATCTCAGCTTCCAATTTGTATTCAAATACCGGAGGGAAATAACCAAAATGTCAACAAAGATGCCTTGGATGGTAGTACTGTGGATCACTGGATGATTTTTTTTTTCCCCCAGCAAACACATGTGTCTTAAATTTTATCATTCCCTCAAAACAACCCAACAATTCTCCTGAGTTTTCACACAATATACACATATAATACAATAAAGGTTAGAGTTCTTGGCCTTGAAACATGCTTCAAAGTTAAACACACTTTTTTTTTAAATTTTATTTATTTTTTTATGTGTATGAATGTACTGTCTGCATGTAGGTCTGTGCACCCGTGTTGTGCAATGCTGCGGAGGTCAGAAGAGGGTCTCGGATTCCCCTGGAACTGGAGTTCTCCTGGAATTGGAGTTACAGACGGTTCTCAGCTGCCATGTGGGTGCTGGGGATCGAACCCTCTGCAAGAGCGGGTCGGCGCTCTTAACCACTAGGCCATCCCTCCAGCCCC
>VZQC01008294.1:166622-207514 GCA_009823505.1 Rhizomys pruinosus | reverse complement strand
GCGGTTGTTTCACCATTCACCCCAATCACAGCCCTTACATTCTACCACGCCCCCTCTTCCGCAGATTATTCCCTGGGCTTAGAAAAGGGTCACAGGTGGAGAGAAGCAGATCAGTCCACTCTTTCTGGAGCTGTGTCTTGGACTCTGTCAATTCTGGCTGTTTCCTTTCATGGGCTGACAATTTGTCCAGGAATAATCTTTTGTCCTACTAATGAAGCACAAGCAATTAGATATATAGGTATTTAAACAGCATTAATATTATGGTAGGTTACTTTGGTATAGAGCACATATATTTAGATGATATGTTGATCCAGAATTTACATTTTTTTCCTGTTAAGTATGACAGGGTCTTACTGTGGCTTATTGAGATCTCCTAACTGATAGAGGATGTAAGCTTGTGGCATCAGCCATTGGTTTATTCCTCCAAGAGAGAGAGCCAATAGGCCAATTAGATTTGGGATATACAGGCATATGGCTGTCTCTGCTGCACAGTATTCCAGGCAGGTGAGGTTAGCTGGTGCTGACGGTTGTAGTCTTGCTGACTCAAGGAGACCCATATTTGCTTTATTGGTTTAGTGGCCTTTGGTAACACTCTCTGGTTTCCAGAGGCCATCTGTACACTTGATGTGGTCTCTCAATACATCTTTCCCATGTTAACTATAGGTCTCAGCAGCAGGGCCTTATCGCCCCTCTTTCTGCAGTATCCCAGTTTAGAGGCAAGGAGCCTTTACCTTTTGTGGGGCCTTAGATCCCCTGGCCAACATCTTCCCTGGTAGAATAATCCATGTTGATGTCAGAGCTCCTGTATTGATATATTTTGCTTAAGTGCATAGTTAAGGACTTAGTATTATATTTGGTTTCTGAAAGAGAATAATAATCCTTTTCACAGTCTTATGTCTATTAGTTAGACAATTAAAGAAGGCAGATTTTACCAGTTTTATTAGAGATTACCTCTACTATAATAGCTGTCTCCAATTTACGTTGGAGAGCGACCTCATCATCGTCATATTTCTCCTTGTTCTGGGGTGGAGGTAAGAAAGTCTCTCATATCAAAAACCTTTGCAGCACCTAGAAGGTAAGTTTCATTAGGACTCATTATAAATAGTTGTTACATATAGGACCACAGAGGGGTTCAATGTTTATGGCACTCTGAGGCTTTTCTTCCTTTCGATGTTCAGACGGGTCAACCTTTCAGTGGCACTTTCTGGTATATCCTACTCAATGCAAAGCTGTATCTTTCCTTTCCAGCCGTTAAGTTGGTTGACATTTTGTCCTGTTGGAAACCACAAAAGCTTTTCCCATAGTTAGTTTTAAGATTTGAATTGCAAGGTTTTTGACGAGAAGGTTTCATGTCTATCTGTACCCCCCCCCTTTTTTAACCCATGAGTCTCCAGAAGACAGTTGTATTATACATAACTATAGGGGTGGAGATCAAGGCTCAGATTTTCAAAAAAAAAAGTGTACATTCTGCTGGGCGTGGTGGCGCACACCTTTAATCCTAGCACTTGAGAGGCAAAGGCAGGAGGATCTTTGTGTGTTCAAAGCCAGCCTGGTCTACAGAGCAAGCTCCAGGCCAGCTGGGACTAAAGGGAGACACTGTCTCCAAAGTACCCCCCCACAAAAACCAAAAAACCAAAACCAAAACCAAAACCAAAAAAAAAAACCCCTGTACAGTCTACAAAGGCTAATCAACTGATTAGAACTTCAGTGATTGTGTAGATTTTGCAAGGATATAGGCCCAGATCCTAATTACCACTTATCTTGTGCCATATGTTTCCACCTAAATAACCACTCCTTTTAAACTTTGTTTCTGATCTAACATCCTGCAACTAACAGATTTAAATCCCTTTGGATTGTGTTAACAGTAGACCACCAACTTCCACCAATCAAAAGGCTGATTGTCATCAGGTATTATCTAAGGCCTGTAGCTGAGATGCTCTTTTGTTGTAAGGGCTTATTAATTATTTCCACCAATGTATTTGAAAATGTATTGATTTATTACCTTTCTTTGTTCTGTGACTATAAAATTTCATGAAACTGAATGTATTTGAAAATGTCTTGATTTGCCGGGCGTGGTGGAGGAGGCCTTTAATCCTAGCACTTGGGAGGCAGAGGCAGGCGGATCTCTGTGAGTTCAAGGCCAGCCTGGTCTACAGAGTGAGTTCAAGGACAGCTGGGGCTACAGGGAGATCCTGTCTCAAAAAGACAAAAAAAAAAAGTCTTGATTTATTACTTTTCTTTGTTGTGATAGTATAAAATTTCATGAAACTATTGTGTTGGAACATGAAATTTGGGATTATGTGAATCTGTGTTGCTGGGCCATGATCACTCGTATGTGGCTTCAGAATAAACAATCTTTCACCACCACCCCCCATTGAGGTATAATTTGTACTTTTATGTCAACAGATAAAACCCTTATCATCAAGTGACTTCTTCCCTGGAAATCACATCTGATGTGAAAGATTTAAACCTGTGACTCACCTTAGACAGTTAAGGGATGTCTGAGTTTTTCTTTGTAGCTTTTTCTCCCTGCCTGAAGTATAAAGCAATAGCAATACTTTCTCTTTTTCTGTTACACAACATCTAGAGATTTAAAATTTTTGTCATGTTTTATTATTGATTATTAAAACATGACTCTATATGTATTGTACTCTCTTTGGTCTCAAATACTAGTGTCAAGGGTTAAAACTTAAAAAAAAAGTGTTTTAAATTTGTGCTTCTGGATCAGAGATTCTGTAATAGCAGGATCCTGTCTGGGGATCAAAGAATCAGGTAGCTGTCAGTCATCTCCAGCTCAGAAAAATGAAATAATTTCCACAAAAGCTAAAATGTTATCAACTACCCCAAAGCAATTTAACATCAAAATGGCACTTTCATATTTCCCTTTCTGTATTCCTATTTCTGTTTTCCTCATATATTCTCATTTTGTATTTTAACTTCATAGGAGACCTGATTATGGCTACTCTGTATATCATAAACCAATCAACCTTAGAAAAGGCCTGAGGCAAATCTGAAAAAAAAACTACTTAGTATGATCCTATTATCACAATCTAGGAAATATTCACACTTCTAATAATATGTATAAAGATTTTCTCAACATTTTAAGAATCCGATAGTTTTAGCCACTCAAAATTTATGGTCCTTAAGAATGAATAAATGTTTTCTTTCCTGTAATTTTTTTGAAAGTTAAATTGCAAAATTAAGCATTTAGAACAATAATGAAATTTGGCATATATTCATATATAAAAGATTGTGAAAGCCTTTTGTTAGAATGTGGAACATAATCATATACCAGTATAAGTACTTATATCATTGGATATCTTAAACTAATTTAAGGCTATCCACATATGTTACTATGTGTGCATGGAGATATTTCATGCATTATTTCTATGTTGCCAAATACCTACAGAATAAATCTTCTCAAGAAAGATTTAAAATCTTTTCCTTTCTTTCTTTTCTTTCATTTCTTTCAACCTCCCTTTCCCTCTTCTGCACCTCCTCCCTCCTCTCTTCTTTCTATAAATCTTTTTTTTTAATTTTAGATGAAACTGCAGAATGAACTTATTCCTCACACATACCGTGCAAGCTATGTCCCAGTAAAACTCCCTCCATGTCCTTTCTTATAAAAAAAATCAATACAAAGTATACCTAAGTTGCTGAGTCTTGTTCTCCTGTCTTAGCCACTTGGGTAGTCAGGATGCTACACATGCAACAATCTGCCTGGTTTAAAATGCATCCTCAGCTTCTACAAGATAATAGAAATTGCTTGTAAAGTAATAAAGGATGTTTCAAATAGAAGAGGAAGAATTCAATTTGACAAGGCTAATTTGATGTGGTGTGGATCCACAGTAGAAATTATTAAAAGGTATAAAGCTGAGATTTGGAGCTAAAGAAAGAACTGCTGAAGCAATGTAGCTTGTTAGGGTTAGATGATAAATAAGGGGAGGGCTTGATTAACAAATGGAATTTGTGTCTTATTTGGTTTTAGAGAAGTGCAAGAAAATATATTATTTCATTTTTAATGTTTTATTGATAATTTTTATTTTATGTGTATGAGTGGATTGCCTTCATGTGTCGGGCAAGGAAAATGGATGTCATAAGAAGGCATTATATGCTAATCGTGGTGGCACATGCCTTTAATCTTAGCACTTGGGAAGCAGAGGCAGGTGGATCTCTGTGAGTTCAAAGCCAGCCTGGTCTACAGAGCGAGCTCCAGGATATCTGGGACTAAAGGGAGACCCTGTCTCAAAAATACCAAAAAAAAAAAAATCATCATATACTAATAAAATATATTATTAGTCTTATAAAACAAAAGAGTCTAATTCCATATTTTCTTTCTCATGTCTTTAAAAAGCCCTTTTAATTATGGAGTTTTTCAGTCATCTGTAAGAGGAGAGAGAGACAGAGAGAGAGAGAGAGAGAGAGAAAAAGAGAGAGAGAGAGTAAAGCCAAGAAGGAGTAAAGGAAGCCATCTTCTGTACTGTGTGGTGGATTGAAATGAGTTGGGTGCCAATGCTGCATTCTCTGGCTCTGTGATGATCAACATTTATCTCTGGAAACCTCTGCTATTCAGGGGAAATCATAATAATAACATTTATTCCAAAGGCTTATGCAAGACTTGAATCAGTTCATGACCTGGATTGAACTGAGAAGTGATGTATGAAACGCACAATACTTCAATAAAAGATAAAAAGAAAATTGCCAATGTTTTGGAATAGTCCGAGTTTTCTCTTTAACCTCTTAATATATTTCAAGAAAATCAGAAGCTTCATTGTTATCAGACCTTATGCTAATTACTATAGTGAGTACATTCACATGTTCAAACAGCAAGATGCTAATAGAAGGCAACCATTATCCAAAGCATCTAGTTGTACCGCTGAATTAATTTGTTTACATATTTAGAAGTTATATGAGTCAAATACTCAAAATGCATCAGAACACACACAACGCACACCACACAACACCACATAAGCACACAAAATATATATATATAATATATCTGATATATATATATTAATGAGCAAAACTCAAAAAGGCATCAGAAACAAACCACACACACCACACTTCACATCAACCGGCTCTACAAGCACACATAATTATATATATATTATATATCTATATATGATAATATATATGTATATATATTATGTGAAAGCAATAAAGGAATGGAGCAAATCTTAGGATTGTCTATGTCAGATTTATTTTATTAAAATTCATATTCAATACACATTTTAAAATGCTTTAACATATTAACCCCTCAAATAGAGTTGAAATGATGTAAATTGATGGATATATTTTTATAATAAATCTTAAAAACTCATAAAAATATACATTAAAAATGAAATCAAGATGTGTTGGAACGATGCTTCACTGGCTTAGAGAAGCTCGGTTGCTCTTCAGGGAGACCAGTTTGTTCTGCACTCATATTGCTGGTAACAGCCAAAGTAACTCCAGGTCCGGGGACTAATAATGCCTTCTCTTTTTTTTTTTTTTTTCTTTTTTGGTACTTTTGAGACAGGGGTCTCCCTTTAGTCCAGAGCTCGTCCTGGAGCTTCGCTCTGTAGAAGGGCTGGCTTTGAAACTCACAGAGTCACACCTGCCTCTGCTTCCCAGTGCTAAGATTAAAGGCATGTGCCACCACCGATCGTAGCATATAATGCCTTCTTATGACAATCCCATTTTCCTTGCCTGACACATGAAGGCAAGATCCACTCATAC
Organism: Rhizomys pruinosus; assembly: GCA_009823505.1. NCBI lineage: Eukaryota > Metazoa > Chordata > Mammalia > Rodentia > Spalacidae > Rhizomys > Rhizomys pruinosus. Next base: position 201,796 of record VZQC01008294.1, on the reverse strand, counting down.
ACAAAATAAAAATTATCAAGCAAACATTAAAAAATGAAATAAATATGTTTTCTTGCACTTCTCTAAAACCAAATAAGACACAAATTCCATTTGTTAATCAAGCCCTCCCCTTATTTATCATCTAACCCTAACAAGCTACATTGCTTCAGCAGTTCTTTCTTTAGCTCCAAATCTCAGCTTTATACCTTTTAATAATTTCTACTGTGGATCCACACCACATCAAATTAGCCTTGTCAAATTGAATTCTTCCTCTTCTATTTGAAACATCCTTTATTACTTTACAAGCAATTCATTATCTTGTAGAAGCGAGGATAGCATTTTAAACCAGGCAGATTGGCATGTGTAGCAATCCTGACCTACCCAAGTGGCTAAGACAGGAAACAAGACTCAGCAACTTAGTATACTTTGTATTGATTTTTTTTATACAGAAAGGACATGGAGCGGCGTTTACTGGGACATAGCTTGCACGTGTATGTGTGAGGAATAAGTTTCATTCTGCAAGTATTCATCTAAATAAAAATAAATAGGATTTATAAGAAAGAGAGGAGGGAGAGTGCAGATAGAAGGGAAAGGGAGGTTGAAAAAATGAAAGAAAAGAACGAAAGGAAACGGATTTTAAATCTTTTCTTGAGATGATTATTCTGTAGGTATTTGCAACAATAGAAATAAATGCATGAAATATCTCCATGCACACATAGTAAAACATATGTGGATAGCCTTATAATTAGTTTAAGATATCCAATGATATAAGCTCACGCTTATACTGGTATATGATTATGTTCCACATTCTAACAAAAGGCTTTCACAATCTTTTATATATGAATATATGCCAAAATTTCATTATGTTCTAAATGCTTTAATTTTGCAATTTAACTTCAAAAAAATTCACAGAAAGAAAACATTTATTCATTCTTAAGGACCATAAAATTTTGAAGTGGCTAAAACTATACGGATTCTTAAAATGTTGAGAAAATCTTTATACAATATTATTAGAAGCTGTGAATATTTCCTAGATTGTGATAATAGGATCATACTAAGTAGTTTTTTTTTTCAGATTTGCCTCAGGCCTTTTCTAAGGTTGATTGGTTTATGATATACAGAGTAGCCATAATCAGGTCTCCTATGAAGTTAAAATACAAAATGAGAATATATGAGGAAAACAGAAATAGGAATACAGAAAGGGAAATATGAAAGTGCCATTTTTGAATGTTAAATGCTTTGGGGTAAGTTGATAACTATTATAGCTTTGTGGAAATTGATTTCAATTTTTCTGAGTCGGAGCATGCACTGACAGCTACCTGATTCTTTGATCCCCAGACAGGATCCTGCTATACAGAATCTCTGATCCAGACAGCAAATTCAAACAACTTTTTTTAAGTTTTAACACCTTGTACACTAGTATTTGAGCATCAAGAGGAGTACAATTACATATAGGAGCATGTTTTAATAATCATTAATAAAACATGACAAAAATTTTAACTCTCTAGATGTTGTGTACAGAAAAAGAGAAAGTATTGCTATTGCTTTATACTTCAGGCAGGGAGAAAAAGCTACAAAGAAAAACTCAGACATCCCTTAACTGTCTAAGGTGAGTCACAGGTTTAAATCTTTCACATCAGATGTGATTTCCAGGGAAAGCGTCACTTGATGATAAGTTTTAATCTGTTGACATAAAAGTACAAATTAACCTCAATGGGGGTGGTGGTGAAAGATTGTTATTCTTGAAGCCACACTACGATGATCAGGCCCAGCAACACAGATTCACATAATCCCATAATTTCATGTTCAAACAACAATAGGTTCATGAAATTTATATATCTCATAAACAAAGAAAGTACATAATCAGAACTTTTTTTTTTTTGTCTTTTGAGACATGGATAATCCCTGTAGCCCCAGCTGTCTTTGACTCACTCTGTAGACCATGGCTGCTTGAACTCACAGAGATCCGGCCTGCCTGCCTGCCCAAGTGTAGGATTAAAGGCCTCATCCACACACGCCACGGTCAAATCAACGAACATTTCAAATAAATTCAGTTCATGAAATTTTCAATAGTCACAGACACAAGAAAGGTATAAATCAATACATTTTCAAATACATTGGTGGAAATAATTAAAAGCCTTACAACAAAAAAAGCAGCATTCAGGCTACAGGCTTTAGATAAATACCTGATGACACATCAGCCTTTGGTTGGTGGAAGTTGGTGGTCTACTGTTAACACAATCCAAAGGGATTTAAATCTGTTAGTTGCATGATGTTAGATAGAAACAAAGTTTAAAAGGAATGGTTATTTAGGTGGAAACATATGGCACAAGATAAGTGGTAATTAGGATCTGGGCCTATATCCTTGCAAAATCTACACAATCACTGAAGTTCTAATCAGTTATTAGCCTTTGTGATGTATCAGGGTTTTTTTTTTTTTTTGGTTTTGGTGGTTTGTTTTGTTTTTTGGTTTTTGTGTTGGGNCATATATTTTTTATCACCCTGGACTTACTAATATATATATATGCTGCTAATTCACTAAGTAATACTTAATAAGAACATTTATAATTGTCTTTTTTCAAGATATAACCAATTTCATGTATTCATAGAAGAATTACTTTCAGAGACCAACATTTTAGAGAAAGGGAAGGTAATTTACTCATTCTAACTATAGTTCATTACTGAGAGAGAAAAGAAAAGAGAAAAGCTTCTCAGGTATACTTTAAGAGCATAAATATTTTAGAACGAGTTGGAAAACCAGCAAAGAAATAGATGCCAAAACCCATTCACTTTCATTTATCTTTTCGCTAGTTTTTTGGGGTGCTAGTATGGGTTTACAATTTATGTTATTCCATTTTTGCAAATACATGTAAATTTCAGAATTAACTCTTAATTTTATACAAAATATTCTACTCTAATATGGTTGGGAATTTAAAGTGTATATCAAATATGACATAGCAGTTATTAATATTGAATGTTCTTCTTCCTCATCATAATATTGTCAAATACTGAAGTTTTCAGCCATGCATGCATCATTTTCTCTTTTCCCCACTATACTGTTGTTTCTCCGGAGATGTTTCACATAGTTATCCTTAGAAAATTGTTGTTGGGCTGGAGAGCTGGATCAGTGGTTGGGAGCACTGGCTGCTTTTACAGAGGACCAGGCTTCAGTTCCCACTCCCACAACCCAAATTGCAGGAAACACCCAACTATAACTCCAATTCCAGGGGAGTCAAAATCCTTTGTGGCCTTACCAGACCCTGCATGCATGGGTGCTTTACATTACATGCCAAGCAAAACATTCATACATATAAATAAAAAGTTTGAAAAGTGAAATAATTTTTGTTGACTTTATTGTAAATGTATTATATTAAAATATTTATAGATGCAATCAAAACGTGTAATTTATATTTACAAAATGATCATATATTTTAATGCATGGTTATTTCATTTTTTAATTGAAATATTTAGTATTTCATATATAATGATCAGCTCTTTTGTGTGTGTGTGTGTCTGTGTGTGTGTGTGTGTGTGTGTGTGCGTGTGGTGTTACCATGGCATATTAGAGTTAATGCCTGAATATAATGTCCTGCTCTTAAATTGTAAGAAGTGAACTACTGGAACTGTGTCCTAGAGTCAGACTTCACCCATCCATTTTTCCAAAACAATGTCTTCAGCTTCAACTTTGGGGAAATACAAATTTAGATCCACTCTTATCAGAGAATCCTTCCCTTCCATCTCTAGGCCTATAACACCTCATATGGAAAAATCAATTTTCCCAGTCTTCATTGACTTCAATCAAGATGTTTGTTATCATTCAGCACATTGATGTGTTAATTCCCATTCATTATCTTGGGTGAAGTAGCAAACTTGGATTCCCAGGAATCAAACTCAAGTTTCTCAGGTCGAAAGAGCACTCGGTTTACTGCTTTTGCTAAAATAAATTAAAAGATAAGAGCTCACATTCTGTCTATTTCATAAAAGCCACACACACACACACACACACACACACACACACACACACACATATATATATATATATATATATATAGAGAGAGAGAGAGAGAGAGAGAGAGATACATATATATGTATATGTAGAATATTTCATGTTTTTTTTCAGTGAGCTATTGGCATAACTCCATTGCCACTGAAGTCTCTCTTTTTATAAGTGTACAACATATTTTATTGCATTAACTAATAGAATTAATCAAATTATTTTTCATGTTGCTTCTAAGAACTTCTTGCTATGTTCCACAATACAAACCTTTTGTCTTAAACACTATTCTCTGAAAGACAATGCAGAATACACATACAAAGAGTAGGCGATTGTCAATGGAAAAGCATAACTCTCACCTCTTTTTTATGCCTTTATTGATGTTTTGTGTATTTCAGAGACCATTTCTCAATTCAGTTTAGAAATATTCCTCTTTCTCTTCCACCCACCCCACCCCAGATCATGCACTCTGCCATAACTATCCTGCATCTTTCTCTGAGTCTTTTTTTTTTTATGTTTAGGATTTCACATCTACCTCCTTTAATTTTATAGTACTCCAAAATATGTGTATATACTTTCCACTCATATACAGTAATTACACAGTCTGTAAGTAAGAGGTGGATCAATTCTAGAGCCTATTAAGAGATTTAAATTATAACAACATAGTTGCTTTCAGATAAACAGGAATATAATAATAATAATGTTGTTCAGCTTGTATTTCATCTGAGAATTTGTTGTTAGCATCCACAAATGAGGGAAACCATTTGCTGCTTGCTTTTCTGGGACTGTGTTACTTCACTTAGCATAAAACTCAAGAAGGACCTAGAGGGGGATAAAGACAAATGGTGGAAAGAACTAAAGGGACTGATTGAAAAACTCGAGAAGAACCTAGAGGGAGAAAATGACAAACTCCAGAAGGAAGTGGAAACACTGAAAAGATCCCAGGCCCAAATGAAAAAGAAAATGACCAACGAACCAAGGAGTTACAAGATGAGAATGACAGGCTCCAAAGGGAAGTGGAGAACCTAAAGAAATCATAGGATGAAATGAAAAAGTATATTGACCATTCATCCAACCACCAGGAAAGGCTGGGAAGAAGCCTCAGAAGCAGAATGGAAGAAGCGCAAAATAGAATATCAGACCTGCAGGATAATAGAGAGCAACTAAAAAACTCAAGTAAAGATTATGAAAAATTAAAATCAAAAAGAGCGGAACAACCAGGAAATGTGGGACACTATGTAAAGACCAAACCTCCACACCATAGGGATAGAGGAAGGAGAAGAATCCCCAAACAACAGTATTGACCAGATCTTCAACAGGGTAATAGAAGATAATTTCCCCAAACTGAAGACAATCCCATACAAATACAAGAAGCACTTAGAACAGCAAATAGACAGGACCAGAAAAGAAACTCCCCATGCCATGTAATTGTTAAAACACTAGATGTTCAAAACAAAGAAAAATAACAATAGCTTCTGGCTCCTGAGATAGATCATCAAATGGCTACTCAATGGACCTATAAATTTCTTTGATACAAAAACTAAGTTATTTAGATTGGCCTTTGATTCGTTACTTTACTGAGCTTAAAGAATTTCTTTACATGGTTACATGTTTCAGATTCCCTCAGAACAACCAATATGTTAATGAGTTTCCCTTCAAGATGGAAAGGTTTATATTTTGAGAAATTGTTCCACAAGACTTATCCTAATGATTTACATATGTAAGATATGAGTCATTATATTTCCTTGGAGTAACTCTATCCATACCAGTTGTACATACAGGAAAATTTAACAATCACATCACAGGCAAACTGATGAAGCAAAATCAATATAAAGAAGAAACAACAACTCTTCCTGCTTGTTCCACTCAGGACAAGACCAAACCTTTGCATCATAGGGATAGAGGAAGGAGAAGAATCCCAAGACAACACTATTGATGAGATCTTCAACAGGATAATAGAAGAAAATTTTCCCAAATTGTAAAAAGACAAAGCCATAAAACTACAAGAAGCTCAAAGAACACCAAAGAGAAAGGACCAGAAATTCCACACGACATATAATTGTTAAAACACTAGTTGTTCAAAAACAAAGGCAAAATACTGAAAGCCACAAGAGAAAAACACGAAGTTACATATAAGGGGAAACCCATCAGAATCACAGCTGACTTCTCAGTGCACACTATGAAAGCCAGAAGAACATGGAGCAAAGTATTTCCAGTGCTAAATGACTTTAGATGCCAACCCAGAGTAATACACCCAGCAAAAATGTCAATTATAGTTGAAGGAGAAAGAAAAATAATCTTTCATGACATGAACAAGATGAAAGAATATATGTCTAAGAAACTGAAACTTCAGAAAATCCTCAAAGTAATCCAAAGAACAGAGGAAAGGAGCAACTATCCCTAATCAAATAAAGAGAGAAATCAACAAAAGCCTAACAGAGTATATACAAACCTAGACCAAAAATGCAAACAAAAAATAAGGTAAAAGGAAGCAACATACATCTGTCAAAAATAAGCTTAAATATTAATGATCTAAACTCCCCAATCAAATGATGCAGTGTGGGAGAATGGATTAGGAAACAGAATCCTTCTATATGCTGTCTACAAGAAACCCATCTTACCCTCATGGACAGATACTCACTTAGAGTGAAAGGATGGAATAAAACATTGAAAGCAAATAGTACCAATATATAAGCCAGATTGGCTATTACAACATCAGACAAAATAGGTCACAAAGTAAAATTAATCAGAAGAGTAAAAGAGGGACATTACATCCTTGTCAAAGGAGCAATTAACCATGAAGATTTCATAATCCTAAATGTTTATGCACCAAACTATGGTGCAACTAACTTTATAAACACCACTCTTCAGGACCTCAAGACACAGATTAATCTTAGCACAGTAATAGTAGTGGAGTTCAACACCCCACTGAGCCCCTTGGATAGAACAACAAGACAAAAAATAAATAGACAGACATCAGAACTGAGCAATACAATACACCAAATGGGCCTCACAGACATCTATAGACTATTCCATCCAAACACCAGAGAATATACTTTCTACTCAGCACCTCATGGAATATTGTCCAAAATCAATCATATACTGGGGTACAAAATAAATTTCAACAAATACAAAAGGATTGAAATTATTTCATGCATTCTAAAAGACCACAGTGCAATAAAGCTCAATATGAACACCAGAAGACCTAGTAGATACAAGAACATATGGAAACTAAACAACACAATCTTGAATAATTATTTGGTCAGGGAAGAAATAAAGAATGAAATAAAGCTATTCATGGAACTGAAGGAAAAAGACAACATAACACAACAAAACCTTTGGGATACTTTAAAAACAGTCTCGAGAGGGAAATTTATAGCCCTAAGTGCCCACATCAAAAAAAAAGACAGAAAGGGCACAAATAAATGATCTACCACTGCAGCTAAAAACACGTGAGAGACAACAACGAATGAACCCTAAACCCAACAGATAGGAATAAATAACAAAAATCACAACATAAATCAATGAAATAGAAACAAATAAACAATACAAAAAAATCAATAAATCCAAAAGCTGGTTCTTTGAAAAGGTAAACAAGAGAGATATTTAGCCCAGTTAATGAAAAGAAAGAAAGAGCAACTCCAAGTCAATAGTATCCATGGTGAAAGGGGAAACATCACAACAGATAAAGAATAGATCTAGACAATCATATGAGAATACTTCAAAAACCAATTCTCTACTAAATTTGAAAACCTAACAGAAATGGATGAAAATTTGAAATCCTGGGAACCAACAAAGTTTAAGCAAGAAGAGACTGACAGTTTAAACAGACCCACAGTATTTGAGGAAATTGAAAATGTAATAAAAAACCTCCCAGCTGAAAAACCCCAGGTCCAGATGGTTTCACGACAGAATTCTATAAAGTATTTAAAGAGGTCTTTCAACCATTACTACTCAAACTGTTTAGAAGGATACAAACAGAGGGAATTCTCCCACATTCCTTCTATGAGTCAGTATCAGTCTAATGCCAAAACCAGGCAAAGAAACAAAGCAGAAAGCTATAGATCCACCTCATTAATAAAAATAGATGCAAAAATTCTCAACAAAATACTTGCAAATCTCATACAGACCTACATCAAAAGGATCATATCAGAGAAGCAGGGATGGTTCTACATATGCAAATAAATAAATATCTTAAAACATATAAATGGACTGAAAGACAAGAACTACAGAATAATCTTAATTGATGCAGAAAAAGCCTTTGATGAGATCCAGCATCCCTTCATGTTTAAAGTCCTAGAGGCAATCAGACTGAAGGGAACATTCCTCAACAAGATCAAAGTCATATATAGCAAACCCACTGCCAACATCATCCTAAATGGAGAAAAATTGGAAACATTTCCCTAAGGGCAGGAACCTGGCAAGGCTAACCTTTATAACCACTCCTCTTCAACACAGTGCCTCAAATGTTTGCTGTGGTAATAAGACAAGAGGTGGAAATTAAAGGAGTACTAATCAGAAAAGCGGAAGTTAAGTTATCCCGTTTTACAGATGATATAATAGTTTAACTAAGAGTTGCTAAAATCCCCACCAGAAAACTTGTAGAAATGATTAAGAGTTACAGTAAAGTGGCAGGATACAAAATTAACCTGGAAACATCAGTAGCCTTTTTTTACAACAACAATAAACATGTGGAGAAGGAATATAAGAAGACCTTCCCCCTCACAATAGCCTCAAAAATAATAAAATACCTGGAGAAAAAACCTAACTAAAGATACCAAAGATATCTACAACAAAATTTTTAAACACCTGAAGGAGATTGAAAATGACATCAGAAGATGGAAAGATCTCCCATGCTCATGGATTGGAAAAAATAATATAGTGAAAATTTCTATTTTACCCAAATTGATATACAAATCAAATTCAATCCTGATCAAAATCCCCATGAGCTTTTTCACGGACTTGGGAAAAAATTCTTAAATTCATATGGAAAAAACAAAAGACCCTAAATAGCTAAAGCAACCCTGAATGAAAAAAGCAATATACAGGGCAATTGCTCTACCAGACTTCAAGCTATATTACAAGGCCATAGTCAAAGAGAGCCTGGTACTGGCAAAAAACAAACAAACAAACAAACAAAAAAGACCTGTTGACCAAAGGAACAAAATTGAAGATCCAAACTTGAACTCATACAATTTCAGCCACTTCATATTTGACAAAGGGTTAAAAAATACCCCAATGGAGGAAGGATAGCATCTTCACTAAATGGTGTTGGCAAAACTGGATCACCATTTGTAGAAGAACAAAATTAAACCCCTATCTGTCATCCTGTACAAAAATAAACTCCAAGTGGAACAAAGATCTCAATGTGAAACCCAAAACCCTGAAGGTAATAGAAGAAAATTTTGGCAACCACCTACAAGACTTTGCAGGAAAATACTTTCTAAATCAGAGAGCAGATGCACAAGAAATAAGATCAATAGTTGACAAATGGGACCTCATCAAATTCAAAAGCTTCTTTATAGTGCAATAAACAATCAAGGAAGGGAAGAGAAAACCCTCAGAGTGGGGGGAAATATTCACTAGTGATATATCTGACAGGGTATTAACATCTAGAATATATGGACTACTCAAAAAAAAAGAAAAAAAGAAAAGAAAAAAAAACAAATGACCTACTCACCTACTCAAAAGATGGAGTAAAGAGCTGAACAGAGACTTCACCAGTGAGGAATTAAAGACAGCTGAAAAACACTTTAAAAATTGTTCAACATTGGGCTGGAGAGATGGGTCAGCAGTTAAGAAAACCAACTATTTTTACAGAGGACAAGGGTTCGATTCCCAACACCCACATGGCAGCTAAGAACTGTCTTTAAGCTGGGTATGGTGGGGCACACCTTTAATCCTAGCACTCAGTAGGCTGTGGCAGGTGAATCTCTGTGAGTTCAAGGCCAACCTGGTCTACAGAGTGAGTTCCAGTATAGCTGGGGCTACAGGGAGACCCTGTCTCGAAAAGACCAAAAAAATAAAAATAAATAAAATAAATAGACACCCATCCACTGCTGGTGGGAATGTAAACTTGTACAACCATTATGGAATGCAGTGTGGAGAACCATTGAAAGTCTCAAAATAAGCCTACCACCTGACTTAGTCATACCACCCCTGGGTATATACCCACAAGACTCATCCTACAGCAAAGATACATGCACATACATGTTTATTGCAGCTCTATTCATAATAGCAAACAGCTTGAAGCAACCCATGTCCCTCAACAGAAGAATGAATGACAAAAATGTGGTACATCTACACAGTGGTAAAGAAAGATGACACCCTGAAATTTGAATGTAAATAGATGGAACTGAAACCTATTATGCTAAGTGAAGTAACACAATTCCAGAAAAACAAAGGGCGAATTGTTTCCCATATTTGTTGATGCTAACACCAAATCCCTAGATGAAAGGCAAGCTGAACAACATTATTGTTATATTGTTATTGTAATGTAAATCTCTTAAGGGGCTCTAGAATCAACCCACCACTTATTTTCAGACTCTGTACATACTGTATATGGGTGAAATGTATCCATTCATATTTTAGAATAATATAAAATTAAAGAAGAAAAATGTGAGTTCTTAAAAATGAAAAAAAAAGACAGAGTAAGATTCAGGACATATATAGCAGAATGCATGATTGAAATGAAAAATGATGTCTAAAGTATACAAAACATCAACAAAACATTACATTAAAAAACCTGTCTTCTTTAATTTTCAGTAGATCATTTATATGTATAAATGATTTAAACATATATACAAACTTTATATATATATATATAAATATATATTTATATATATATAAATATATAAATATATATATATATATTTAAATGCTGGAAAGCAACATTTACTATCAAGTGAAAAAATATTTAATGCTTCCACTCCCCAAGGTTTTTTTACAGAATCTTTTTAATGCAGTATTCTGAGAATTTAGGCCTCAGGAATTTAAAGAGTTTTAGAAAAGCATGAATAACGACAAGGATTTCTCTGTAGAAAATATTAAGTATCTGAAACATGCAGGTCTTAAGTGTTTTAACATTTTTATTACTTTATTTTTTATGAAAAAATTGGAAGTATATAACTATAGTATTTTGAATATTAGAAGCACAATTCGCTACTTCAATTAAAGTATTGAGACTTCTATCTTTCTATGTAAACTAAACAATGCAATCTATTGAAGTTCTAAGTTGAAAATACTTTTACATCACAGAGACATTATTAAACATAACGTGTGGGAAAATGTTCCTAATATCTTACATGTTTTTGACTCTCTATCACAGTCAAATTTATGTATAAACCTGTTCATTCCTACCCTTATTTAGAATTAAACAGTGTTTCAAAAAATCAAAGAAAATAAAACTAAATGAATGAAACAGGAAAAACAAGAAAAATTTCCTCCCAGGATATGTAACTCAATTATTTATAACATCGTTCTCTCCAAGCATACAGAGAACTTTGAGGCCTTTGTGCTTTGTTTTCAAAGCTAGAAAGAAAATCAATGGAATTACTTCTTACATCTTTCATGGAATTGCTAAGTTCTGCAGTAATGAAAGCTCTAGGTCCAGCATAGTGTAGTTGGTCTACAAGAATTTCAGGATAATTTAAGCTAAAATGATAACTCTTCAGGGAATGCTCTAACATCGAGAGTTCCAGTTCTTATATTCCTGTTGTGGAGTTTTACTTTCAAATGATGAAAATTACTGAAATCTTGAATATTAATATGTCTTTGAAACATGAATAGCTTATATAATTTATATACCTGAAATGAGTAATTTCTTAATCGTAGGAGAGGAAGCATTATACAGCGTTATTCGGGAAATTTTAGGGAATCATTTTAAGTCCTATATGTAAATCATTAATAAAACATCAGCTAGAAATAAAATATAATGATCCTTAATATAATCTGGCAAAAACTAATCACAATTAGTACAGAATACATAAATGTGTGGTGAAAACATAAACAGATTTTAGACACCAAATTAATTTCCAAATTAGCAAGATCCGAGAAATGCATAGTCTTGTCATTAGACCTTAATATGAAGTCTTCCGGCCAGGCATACATTTTCTTTCATATTATAGATGGGAATTAAGCACCAATGACAGTAAGATGTCATTAGAAGTTACAGTAATGTAATCTAAATCTGATGAAATCTCCCCTAAAGAAACTTCTAACTAGCCTAATTTTATAGCATTTTGATGTGGTGAAGGAATATGATTTTCATACACTTTGTGCTGTTCATCACTATTCAGTAAGTTGATTCACCATTGTTATCTCAGGTTGTCAGTTTCAGTAAAGTGAACCAGTTCTTTATAGATGGAACCATTAGGTTGGGTTGGAGCTTTTTAACTACTTTCTCATGTGTAAGCTGGAAATGCTTTCTTCTGCTTTGAGCTTGCATGGGACTTGTGGGGAGATATCGCTGTTGTTGTGAGTTCTTATGAATAATTGTCCAGCTGCATAGAAAACTCTGTCTCTTTGTGGTCATCCACCCACCCTGGTTCTTACAGTCTTTCTACCCTCTCTTCCCCAATGTGGGGTGGAGGGGGGGATGGGAGTTTGATATAGGTATGCTATTCAAGGATAAACACACAGAAGCCTCTTGCTCATTGCATATTAGCTAATTGTGGATTTCTGTGTCAATTACTATTTGTTTCATGAGGAAACTTCTTTGGTAGGAGATTGATTCTATGTTAAAGCCAAGACCCAATTCAGGATTAATGATACGCACTGTTCTGTGAAATTATTCTGTGCATCAATTTTCTCCCAGGGAAAAACAAGTAAAAACTCAGGTCTATTTATATTCGTTTTTATACAAAATAAATAAAAAGGAAGGATTAGCTGTGTGTTATGAGAGCAAAAAGTGGCCCCTTCAGAGGTTTTAGACCTCCAGAAAGAAACAAAATTCATGCACACAGTTAAGCATATTCATGGTCACTACATGACTTAAAAGCTCCTCTTGACAAAAAGGTTTCTATTTATTTTTAAAATGAATGGAGCAAAATGATCAGCCATTTTCTATGTAAAATTATCATGAATATTGTAATTTCAATTTGTGAGCTAGGCTGAGTCAAATAAATGGGAAATGCATAAAGGTCAAGAGACAGGAGACAGCAGTTCTAACTTTTGGTTTTCTAAGATTTGGAAGAATAAAGCCTTGATATCAGGCACAGAAAAAAAGGACCGAGTTTTAACCTCCCTGAAGGGTAATAAGCTAAGTTGTCAGGTTTCTATATATTAGCTGAAGTGTCACTCCTGGGTCAGAGACAGTGGACTTCTTACATAAAGGCAGAATGCAGTACTTATTTATTTGGGTGAGTTTTGTCTCCAATTCTGATTAGAAAAGGAGAGGCACCTCAGCCAGCCATGGAAGATATGACAAGCTTGATTATTAATAGAGAAGTTGCTCTCAGTGGCACTGCTAATTTGCTTGTATACACATCAAATCACTGTTAAAGGGAACAGCATTTAGAGGGAAACCTTTTGGGTTTTTCTACATATAAAAATTTGAATTGATGGACACTGTAAGCCTGTGGTGGTAAAAAAAAAAATGAATTCTATCCTCCAAAGCTTTTTTGCTCTACAATTATCTCTGAATACAAGTAAACCGTTTTCCAGAGGAAATGCAGAAATATCAAAAATCTATTGAAATATGTCTTTCACTTATAGATAAAACTCATAACTGTTTACTACAGTGTACCAGAGTCGTTACAATCACAAGCTTTGAAGGGTGAGACTTCATGAGAGTGGTAGAAACTTTAGGAGGTGAACGTGACTGAAGGCCATAGGGTACTTAGAGGAATGGCCACATAAACCGTTTTGGGAAGCCATCATTCTTTTTTTCTCTCTGCTTTGACTGGGAAAGTGACTGCACCTGTCACTATCTCAACACTGTATGCCATCAATACTAGCCACCTTCATCAGGGATCAAGCAAATGGTGTGCAATAGATCTTGACATTTGAGTACTCAAAATTCTGTGCTAAATAATTATTTTTTAAAATATATAGGCAGCTTGTGTTAAACTTCTCACTATAGACCCAGAAAACTGCTAATAAAAATAGTAATAATATTTCATAGAAAATTTTATTGATGAAACTTTTTCTATTTGGATATTTCATTATTTTCTAATAAAAATTTTATAAATGTTCTTATAAGTAGGGGATTATTTTGGTTTCACTACTTAAAAAGTATTTTGAAATAACCATCAACTCATATATGCTTTGATAACACGTCTATAGATTGGAATTTACATATACACCAAGGCCCATATTTTAAGGGTTGGTCCTCATGGAGAGAATACCGAGAATAATTCCTTTAGATGCAGTCATTTGAAGAAAATGTGAATACCGTTCTCCTCATTCCCCTTTCTCCTCCTTTCTTTCTCTTCATCCCTCTTCCTCCTCCTCTTCCCTCCTTCCTCTATTCCTTTCTCTTCTTCCTCCTCCTCTATTCCTTCCCCTTTCCCTTTGACTTCCCCTTTCCCTTTCCCTACCACTTCACCTTTCCCCCTCCCAGTTCCTATCTTTCTCCTCCTCCTCCTCCTCCTCTTCCTTCTCCTCCCTCCTCCTCTCTCCTCCCTCTCTTCTTTTCTCCTTCCCCTTCCCCTTTCCAGTCCCAGTTCCTATCTCCTCCTCCTCCTCCTTCTCCTCCTCTTTCTTTCTCCTTTTTCTGTCTGGCTTTGTAGGTAGTGGTTTTCCTCAGACCCGCCAGAGTACCAAAGCCACAGAGCTAACCAGTCATGGGCAGGAATCTCTAAAACTGTGACTTGAAATTTTACTCCATAAATAGAATATCAGATATGTTTTATAATGATGGAAATCTAACAAAGTATGCCTTCATGTCATAGATATCAATGGCTAGTTTAACTCTACCCAATTGTTTTAAAATATTGCCACATTGTTTCATTGTAATGAGAAGTGAAATAATTCCACTTATGTCACATAAATACCTCAACCTCAATTTTGTTGAAAGATTTGCTTAATTTCAGCATTTCTTGAGCATAGTTCAGTCTTAAAAGATATCTTAACTTTGATTCATCTTCTTCCTTTGTGCTTATGTAAGAACACATGTTAAATATGAAACATTTTTTTAATGCCTTAGCAGATCTGACTAAGATAAAATGCAGTGATATTTTTCATGATCTGATAACAGCTCCCTTTTCTAACTCTTATTTTCTGTATTTTGATTGTTTTCAATTTACCCACTCTGATTAATATTGGATGCTTTAGGGTGCAAATTATTTGTCATTGTCATTCAAAGTGATAATTTTTAATACAATTGTTCTGCATAATTTCAACAATCAGCCATCAGGCCAACAGGCCAAATTACTATATTATACACACACACACACACAAACACACACACACACACACACACACACACACACACACACACACTCTCACACGTCCTTGTATTAGTACAATTTTTGGCGAATGACGTTTCAATTTAGTACCACATTGGCACAGTTTAAGCAATGCTGGTTTAAATACTTGGTTGCACAAAGACTAAGGAATATAAAGACTTTGATTCCTTAGAGATTTATGAATGTTTTGGGTTGAAAATTCACTTAGAATTTATTTAGTAGCCATGATCACTATGTAGTAGAAGATAATTTCTGAAATGATAAAAGTCTTTGAGATACTTACTATTAATTTTCAACTTGACAGAACCTGGTATCACGTAAGAGGTGGGTGATAATGCCTTGAAAGATTATCTTGAACCGTGATCTTAATGGCATTCTTGAGATGGGAAAAAAACACACAATTTGAGTGACACCATTCTCTGGATAGGATCTTGGATATAAAAGTGGTGAAAGGGATGAGAAACTCCAGCGCATGTCCATTACTCTCTGCTCTGTGATGTGTATTCAATGTGTCCAGCTGATCTTTCTACCTTGACTTCCTCAACTTTATGGACTACCCCACTTCAACTGTGAGTCAGAATTAATTTCATCTGCTTTAAGTTGCTTTCAGCAGAATATTTTATCACAAAAAAGGAAGAGAAATTAAGACAGTCAACAAATAAATTATAATAATTAAATCACTTTTTATATTTTTAATTGTGAAACACTCAGAAAATGATTTCACAAAGATTACAGTTGTCACAACTTTTTCAAATTGTATAGATATGAGAAAGAAAAATATTTCATTCCTTAGTTTCAACTGTATTCAATGGCAGACTTTGAAATTTCTTAGTTTTATTTTTAATATATTTTATTTATCACTTTTATGTGTATGAGTTCATTGCCTGCATGTGAGTCACCCATGCAGTGCAATGCCATGGTATTTAGAAAAGGGTGTCAGATTCCCCAGGAACTAGAGTTAAGGATGGGTCTTAACCACAGTGCTGGTGGTTGGAATCAAACAAGAGTCCTCTGTAAGAGAAGTCAGTGCTCTTAACTGCTGAGTCATCTCCACAGCCTCCTGACTTGGTATTTTTATATTCACATGCTAATAAATATTATTACATTAGCTGAGTTGTATCTGTGAATTTGATACTCATTAACAATAGGTTTGAAATTTTGCCCAGGTATTTCTTGTTATTCTGAGATTTAGGATTCTCAAAACTTCATAGCATATAAATATAAAATATTTTCCAATGTTTTTGAATATTCAAGTCAATTTCAAATGCACAGGAAATATAAGTAGATAGATACAGGTGAGATTCCATCAAACTAAAAAAAGCATCTACATAGCAAAGGAAATAAAATCAACATATTCAAAAAAGACAAAAAACTTAATGGAAGAATTTTTTGCAAATTGTGTATATGACAATATGTAGTATAAAGAATATAAAAGAAATTTAGAAATTAAACAAAAAGCACGAAAAAATAAATAAAATATCCAGTATTTGAGATTGAGTAGTAGACACAAATAAATATTTCTCAAAAAATACATATATGTTAAGAGTACATTCATGGCTATGAGTGTGGGGGAGAATAGAAAAGTAAAGGGCAAGATTGATCATGAGGGGCTTAGGTACAGTAAGTTTCAAAAGTGTTGTTATACTATTTAACAGTAGATTAGCAATTGATAATAATGCTGTCTGGGCAGTTCAAGGAGCAAGAATAAAATATTTTTGACAATTTAAATATTTTATGTGTATGAATGCATGCATGCATATTAGTGCAACTCATGAATGCAATGTCCTGCAGAGGCCAGATGACCATGTTGGATCCCATGGAACTGGATTTACAGATAATTATTAGCCTCTATATCAGTGCTGGAAATCAAATCATGTCCTCTGGAAGAGCAGAAAGTTCTCCTAACCATTTATGCCATCTTCCCAGCCACAAATTTGGACAATGTTTAACAGAAATGTTAAATATTTTGGAGTTTAATGATAGTAAATTAATGTAAACATTATAAAGCATACTGAAATACCACATTAATAGGTACAATTCTGTTGTTTTATTTATCTATCTCCAATAAATTGACATTAAATTAAAATCAAAATTTAAACTAATTCTTTTATGGTCAGGTTTGGAATTGAACACATGGTCTTCTGCTATATTATCTGCAGTAAAATTTAGGTTTAAAGAGCAGAGTTTATAAAATTTTGATTATATTTTATTTTCTCCATTGCCTTATTTAATGTAGCTTTGAATAAATATTTTATTTCCTTTCAGAAATGTTTTCCATAGGTAATCATGTTACTTATATCTTGCAAATTCTGCCATTTTTTGTATCTGTGATTCCTTACATTTCATCTTCTATCTATGTTCTAGATGTTCTATTTCATATCAATTATTTAGTTTTAGGATAACTTATTTTATAAGACAACAAAAATTTAAACATTTCTATCATCTGAAAAATTAACAGTTTGTCCTTTTTAAATACTTTTATTGATGAATTGTGGATTTCTTTCATTATCTTTCATTCCAATTTAGACACATTCCCCTCTCCTTGCCCCCATCCCACCCCTGTTCATGCCTTTTGCCATACATGTCTTGCATCTTTCTCTCAGTCTTTCCAAAGTTTTTCCCTGCAGAGGCTTGTTGTTTGGGACAGAACTTAACTGTATCATCCAGTTCTTTAAACCAGTCTTTATGTAGTTGTTTTTCCCTCCCCTTTGTATTGCTCCAACAAATGCCTATATAATCATCACATATACATGAAATTTATGACCTTTGAGGATAACGTATAAGACAACAAAAATTTAAACATTTCTATCATCTGAAAAATTAACAGTTTGTCCTTTTTTAATACTTTTATTGATGAATTGTGGATTTCTTATCTTTCATTCCAATTTAGACACATTCCCCTCTCCCTGTCCCCATCTCATCCCTGTTCATGGCTTCTGCCATATATGTCTTGCATCTTTCTCTCGGTCTTTCCAAAGTTTTTCTCTGCAGAGGGTTAATTCCCAAATATGTTTAGTAATTCACATTTTCCTCCTTTAATTTTATATTACTCTAAAATATGAATATATACTTTCCACCCATATAGAGTAATTAGATTCTGAAACTAACTTGCAGGTCAATTCAGAGCCCATTAAGAGATTTAAATTATAACAACACAGTTACTTTCACATAAAAAGAAATATAACAATAATGTTCTTCAGTTTGCCTTTCAACTAGGGATTTGGTGTTAGCATCCACAAATGAGGGAAAACATTCACCATTTGGTTTTCTGGAACTGTATTACCTAGTATAATGCCTTTGAGTTCCATCCATTTACCTTCAAAGTTCATGATGTCATCTTTCTTTACCACTGAATAGAACTTCATTGTGTAGATGTACCACATTTTTCTTTTTTTTTTTATTGATGCTTTGTGTATTTCATACATCATTTTCCAATTCAGGTCAGGCATATTTCCCTTTCCCTTCCCTCCACCCCACCCCACCCCATCCCAGATCATGCATTCTGCCATAACTGTCCTGCATCTTTCTCTCAGTTTTTTTTTCATTTTTTTTAGCAATAAGTGATAATTTATGAGTACAAGCATCCTTCATGTAAAACCAATTTGCAGGCTGTTGTGCCCAAGCCCACACAGCCCATGGGTCCCACCATCCAGCGGGGGGGTGGCTTGTATTTCAATCAAGTTGATCAAATGAGTGTCCAGACTATATTGCTGTAGTTTCACCATTCACCCCAATCGCAGCCCTTGCATTCTACCACACCCCATCTTCCACAGATTGTTCCCTAGGCTTAGAAAAGGTGCACAGGTCCATTTACCTTCAAAGTTCATGATGTCATCTTTCTTTACCACTGAATAGAACTTCATTGTGTAGATGTACTACATTTTTTCATCCACTCCTCTGTTGAGGGGCATTTGGGTTGGTTCCAGCTCTTCGCTATAGTGAAGAAAGCTGTAATAAGCATAGATGTGCAAGTATCTATGCAGTAGTATAGATCTTGTGGGTAGTATGGCAGGGTCAGGTAGTAGGCTCATTTTAATATTTTTAGGGGTTCTCCGCACTGTTTTCCCCGCTGGCTGTACAAGTTTACATTCCCACCAGCAGTGGATGAGTGTTCCCCTTTCCCCACAACCTCTCAGTCATCTGTTTTTTGCTTTCTTGGTCTTAGCCAGTCGTATAAGAGTGAGATGATATCTGCGATTGGTTTTAATTTGTATTTCCTTAATTATTAATGATGTTGAACACATTTTAAGGTGTTTCTCAGCCATCTTTACTTCCTCACTGGTGAGACTCTTTTGAGATCTTTACCCCGTCTTTTGAGTAGGCCACTTGTTTTCTTACTTCTTTGTTCTGTTAAGTAGTCTATATATTCTGGACATTAATACTCTGTCAGATGTATCACTGGTGAAGATTTCCTCCCACTCTGTGTTTTTTTAAGGTGAAAGTAAGCAGATAGCTAGCTGCTGAAGAATTTTTTTATTTAGGAGAAAGTGGGAGTATATATGTAGCCAGGGATTAAAGTCATGTACACCACACCTAGAGTGAGTTTAATCCCAAGGACTGGGATTAAAGACATGTGCCACCACTGCTAGTCTGGAACTCACTCAGCAGGCCAGGTTTGTGAGCTCAGGGACAAGGATTAAAGGTGTGAGGCAGATGAAGTGGTAAGCACTCTATATTTCCACCTTTTTTTTTTTTTTTGAGTTTGATTTACCCAGTTCTCTTTTAAAGAGAGTGACAAGTGGAGTGGGAGCCTGAGTGCATAGTTCAGACATTGTTGGTCTCACCTCTAGCATTCAAACATTTGACTGTGCCTGGTCAGTAGGATCTTACCCGTCATTGACTAACAAGCCACCTAGTGAAGAGGATAGGAACAGTTTATCTAGGTCTGGGCAGGAGTCAAGAGTTCAGATTAAAAATAAGTAAAACTTAAAAACAGTTATCCAAACATGTGGAATCTCGGGAAAGCTTAGCCATCTGGCAATGTTTTTCCACTAAGCAGTTTCTAGGGTCACTGGGTCAGTCATAAGGAAGTTTGAGCCCATTGTAGCTCAACCTGACAACAGGATGTGTTGCAAATATTTGCCCTGAGACAAGATCTGTATCGGCACATTCTTCCCACCATGTAAATATTGTGGTTTGGCAGTCTGAAATGTTTCCTCCTTCCCTGCCCTATATATTCTGCTTATGTTCCTACAATAAACGAGACTCGATCAGAACTTGTCTTGTCTCCATTCCTTGCGTCTTTTGTCCCTTCCCCTCACTCCTTCTCTTCCAGACCCCTGTTGACTGTCCCGCTGGATGGGTCACAAACACATAGTTCTGCATTAAGATCATTAAAATAGACTGGTCATGTGATGGATTTTGATTCTACTGCTTAGGACTTTAGTTGAGTGTGCATGCATAAATAAGTAGTACTTGTGTAGAATAATAAGTATTTAAAAATATTTTTAGGGTATCCAGATTATACCATTAAAGTATTTATATTTCTAATCAGGCATGCCTGAATAAGATCTCACTAACTATGAGGGTTTAAGACACACACTCCAAGTAGTTTCCTACCCATAAGCTCAACTGAAGTTAGAGAGACTCAAACACACGTAAGTCATTTGGAAACTAGAATCCTTTAAACAGTGAACTCAGAGCCTAACTCCTATAAATAATTACCATCTGTTGTGAAGCCTTCTATAAAATGATGTCTATATTATCCAAATTTTAGGCCTTTAAATGGATTTTTAAATATCCATATTTTATTTTTTAAACATTTGTTTATTTTTTTTTATTTATTACGTGTATGAGTGTGGTATCTGCATGAAGGTTAGAGCACCCGTGTCCTGCAATGCCTCTGAAGTGAAAAGAGGGAGTCGGATTTCCCTGGAACTGGAGTTAAAGACTGTTCTTATTCGCCATGTAGGTGCTGGGAATCAAACCCAGGTCCTCTGCAAGAGCAGCTGGTGCTCATAACTGCTGAGCCATCTCTCCAGCCCCTTAAATATCCATATTTTAATGTTTGCATGTGTGTATCTAGTCTGGCATGCCAAAATGAATAATTTTGTACACAGAAAGGATGGAAACTTGAAGTGGCCACTTTGTTTGACAAAACCAACATGAGATAATTACAATGACTGAATTACACACATAAAAACTTAGACTGAGAGGACACTAGATACACCTTATGGACAAAAATTTAGACACATGAAAAACAGGACTATATGAATCTCAGACACAGGGAAGAACAGAAAAGGTTGGATCTCCTTCTTCTGTAGCAAACCACAGCTGCAATGGGGGTTAAGTGTCTGTGTCCAAACAGGGTTGAATGTTTTTCAAGGGCACCGACACTGGCTTCCTGGAGGATTTTGGAAAGATACAAGCAAAGCCTTGGCCTTGTGCACAAAAACAGACCCATTGACCAATGGAACAAAATTGAAGATACAAATTTGAGCTCATACAATTTCAACCACCTCATAATTGTGAAAGGGGCAGAAAAAAAAAAGTTCAATGGAGGAAGGATAGTATCTTCAGCAAAATGTGCTGGCAAAACTGGATCACTATTTGTAGAAGAACAAAATTAAACCCCTACCTCTCACCCTGTACAAAAATCAACTCCAAGTGGAGATCTCAACGTGAAACCTGAAACCCTGAAGATGATAGAAGAAAAATTTGGCAACCACCTACAAGACATAGGCATGGGAAAATATTTTGTAAATCAGTCAGCAGCTATGCTGGAAATAAGGTCAACAGTTGACAAATGGGAACTCATCAAATTCAAAAGCTTCTGTACAGTGAAAGAAACAATCAAGGAGTTTGTCCTTTTAAAAATACTGGCAGTTGTTTGATTTTTAAAGTTTTTTCATAATTTTAATTCTGAATTCTGGTTTCCTTGCCTTTTAAATATTTAATTTTAAATATGTATAGAAAGTGCAGTTGCTTAAACAAGATGTGCCAATCCTAAGTCAAAGTGAATGGGAGAACCCTGACAAGATACCACCCCTACATGAAGAGCTACAGCCAATCATAGGTTGCTGAGATGAGATTCTCTTTTCTACAGGGAGCAGCTCCTTGACAGGTTATCCAATCACAAGCAGTCAACACTAAGCACATAAATATGTCTATATGTGAACATTAAAGGTACTCAGTAGGATACATATGCATACATATATATATATATGTGTATATATATGCATATATATAACATATATATATACATATGCATATATATAACATATATATATACACATATATATATATGTATATATATATGTGTGGGGGGGTGGATGTATGTGTATATTATTAATACTTAAAGAGGACAGGAAATTATAAGGGACTGTGAGGAGAGAGTGAGGAGCTGAGGAGCTGGAAAGGTGTGCTGACTAGATTTCAGTGGTTGAATTTGAACAAGACATCTGGGTTCTGAATCTTGACTGGATAGGATTTAATATGGATGGTGCAATGCACAAGTTCCAGAGCTGTGTTGGGAGAATGAAGGGGAGGAATCTAAATTTGATTAAGAACCATTTTATGAAATGTATGAATGTTCAATAAAAACCATTTTTTGAGTGTGTGTCTTTTTGAGTCATGGTCTCCCTTTAGTCCCAGCTGGCCTGGAACAATAAAATCTTTAAAAATGTAGAAGCATCTTATTATTTTTTGTTTCTATTATTTTTATTATATTTATTATATTTTTTTGTTTTGCTTAGCAAGGTGGTTCATATTTCCTCTGCTTTTGCTGGTGGGAGCTCTTCATGGTGCCTCCTGTGTCCTGCTGATATGACATCATCAGTCAACCTTTGGATAAGTACAAACTTTCTGTACAAGATGCTACCAGTCCATCTTGCATTTTGCTTTTTCTCACCTATATTTGTCCATTTTTAATAAGAGATTTAGTTTATTTGAATTAGAGATTTTTTTTTTTTGGTTTTTTAGAGACAGGGTCTCCTTGTAGCCCCAGCTGCTGGAACTCACTCTGTAGACCAGGCTGGCCTTGAACTCACAAAGATCCACCTGCCTCTGCCTCCCGAGTGCTAGGATTAAAGGCGTGCATCAGCAGGCCCGGCTGAATTAGAAGACCTTATAAAATAATTAGAAATAAAGTTGTGAACTTAGGGTTTACTTTTTATTCAGTTTTTGGAATTAAGACAAGTAGTCTTTTAATGATGTCACAACTTTTGGTAAGAACATCAACCTTCAAAGACCAGAGTCAAAAGTACTTTATTATGTTGTGATGATAACAGGTTGGTTAGTCTTCTCAGTTTACCACCAAAATACCAAAAATAGGTGGCTAACAAAATGAGATTTTTCTTACAATTCGGAGGAGTACTAATGGGGTTTATTTATTTGAGACATCTCTCTGTAATTAAAAATGTCTTACTTTGAAATCATAAGGATTTGGCTTTATCTCACACATGAACAGAGAGAATTTCTCATAAAGAAACATAATTATTGTTATCTTATTTGTCCATATGTTCCTAAAATTTCTTGCTCCAAAAATCATCACTATGGGTCTGGGGTTGAAGGATATATACATTTAGAGGAAAAAAGTAAGGCATTATCTTAGAAAAGGGAATTATTTGTAAAATTCAGTAAATTTCTGTGGTTTTATAACTTCTACATATGGAGAATGGTTACCTAGGAATTTGGCTGCCTCAACACTAGAATAAAAATCTAACTAATACAAGGCTTTGAACATTTACTTTTTCTTCTGCATGTAGCCATCATTATATTACCCATACTTGTCATATTTTAGACTATTTTTTTATTTTTTGAAAATGTCATGCAATATATTTTTGTATATTGTTATTGAAATTTTGTGAATTTCATACAAAACAATCTTACTCCAACTCCCCCCTCTGCACCCACCATCCCCTCCACTGGATTTCATGCATTTTGTCATATGTGTTAAGTCTCATTGAGTCAACGTTGTGTACCCAGATGTCCTTCAGAGCAAGTTCATTCAATGGGTCTAGTCAGCCTCTAGAATCTTTCCCTTAAGGAAGATCAACTATCCTTCACCAAGCATTATTCACTACCAACAATACTTTGGCTAAGAGTAGGGCCTGCTGACAATATCCCCAGTTCAATGCTCCATTTTTACTGATTCAGTTTGCATGAGTTTTGTGCATGCTGACACTATATTGTTGTAAGCTCATATGAGCAAATTCCCAAAGGCCTGGTGTTCTCTGTTCTCTTCTGATCATGCACCAATCTTAACTTTTACAATCTTTCTACCCTCTTTTCCGCAATGATCCTTGAGCCATGGGTAAATGGGTTTTAATATAGGAATTCTATTCAGGGATGGACTCTGAAGTCTTTCATTCTCTGTACTTTGAACAGTTATGATCTTCTCTGACATGACATATTTTTATCAAATTTAAATTATCTCCTCCATATGCAGCCTCCAACTACTACCTACCCAATTCTTCTACACTATTACTGTGTATAATAGTCAAACTTGTGTCCTCAAATGCCCTTTGCTGTGGGCCTATCCTCAAGCTTGTTCAACCTACCAAGCATTTCACCCTTAAAGGACACTCCCTCCTTCCATTCCAGAAAACATCATTTGCCAGTTCTTCCTCAGGTAAGTTTCAGGTTTCTTACCTACCTCCTTATGCTAATTCTGAGATTTTGTCTGTGTTGAAATTATGTGGGGCTTGTGCATATACACTGTTGCTTTGATTTCAAATAAGTCCTCAGCTACCCAGAAAGCTCTATTTCCCTGTGGGCATCTGCCATCTCTGGCTCTTACAATCCCCCACCCCCACACTCAGCATTGACCCTGAGCCTAGAAAAACATGAGTTTGATGTTGGTGACCTATTCAGAGATAAGCACTCTGTAGTTCCTTATTTTCTACCTTTTGAATAAGGTATTAGTCTATGCGTATATCAATAAGTCATTAGGAGTAAGTTTAATACAGTTTGGAAAAAGCATCATTTTCTTATACATTCCTTCTACCTCAGAAATGCTTGCAATTCTAGTAGAAGACCAGGTTTTTGTTCCCAGTACAAGCATAGCTTCTCACAACCATTATAATTCCAATTCCAGGGGCTCTGTTACCCTTCTCTAAACTCTTTGGGCACAGTCCTCACGTGCAAAGCACTCATAAACAATTCAAAATAAATAAATATTTAAATAATAATTTTAAAAAAATGCATACGTGAAAAATAATCACATTATTTACCACTGTAGCCAATGATATTACTTTAGAATAAAATTCCAGACCAAGTGTTTCTAATGAAACTGAAAGAACCAAGTTGCCTGTAATTTTTTTTGGTAATTTTGATCTGTGTTCTCATCAAAATGTAAATATCAGAATTCTTTTCACTGATAATGTGATAACAAAAGCACAAACTGAATAAAAATGAGATCAATTTTCCTTTCACTAGACATTTCTTTTCATTAGATTTCCCAGTTAGGTCAAAACAAACAAGTAGACATTTTATTAATAATCTTAGCAATGCTTTTGTAAAATGTGATAAAAATTTGGCAACAGATCCAAGGAAATTGAGAAATAATGAGACAAGCAAATGCATACAGCAATCAAAGCAGCCGCCACCAACTCTGTTACTGCTCCTTGGTCCTTGGTGGCTTGTCTGAGCATCCTGATGATTAGTGCCTCAGGAAAACAATTTAGAGACATCAGTATTGTATTTATTTTCTGCATTTTTATAGGCATTATAAATTGCTAAAACACTCAGCAACAATGGGAAAATTCTGTATATTTTACAAACATGTCAGTCCACATTTTATTCAAGTACTTCTATATTGAATGAGAACTACTTCAACCAATGTACTATAAAATTATTAATAATACACATTATATTTAGGAGATTATTCAGTGCTGTATTTTTTTCATTTTTATACAGTTATTGTTACATACGGTATGGTTTGGGAGCAAGAGTAATTTTAATATATTGGCTATTATTTATAATCCATTTTGTTATATTTGATTTCTTATGGAATATATTTAAATACTTATATCTATCTTCTTATACAATTGACTTTAAAGGGATATTACTTAAAGATAACTTAAATATCTTATCATTTTTAAGTTGCCTTCTTTTGTCTATTAAAGCATCCCTTGCTATATTCTACTTTATGGACACTCACAAGAAACAGAAGACCAGTTACATACTGATCCTAAAATTCTACACGGTAATATTTTATGGGATAACATCAGATAAAGAAGCTACATGTTGAGACATCTCTACAGATGAAAACACTTTTGTCTTCTCTTTTTGTTGTTAAAATAGAATATAATTTTAATCCAGAGTGTTCCAATATTTGATTTTTAAAATGTTGCTCTCACCAAGGTCTGCAACATTGTTGTCATAAAATGGTTTTCATTAGAATAAGGACTGTTCTCAGATTTTTTCATAGATTTTGATGTGTCTTTGAAATATGGCAATATGAATTTGGTGCACCTTATGTGTGAGTCTCACATGTCCATGTTTAACCAAACATAGACCTTGAAAATATTAGTATACATTAAATTATTAAAGCCATTACAAAATTTGGCAATGGACAACAACAATGCCACTAGTCACCCTTAGTATTTGCTGGTGATTGTTGCAATCAATCAGTGTCTCAAGATACACAATGAGTAACAGGTGAGAAGGGGTAAATTAGAACACAAAAGTTTATACAACTGTTGACATGGCCTTCATGATGAATTCTAATTAATATCATCAGAGCTGAAGATTGATGAACAAATTAAAACATATTTACTTATAGATATTTGTAGTCTGTGTATGTGTTTGTATTTACATAGAATCTGAAGTATTTTCAAATCAAAGTTTGGTTTATATCATGAATTATTTTCATTCTTCTTTGGTAAATTCTCTTCATGACTTGACTATTTTTTTATTTTATTCATTTATTTATGTGTAAGAATATACTGTCTGCATGTAGGTTTGTGCACCCGTGTCATGCAATGCCGCGGAGGTCAGAAGAGGGTGTCAGATTCCCCTGGACCTGGAGTTAAAGACAGTTCTTAGCTACCATGTGGGTGCTGGGGATCGAACCCGGCTCCTCTGCAAGAGCAGTTGTGCTCTTAACTGCTAGGCCATCTCTCCAGCACATGACTTGACTATTAATATGTGATACATATATTTTTAAGACTGTTGTGGTGGCAACACCATTAATCCCAGAACTTGGGAGACAAATATCTGTGGGTTCACAGCTAGCATGTTCTACGTAGTGAGTTCCAAGCCAGCTACAGCTACAGGGAGACCCTGTGTCTAAAAGACAGAAAAACTGTGATACATATTTTTTTTTTTTTTTATTTTTATGTTACATTTATTGAGTGCATTTCATACATTTCTCAATCAAATCCAAATCTAGACTCTTTCCCCCATACATACCCACACCTTATGTCCCCCCACCCCCCTCTAAGAGCTCATGGACTGTGTCATACATGTTAATCCTGTCCTGCATCTTTTTTCAGTCTTTTATAACTTTTTATATAAACAGATTTATTGTTTTGGTCAGATTTTTTATTATGATTTTCTCTCTCTTTTTTTTTGTTCACTTTAATTTTTTTTATATATTATTCAAAATATCATATATACACCCACATATAAATCAAAATTAAAATTCTGAAAATAAACTATAGGTTAATTCCTAAACACATTTAGTGATTCACATTTTAACAGTAAAGTTGCATTATTGTAGAATATGAATATATAATCTTCTATTCATATGTGGTAATTACAATGTGTGAATACAAGTGGTAGGACAATTCTGGAGCCCATTAAGAGATTCGCATTGGAATAGCACAGTTGCTTTCCGATACAATAAAATGTAATAATAAAGTTGCTCAGTTTGCCTGCCAACTGGGGATTTGGTGTTAGCATCCACAAATTAGGGAAACCATTTGCCTTTTTGTTTTCTGGGACTGTGTTACTTCACTTAGCATAATGGCTTCAAGTTCCATCCATTTACCAGCAAAGCTCATGATGTCATCTTTCTTTTCTGTTGCATAGAACACCATTGTGTAGATGTACCACATTTTTGTTATTCAGTCATCAGTTGAGGGGCATTTGGGTTGGTTCCAGTTCTTTGTTATTGTGAAGAGAGCTGAAATAATCATAACTGTGCATGTATCTTTGCAGTAGGGTGTGTCTCGTGGGTATATACCCAGGAGTGGTATGGCTGGGTCAGATGGTAGGCTCATTTTGAGGTTTTGTTTTTATTTTTTAACAATAAATAATAACTAATGAATACAAGCATCAGTCATGTAAAACCAATTTGCAAGCAGCTATGCCCAAATCCACACAGCCCAAGGCTCCCATCATCCAGATGGAGGGCCTTGTATGTACAATCATGTTGATCAAATAAGTGTCCAGTCTGTATTACTGTAGTTTCACCATTCACACTAATTGCAGCCCTTACATTCTACCCATGCCCCCTTTTTCTGCAGATTGTTCCCTCTCTTAGAAATGGGGCATAAGTGGTGTGAGAAGCAAAAAGTCTACTTTCTCTGGAGATGTCATTTTGGACTCTGATGTTCAGGCTGTTTCCTTTCATGGGATGACAGTAATCCAGGATAACCTTTCAATCCTACTAAAAGCACAAGCAATTAGATATACAGGCATTTAAACGTACTAATTATTATGGTAGGTTATGTTGGTATAGACACGATGTTCGATGGTATGCTAATCCATGAATTATAGTTTTTTTGTAAAAGATGACAAGGTCTTACTGGGCTTAGAACTTCTCCTAACTCACAGAGGATGTAAGGTTGTGGCATCACGCCATGAATTATTCCTCCAAGGAGAGAGCTACTAACCATTAATTTGTGAATATACAGATATATGGCTGCCACTGCTGCACAGTATTTCCAGGCAGATATGTGTAGCTGATGCTGACAGAGGAGTCTTTCTTGACTCAAGGAGACCAGTATTTGCTTTATTGATTTATTGGCCTTTGGTAACACTCTCTGGCATTCTAGAGACCACTGTACACTTGCAAGTGTGGTCTCAATACATTTTCATGCTTACACGGGTCTTCAACAGCAGGGCCTTACTGCCTTCTTCTTGCAGGTATCCCAGTTTACAGGCTTGGTATCCCCCAACATCTCCTTGCGAATAATCCATTGCTGATATCAGACTCTCCTTATTAATAATCTTGCTAAATTGCATAGCTTAAAAAGACTTTAGTATTATATTTGGCTCTGAATAGAGAATAGTCCCTTTCATAGTTCCTATTTATATTAGTCAATTAAAGAAAGCAGTTATACCAGTTTTATAGATTACCTCTATAACAGTCAGCTCTAATTTATAATTAGGGAATGACATCAGTACCATATGTTTTTCATTGTTCTATGAAAAGTGGGTAAGATAGTCTCTCATATTAAAACTTTGTGGCACCTGGAAGGTAAAGTTCACTAGGAATCATTATAAACAGTTGTTATATATAGGATCCAGAGATATTTGATGCCTGTAGCAGTCTGAGGCTTTTCTTCCTTTTGGTGTTTAGATTGGCCAACTTCTCTGCTGGTATTTCTTGGTACAACCTGCACAATGCAAAGCTGTATCTTTTCTTTCTCAGCCATTAAGTTGGTGATATTTTGACCTGTGGGAACATGACAAATCTTTTCCCATATTTAGTTTTAATATTTAAATTAAAATTTTACAAAAGGTTTTAATATTCTTTCCACCCTTTTTATTTTAGGTTTTTATTTTTTGACCCATGAATCTCAAAAAAAGGCAGTTGTAGAACACATACCTATAGGCAGGAATCAAGGTGTAAATTTCATTAAATTTACCCAAGCTGTTTTTCATGGACTGTATGTTGTTAATTTGGGAAGCAAACTTAATTCCTTAAGTTAAATTATCCTATGGTAAAGAAAATGTTACAAGATGATACTGCACTACAGAAAAATTACAGAGAACATTCGTGTACATTAATCCCAAAGTTGTTGTTTTACAAATGTGGACAACAATTTATATTTCCAATTAGCTTAAATGTATTACCACTTTTATTAAAACATTTTAACATATGTTGTTTAATATAGACATTTTTACTTTTACTAAGTCCTAAAATACCATATAACAGTTGACAAAATTTGGGTAAATTTGGATACTTGTTAAACTCACATCAATTAAATATACATTAATAAAATATAGACCCATGTCCCCCTCCCAACCTTTCCACCCCACCAGATTCACCTTTTTGGTTAATTCTTTGATGCAGTCTTTCTGTTCTTGAGGTTTTAAGGGATCTCCACACTGCTTTCCACAGTGGTTGTACCAGTTTACCTTCCTAGCAGCAGTGGCTGAGTGTTCCCCTTTCCCCACAATCTCTCCAGCATCTGTGATCTTTTGTTTTCTTGCCGTTGTCTTTTGTTATCTTGATGTTGGCTCATCTTATTGGAGAGAGATGATACCTTAGTGTGGTTTTTTATTGCTTTCTATTACAAAATGTTGAACACTTTTAAAGATGTGTTCTCAGCCCATCTTTACGTTCCGTACTGGTGAAGTCTCGGTTCATCCTTTACTCCATCTTTTGAGTAGGTCATTGTTTTCTTAATTTTTGTTTTTATTAATGGGTTTATATATTCTGGATGTTTAAGCTGTCTGTCAGATGTATCAGTGGGGAAGATTCTCCCAATCTGTGGGTTTTTCTCTTCACTCTCCTTGATTGTTTCTCTTAGATGTACAAAAGCTTTTTGATGTGATGAGGTCCCACTTGTCAGCTGTGTGTCCTTATTTTCCTGGCAGCTGCTATTTGATTAAGAAAGTCTTTCCTACATCCTATTCTTGTAGATTGCTGCCAACTTTTTCTTCTATGACCTTCAGGGTTATCAGATTTCAGGTTGAGTCTCTGATCCACTTGGAGTTATTTTTGTACAGGCTAAGAGGTAGGAGGTTTAATTTTTATTCTTCTATAAATGGTGATGTCCAGTTTTCCAAGACCATTTGACTGAAATGTACCTTTCTTGTGGCTTTTTCCTTTTCAAACTAACTGTGTGTGGCTGAATTGTATGTGCTAAAGTTTGGATCTTCAGATTTTTTACATTGAGTCAACAGGTTCGTTGTATTTTTTGGCAGTACACAGGCTGTCTTATGACTATAATTGCAATATAGCTTTGAAGTCTGGTAATGTAATCCCGCCAGTATTGCACTTTTCCACTTGGGTTGCTTTAAGTACTTCATGGTCTTCTGTTTTCCATATGAAATAAGGATTTTTTTTCCTAGTCTGTGAAAAACCTCAATGGTAGATTTGATTGAGATTTACATTGAATCTGTATATTAATTTGGGTAGAATGGACTGTTACATATAGTATTTTTCAATCCATGAACATGGGAGGTCTTTCCTGTTTCCATTTTTGGTGTCATTTTCAATCTCCTTACAGGTTAAAATTTTTGTTATAAAGGGTCTTTGGGTCGTTGGTTAGGTTCATTCCTAGCTATTTTAATTCTCTCAAGGCCATGTGTTGGGAAGGTCTTCATTATTCCTTCTCCAGTTGTTAGTGTTGGTGTAAAGAAAGGTTACTGTTTTTTTTTTTTTTTTTTTTTGTATTTGATTTTTTACTTGCCACACTTATCTGAAAGTGTTTAATCATTTTTAGAGTTTCGGGTGGAATTTTTAGCATCCCCTAGGTCAATTATCATATCATCTGCAAAAAGGAATAGTTTTTAACTTCCTCTTTTCCAATGAGTACTCCCTTAATTCACTTTCTCTCGCCTTATTGCCCTACAAGCATTTCAAGCACTATATTGAAGGGAATGGTGATATTGGACAGACTTGTGTTCCTACCTTTAAGGGTAATTCCCCTTTCCAACTTTTCTTTTCCTTCCTTTCAGATGATTTTGGCTGTGTGTTTCTTGTATATGCCTTTGATTACAATGAAGTGCCAATTCCTTCTAGAACGTTAAGCATGAAGGGATGCTTGATTTTTTTGTCAAAGGTACTTTTGTTTGCAAGCAGTTAGACGATCATGTGGTTTTTTTGTCCTTCAGTCCTTTATGTGTTTTAATGATATTTATTGATTTATATATGTTGAACCATCCCTGCATCTCTGTAGTAAACCTAACTTGGTTCATATGGTGGATGATCTTCTTGAAGTGGGGTCTGTATGCGATTTGCAGGTAAAGTTTGTTAGAATGTTGCGATCTGTGTTCATTAATGAGAGGGCGATAAGTTGTTCTTTCTTGTTTTGTTCTTTACTGGTTTTGGTAGTAGAGTGGTGCTGGCTTCATATAAGGAATTTTTGGGATATGTTTCCCCATTGTTTGGATCCTTCGGAAAACGTTGAGGATAAATGTTGAAAAGATGTCTTTAAATGTTTAATAGAATTCTGCGGTGAAACCAGTTTGGCCTGGGTTTCTTTCTTTAGTTTGGGAACTTTTATTACATCTTCAAGTTTCCTCAAATATTATGGACCTGTTTAAGAAGGATGTTGGTCTCTTCTTGGTTAAGCTTTGGCGAATCCCAGGATTTCAGATACATCCAAGGACCAAGCTGACTTAATCAAATAAAATCCCATTATGAAGTGGGAAAAAAAAGCTCAAATCACCTGCCCAAGGAAATATTGGCAAATTATTACTGTGGGGTAAGGGAAAGTAAATCTTCTCTTGGGGGGGGCTCTAGATAGAAGGGCTGCTGACTAGATTCAAGGAATGAATTTGCATTCAAAGAACATCTGGATAGAAGTAACGTGAAGGAGGATGATAGTTATAGATAGATATATAGATGTAGAGATAGAAGATAGAGATAGAGATATATAGAGTAGAGATAGTATTCCTGAAATCTGATTGAAATCTGGTGGAGGAGGTCTCTAAGGGAAGAGATGGGAAAATAATCTCAATTTGATCAAGATGTTTTATTTTGAATGCACAAAATTGAATATTATTAAAATTTTAAAACAAAAAGTTCTGCACATGAAAAATGGAAATAACTAAAAATGCCAGGATACAAAGAGCTCATGCCATTTTCCTAAACCATACTGTGGTTGTTTGAATGAGTGTCCCCCATAGGCTTTAAGTATTCAGACATTTTGTCTCCAGTTGGTGTCACTGTTCTTGGAGGTCTTAGACGGTGTGGCCTTGCTAGAGGAAGTAAGTCACTGGGGGCAGGCTTAGTGAGTTTAACAAGCTTTGCTGTCTCCAGTCATTCTCTCTGCTTCCTGTGCTCATTGCGAGATGTGACCCTCGGCTTGCTGCTCCAGCTCCAGCTGCCATGCCTCCTGCCACAATGGAACCATCAATCGTAAGCTCAAATAAACTCCTCCTTTTACAAGTTCCTTTGGTCATGGTGCTTTATCGCAACAAAAGAAATGTGACTAATACAGTTATTTGGTACCAGAAGTGAGGTGTTGGCTGTGAAGAACCTGACCATGTGGATGTTTGGAGAAATGTGGAAGACTTTGGAACTTTGGGCTAGAAAAGCTGTTGACTACTGTAAGCAGAACTTAACAGGCCATTCTAGTAGAAGCATGGAAGAAAGCATGGCTGCAAAAAAATGTAGTTCCAGAGGAAAATAAAGACTTAGGCAGCAACAGGGATATTTTGATAAAGAGTCTGGCAGCAGTTTGCCCACAGCCCAAATGCTTGTCTGATGCTAAGTTGAAAAGCAATGGACTAATGTCTTTGGTGGAGGATATTTCAAGACAGCCTAATGTAGAAATGGTGGCTTTTAATGGTGAATATTGTACAGATCTACAGTGAAGAAGAGCAGATGGGGCAGAAAGAAATGTAGAATGTACAGTTTGGATCTGAAAACCCCATTAGGAAGATTAAAGGTGGTGCCAAGGCATGTGAAGGAGAGGTTCGTTTTGATAAGGAAGTTAAAGTGATTAAGGAGAGGCCTACCTATTTACAAAGTAAACAGTGGAAAAAGGGAGATTAAAGTTATTAAGGAAGGGCCTCAAGATTTACAAGTAAAGGACAGAAATAGTACCTTCAGGGCAAGACCACACCCAGCTAATCCTCAAACTTTTGAAAGGAAAATACTGAAAGGGTTTTCTGCTCCAAGTTCAGGGCAGAGAAAAGTTGCAAATGTGGTTGAAATAGGCCAAGGTCCATCCCAAACTTGCAGCCAAACTTGGCAGTTTCATTCAGGTGGTGCTGGCTTTAAAGGCATGAAGTTTACAAGAGTGAAGAGGTCATCAGTTCTTCCTCTGCGGTTTCTGAGAGCCACAGAGGCCAGGCAGAGTGCAGCAGGGGCATCCCTGAACAAAGAAGGACCTGATAGGCCATTGCATGAAGCTGTGAATGTGAAGCCTGGTTGGCAGCTGAGACCCCAAGAAGACATTCGAGATGCCAGACCTGTGAGATATTTGCCAAGCAGAGCTGCATATGGGGAGTGGTACCAGCGTAAGAAAGGGATGGATGTTGCAAGCAAAGCTGGAAGACCTGAGCCATCTAAGCCCTTTAGAAGTCAAGTCCCAGAAGTCGCACATGGAGCTACTGGACTTGGTGTTTGCCCTGCAGGTTTTCCGTCTTTTTTGGTCCAGTATTTCCTCACTATGCCTCTATTCCTCCCTTTTGAAATGGGAATGTGTATTCGGTTCCACTGTATATTGGAAGTATGTAATTTGTCTTTTGATTTTACAGGAGCTTACAGTTTAGGAGATTGGCCTGAGTCTCACAAGAAACTTTGGACTGTAGACTTTTGAATGGCATTGAAACTTGTAAAGACTATGGGGACTTTTAAGGTTGGACTAAATGCATTTTGCATTTTATATGGTCAGGAGGCTATGGGGTCCAGGGAGTGGAATGTGGTGTTTTGAATGAGTGTCCCCCATAGGCTGTAAGTATTCAGACATTTGTCTCCAGTTGGTGGCACTGTTCTTGGA
>VZQC01008294.1:149950-164307 GCA_009823505.1 Rhizomys pruinosus | reverse complement strand
CCTTTAAGGGGAATTCTTCCAACTTTTCTCCATTTAAGATGATGTTGGCTGTGTGTTTCTTGTATATGCCTTTGATTACGTTGAAGTCCAATTCTGTCTAGGACTTTAAGCATGAAGGGATGCTGGATTTTTTTTGAAAGCTTTTTCTGCATCAGTTGAGATGATCATGTGGTTTTTGTCCTTAAGTCCATTTACGTGTTTTATGATATTTATTGATTTATGTATGTTGAACCATCCCTGCATCTCTGGTATGAATCCAACTTGGTCATGATGGATGATCTTTATAAAGTGGGTCTGTATGCGATTTGCAGGTATTTTGTTGAGAATGTTTGCATCTGTGTTCATTAATGATATGGCTATATAGTTTTCTTTCTTGTTTGTTTCTTTACTTGGTTTTGGTATTAGAGTGATGCTGGCTTCATATAAGGAATTTGGGATATGTCCCATTGTTTGTATCCTTCTGAAAACTTTGAGGAGTAATGGTTGTAAGATTTCTTTAAATGTTTAATAGAATTCTGCTGTGAAACCATTTTGGCCTGGGCTTTCTTTAGTTGGGAGACTTTTATTACATCTTCAAATTCCTAAAGTATTATGGACCTGTTTAAGGCATTGGTCTCTTCTTGGTTAAGCTTTGGCGAATCCCAGGATTTCAGATATCATCCAAGTACCAAGCTGACTCAATCAAATAAAATCCCATTATGAAGTGGGAAAAAAAAGCTCAAATCACCTGCCCAAGGAAATATTGCCAAATTATTACTGTGGGGTAAGGGAAAGTAGATCTTCTCTTGGGGGGGGGCTCTAGATAGGCTGACTAGATTCAAGGGGATGAATTTGCATTCAAAGACATCTGGATAGAAGTACTTGAATGGAGATATATAAGATAGATATATAGATGTAGAGATAGATAGATAGAGATAGAGATATATAGAGATAGAGATAGTATGCCTGAAATCTGATGGAAATCTGTTGGAGGAGGTCTCTACGGGAAGAGATGGGAAAATAACCTCAATTTGATCAAGATGTTTTATTTTGAATGCACAAAATTGAATATTATTAAAATTTTAAAACAAAAAGTTCTGCACATGAAAAATGGAAATAACTAAAAATGCCAGGATACAAAGAGCTCATGCCATTTTCCTAAACCATACTGTGGTTGTTTGAATGAGTGTCCCCCATAGGCTTTAAGTATTCAGACATTTTGTCTCCAGTTGGTGTCACTGTTCTTGGAGGTCTTAGACGGTGTGGCCTTGCTAGAGGAAGTAAGTCACTGGGGGCAGGCTTAGTGAGTTTAACAAGCTTTGCTGTCTCCAGTCGTTCTCTCTGCTTCCTGTGCTCATTGCGAGATGTGACCCTCGGCTTGCTGCTCCAGCTCCAGCCGCCATGCCTCCTGCCACAATGGAACCATCAATCGTAAGCTCAAATAAACTCCTCCTTTTATAAGTTC
The DNA here is from genome assembly GCA_009823505.1 of Rhizomys pruinosus. NCBI lineage: Eukaryota > Metazoa > Chordata > Mammalia > Rodentia > Spalacidae > Rhizomys > Rhizomys pruinosus. The sequence continues at coordinate 162,863 of VZQC01008294.1, read as the reverse complement.
CTTTGGTCATGGTGCTTTATCGCAACAAAAGAAAAGTGACTAATACAGTTATTTGGTACCAGAAGTGAGGTGTTGGCTGTGAAGAACCTGACCATGTGGATGTTTGGAGAAATGTGGAAGACTTTGGAACTTTGGGCTAGAAAAGCTGTTGACTACTGTAAGCAGAGCTTAACAGGCCATTCTAGTAGAAGCCTGGAAGAAAGCATGGCTGCAAAAAAATGTAGTTCCAGAGGAAAATAAAGACTTAAGCAACAACTGGGATATTTTGATAAAGAGTCCTGCAGCAGTTTTTGCCCCACAGCCCAAATGCTTGTCTGATGCAAAGATGAAAAGCTATGGACTATTTTCTTTGGTGGAGGATATTGCAAGACAGCCTAATGTAGAAATGGTGGCTTTAATGGTGAATATTGGTAACAGATCTACAGTGGAAAGAAGAGCAGATGGGCAGAAAGAAATGTATAATTACAAGTTTCTTGGATGCGGAAAACTAAAAAAAAAACCCATTAGTAAGATATTAAATGTGTGGCCAAGGCATTTGAAGGAGATGTTCGTTTGATAAGGAAGTTAAAGTGATTAAGGAGAGGCCTACCTATTTTGCAAAGTAAACAGTGGGAAAAAGGGGAGATTGAAGTTATTAAGGAAGGGCCTCAAGATTTACAAGTAAATGAAAGAATCTGTACCTTCAGGGCAAGACAACACCAGCTAATCCCAAACTTTTGAAAGATACAATACTGAAAGGGTTTTCTGATCCAAGTTCAGGGCAGAGAAAAGTTCAAATGTGGTTGAAATAGACCAGGGTCCATCCACAAAGCTGGCAGCCACACTTGGCAGTTTCATTCATGTTGTGCTGGCTTTAAAGGCATGAAAGTTTACCACACGCGTTCCGCGGTCCTCCGTTCTTCCCTCTGCGGTTTCAGATAGCCACAGAGGCCAGGCAGCGTGCAGCAGCAGCATCCCTGAATAAACAAGGCCCTGATAAGCCACTGCATGAAAGCTGTTAAGATGAATACAGCCTGGGTTTCAGCATAGACCCCAATAAGACATTCGAGATGCCAGACCTTGAGATATTTGCCAACAGAGCTGCAGATGGGGAGTGGTACCAGCGTAAGAAGGATGGAATGTTGGCAGCAAAGCTGGAAGAGCTGAGCCATCCTAAGCCCTTTAGAATTCAAGTCCCAGAGGTCGCACATGGAGCTACTGGAATGGTGTTTGCCCTGCAAGGTTTTCGGTCTTGTTTTTGGTCCAGTGTTTCCTCACTATGCATCTATTCCCTATTCCCCTCCCTTTTGAAATGGAAAGGGGATTCGGATCACTGTATAGTGGGAGTATGTAATTTGTCGTTGATTTTACAGGAGCTTACAGTTTTAGGAGATTGGCCTGAGTCGCAGAAGAGACTTTGGACGTAGACTTTTGAATGGCATTGAAACTTGTAAAGACTATGGGGGACTTTTAAGGTGGGACTAAATGCATTTTGCAATTTTATATGGTCAGGAGGCTATAGGGGCCAGGGAGGGAATGTGTTGTTTTGAATGAGTGTCCCCATAGGCTGTAAGTATTCGACATTTGTCTCCAGTTGGTGGGCACTGTTCTTGGAAGTCTTTCCTTAGAAGGTGTACCTATATATCCAATTGTGTGTGCTTTATTAGGAGGATCGAAAGGTTATTCCTGGACAAACTGTCAAGGAACCATGAAAGGAAACACCAGAATTGACCAGAGGTCCAAGACAACAGCTCCAGAGAGGAGTGGACTGCGTTGCTTCTCATCCACCTGTGCCCTTTTCGAAGGCCTTAGGGAACAATCTGTGGAAGAGGGGGGCATGGTAAAATATAAGGGGGCTGGATTGGAGTGAATTGAATGGTGGAACTACAGCAATATAGTCTGGACACTCATTTGGAACAACTTGATTGAACAGATAAAGAAGAGAAGAAAAAAACCCCCCCCCCCCCGCTTATGTGAGGGCCGTGGGGGTTTGGGCACAACTCCTGGAAAATTGGTTTTACATGAGGGATTCTTGTACTCACAAATTCTCACTTATTTAGTGCTAAAAATGAAAAAAAAAACCCGAGAGAAAGATGCATACATTTATTGCAGAATGCATGATCGGGGATAAAGGGTGGAGTGGGATGGGGGGAAGGGAAGGGGAAATATGCCTGAACTGAATTGGAAAATGATGTATGAAACACACAAAGCATCAATAAAAGTAAAAATAAAAAAAGAAGGTGTGGCCGTGCTAGAGGAAGTATGTCACTGGGGGCAGGCTTAGTTAGTTTAACTAGGCTTGCTGTCTCCAGTCGTTCTCTCTTTTTCCTGTGCTCATTGCAAGATGTGACCTTCTCGGCTTCCTGCTCCAGCTCCAGCTGCCATGCCTCCCACCACAAGGGACTCTAATTCCCTGGAACAGTCAATTGTAAGCTCAAATAAACTCTTCTTTTTATAAGTTCCTTTGGTAATGGTGTTTTATCACAGCAACAGAAAAGTGACTAATACAGTTATTCATACTATTATCCAAATCTATTCTGAAAAAGGCAGTGCACTGGCAATATATAAAGTATAAGATTTTGCTAAAAATAGTAGCATTATCTATCAAAAAGTAGGTTGAAAAAAGAGTGAAAGATTCTGGATTTTTGTACAGCTATAAAAGTGAAAGGAATGCAGTTTTATTTCAATCTCTGGTCAAATCACAAAATATTTTAGACAAAAAAGTACAAATGATGATTTACTTCTCCACTATTGTCATATACTCAGAATTTTATATTTTCATCTAAAAACATATGTATAGAGTGCATCTGATACGTCAGATATTATAATGATTTATAAAATAAAATTTAAAATTATCCTGGACTCTTCATAATGAAATGTATAAGTATTTTGTAGAATCATCTGTGCTTCTGTAAGACAAAAGAAAATGTACATGACTCTAACACAATTTGACACTGGCACTTGAGTTCATGATCTGACAGGAAATATGTTATGTCTGGGCTATCAAATTGTTTTTTCTTTCATTTTGTTTTGTTTTTTTCTGTTTGATTTGTGGTACAGGAGATTTAACTCATATGAGACAACACTTTGATACTTAGCTATTTTTCTGAGCCTTTTGCCTTGGTTCTAAGAGAATGTTAATAAGTTACCAAGACCAGTCAGCAATTTATGACCTTCTCCCTTCAACTTCTTGAATTCTTGAAGTTACAGAGTTGGGCCAACACACTGGGAAGATATTTTTTTTTCAGCAAATTGAGCAATCAAAAGATTTTGTTGTTTTGTTTTCAAGGAAGGAAACAAAGAAACATCAGATGCACCTATGCATGCAGGGTATTTACACAGCCAAGTATGAGCTTGTTGATTACTATTAGTTCAAGAGATGGGCTTCCACATTAGCCCTGCTCAACTACAGGGAGTGAACGTGAAAAATCTTCAAACAAATCCTAAGAGGGGAAAGGACAGTGTCTGGTTTCTGAAAAAGCAAAAAACATTACGTTATATTACCCCAAGGATAAATTACCCAGGAGCTCAGTGTACAACCTCAGATTCTAGAGAAATATCTAAAATGCCAAGAGAGGTTAGAATGAGTGTTCTGGAAATAAGTATTTTCAGGGAAATGATGCAGAGTAAGTTAGAAAATCCTTAACTCTCTTCCAATTCTGCCCAGCAAAGTACTTTTGAATATCAACAACCCAACTAGGCTTTAATATAATAACAAAGGAAAATTATTGTTTTATGCCTGTATGCATTTATTTAAATTTGAATTCATATTTTTATTCTTAACTTTTACTAATTTTTTTTCTTGACAATTTTATAGAGGAAAATAGTTTATTCTGGTGACTTTCCCTCACACCCTCCCCTATATCCCTCCCACCCCTGTCACCACCATCTCTTTTATCCCCACAATATCTGTCTCATGTTCATGGTTTTATTTTTGTCTTTTGCCTGTTGTCTTAACCACAGCTATCTTTGTGATCATGTGTTAGAAACTAGTCATTGGAATCCGGGAATCCCACGCATAGTTTTACAACAGAAGACACTGAAAGCCCCTCCTTTAGAATTCACCAGTAACCAATAATTGAGAAGGGTAGGTTATTGATCATGAACCTCTCTGCTTGACCCATGGCAACCACAGTTTCTTGCAAGACAATTTTAAGTAAATGATGATGCCATGAGGTTACAATTTTAGTAGTTGTGCCATGCCCTGAGCATGGAATTTTGCAATTCTTACCCCTATCTTCTTTATTTACAATCACTCTTCTGCCATCTCTTCCATAATGTTTCTGGCATCTTAGAGGGGGTGCTATAAACTTCTTGCTTAGGGATGAGAACTCAGCTGTTAGTTTTCTTCACTACCTTGAGCAGATTTGAGTTTGTGCATTCAATGCATTTTGATGCAAAGATTATGATAAGGTTGGCAACAAAGGTCTATGGAAAATACTATGCTGCAACTCAAATTACAAATTTGGGAAAAAATCCAAAACAAATCACTAAAATAGTGAGAAACTATGTAGAAATAGAAAACAATGGTCTATTAAGATATAAGCTGGATATCTAATATTAAAAATAATGACTTCACTTAAGGATTTGAAGTTACAGTTCACAAGTGGGACACAATATGTATCTCTTGTTTTTCTGTGTCTGTGTTACTAAACTTAACCTTACAGTTTCGAGTTCCATCCATTTACTGGCAAATTTCATAATTTTGTCTTTCTTTACTCCCATGTAAAAAACATAAGATTAGTACACAACCTGATATAACCAAAGAAGGAAGGAAATTGAAATGAAGAAGAACCATGGGGATAAATGGGAAGAAGGAGATCCAGAGAGAAGGATAGTAGGAGACAGGCGGCATTAACCTAGAGTGCAGAAAAGGGTGGTACTGGGGAGGAACAAGTGAGATGTCATAAAAATCAGGGGGAAATGCAGTAAAGTCCTACTGAAAAATAAACATACAGTAAATACAACACTACATATGTACAGTAGAAGATTATATAACAACAACAAAAAAAACCGTAATGTTGGGCAAGAAAGATCACCTTCTAGTTACTGGTCAGGGTACACCAGGATACACCCAAAATAAGACTGGCTATTACTACATCCCTTGATTGCCTCCCAGAAGTAGTTAAAATCCTATTGCTAAAGATATGCAACACTTCCTACAGAGGATTTGGACCAATGGAGCTCAAACTGGACAATTCCACTTTGAAGCCTATCTCTCATGCTAGCAGAAGATAGGTAAGCTCCCAAGGGAGGAAACTAATCAATTTTCCTACACAACTATGACTCCTAATAAATAATTGGCCTAGCCAACAATCACTATTGATGCAGTAGTGACATTTTTCTTGACTGTGATCAATAGATATCTTTTGTAATTAAGACCCTCTCAGTGGGAGAGAACTTTTGTGAGCCAAATACACATGGATGGTGAGGTCATAGTGCTTAGAGAAAAACCTACATTTCCCACATTCCTAGACCAATGTAATTTCTTATTTTACTCTAAATATGCATCCTCATATTTACAGAAAATCATACCTTTCACCCCTCATCAAAGAACTTCCCTTTTGCAACAGATGGAGACTATTCCAGAATTCCAGAAATTGATGAGATACAGAAAATCTGTGTCAATGAGATGCTTAACCCTAATGACACATCCTTAATGCAACCTCTACAATGAATGACTAAATTATTAATTCTAACAAGAGAAGTTTACTTATGCAGCAGATGGTGATTAACAGAGAAACCCACAAATAGACTAATGTCCAGAGAACAAGAGGCCACAGAACACTTATCTATGAATAGGAGAGCTATTTCAAAATTTTGCTTCCCAGGGCTTAGGAATCATTGCAGAAGACTGGGCAAAAATTTGTGAGAACCAGAGAGGTTGAATGACCAGAAGGAAACAGACTTCCAAACAGCTTGTCATTTATTCATATGAGCCTACAACAATAGTAAGAGCATGAACAAGTTCTAAGCAAGCTCAAATCAGACAAAATCCCAACATAGACATGGCAAATTGAGAAAGAAATCCCAAGCTAATCTAAGGAACTTTTGGCAATTGGTGGCTTCTGGGAAGGGAAACCACAGTGTCTTACAAAGTTGAGACTCTTGGTGTGCCCAGGACATGCCATGGCATGGATCCATACAGAAAGAAAATGGGCTACACAAATCATAATTTATATCCATATATATATATGTATGAGTTTATTAAATTCCTGAGGAAGCAGTAAGGGGATGTGGAGTAAGGGGAGTGGATCTAAATCCCATCAAAACATATTGTGTGAAATTTGCAAAATATTCAATAAAATATTTTCATGAAGAGACAAAATTAATATACATATGGGATGGAATAGTTCAAGGAAATTCTTATTTTTCATTAAATTTTTGTTATTTAATACAGTATGCTTAACGCTGAGATTCACTGTGATTTTCCTTTTAAAACATCCACAGAAGGTACTGATTCTATGAGGATCATGAGTTCAAGGCCAGCCTGGGGTATGAGAGACTCAGTCAAAAATAAAATGACCACAACAAAACCTATAAAACACAGTTCTGAAGCAGTTGCCAAAATGTTGGATGGGAGGTTGGGAGCTAAGTGATGAATGCATGTTGTTTGATGCTTCCCCAAGATGGCCCCTTCCAGTAAGAGGGTCAAGGATGAGATCACAGGCTGGGAAACAGAGTTGGGTTGGAACCAATCCTCCATGACAAAATCATCAAGATGTTGACAGGATGAATGCATCCTCCATGCAGGTGCCATGTTCACTATTAATGACAGTGGAGAAGGCTGGATTTCACACCCTGTGTTTTACAGATGCTGTGATAGATGATGAGTGATCAGCTTCTCAAGCAATTATTTTTTTAACTCTCAGATGCAAGTGAGAACATGTGGCACTTATGATTTTGGCTTACATAATTCATGGCAATTTGTTCTAATCATAACCATTTTTATGCCTGTGGTAGATAGCTTTAGTTGTCATCTTAACATTCTTGGGTAGATAGGACATGAATTGTGGAACTTTCTCCATAGAGCTGTCCTGTGGCCATGCCTGTAGAACCTTTTCTGGATTGCTGAGTGGTGTCAGAAATCTCAGCCCATTGAGGACAGTGCCACACTGATTAGGTGGTCCTGTATTGTACAGGAAGTCAAGTAGACCATGGGCCAGGGAACCAAGGCAGTAAATAGAATTCCTCCATGGCCTATGCTTCAGCTCCTGCCTCCAGGTCCCTCCCTTGAGTTCCTACCTTGAGTTCTCTTGCACTGTGACCCAGGAGATACAAGCCATCTAAAACCTTTTTACTGCCAATGTTGATATTGGATAGAGTTTTTTTGTCACAGCAATTGAAATTGTTTTCCCACTATAAGAGGGAATATTCAATCCAGACTTATATGAAGAGACTTATAATGGGATATATTTAGTGAAAACAGAAAAATAAAGTAAATTCCGATAAAGTGAAAAGTAAAGCAGTAACAATATAATACTATTGCTAGTGAAAGTTGGCATAGTCCTAAGATAAAATATTTTTATTTAATATGGTTAAAAAAATAAGCTTGAAGTGAGGTGCTGGCAGGGCAAGGCGGACGCACCTTGACCCTTGGTGGGCTTGCCACATGCCCTCGGAAGTCCCATATCGGACTCCAAATAGCTGCTCCCAAATTCAGTGAGGAGCAGGTGAGTAAGCCTTGACCCTTGGGGGCTTACTGGCGCATGGGCCAAATTAGCATCCCAACACAGCCCTCCCAACCCCATCCTGGTGGAGCTCTGGTGCAGAGGACCTAACAGGCAGATCATTGGTGATGGTAGACTGTGCAGCCAAATTTGAGGTGCCAAAATTCAAAGAAACAAATAAACAGACAAATCCATACACCTAAGAAACAAAGAAAAAACAACAAGGGAAAAGCTCCTAATAAATCCACACTGAACTTTAAAAAACCCTATAGAAATCCTTACAATGAGATCTCCAAGGAAAGAAGCCAAGACACAGAACTTAGAAGAACAACTGTAGACATATTCAAAGAAATTAGAGAACTAATGGAAGAGAATGAAAAACTCCAGAAGGACCTAGAGGGAGATAATGACAAACTCCAGAATGAAGTGGAAGCACTGAAAAGACCCAGGCTGAAGTGAAAAAAGAAAATGACCAACGAACCAAGGAGGTACAGATGAGAATGACAGGCTCCATAGGGAAATGGAAAAATCTAAAGCAATCACAGGATGAAATGAAAAAGAATATTGAACATTCATCCAACCACCAGGAAAAGTTGGGAAAAAGCCTCCGAAGAAGAAGGGAAGGAGCAGAAAAAACAATATCAGGCCTGCAGGATAATATGGAGCTATTAGAAAGCTCAAGTAAAGAGTATGAAAAATTAAAAAAAAAAAAAAAACAAGAGAGGAACAACCAGGAAATGTGGGACACTATGAAAAGACCAAACCTCCACATCATATGGATAGAGGAAGGAGAAGAATCCCAAGACAGCATTATTGACCAGATCTTCAAAAGGATAATAGAGGTAAATTTCCCCAAACTGAGGAAAGACAAACCCACACAAATACAAGAAGCACATAGAACAGCAAATAGACAGAAAAGAAACTCCCCACGCCATATAGTTGTTAAAAACACTAGATCCTCAAAACAAAGACAAAATACTAAAAGCCACAAAAGAAAAGCAACAAGTTACCTATAAGGGGAACCCCATCAGAATAACAGCTGACTTCTCAGTGCAAACTATGAAAGCCAGAAGAATGTGGACCAAAGTATTCCCAGTACTAAACAACTTTAGATGGCAGCCGAGACTACCATACCCAGCAAAAATGTCAATTATAGTTGAAGAAGAAAGAAGCATCTTTCATGACATGAAAAGGATGAAAGAATACATGTCTAAATAACCAACCCTTCAGAAAATCCTCAAAGCAATCCAAAGAACAGAGCAAAGAAGCAACTATCCCTAAGCAATTAAAGAAAGAAAGCAACAAAATCATAACACAGTAAATATAAACCTAAACCAAAAATACAAACAAAAAATAAAGTGAAAGGAAGCAACACACATTTTTCATAAATACCATAAATACTAATGATCTAAACTCCCCAATCAAAAGGCATAGACTGGGAAAATGGATTAGGAAACAGAACCTTTTGATATAGTGTCTATAAAAAACCCATGTAATCCTCAAGGACAAACACCACCTTAGAGTGAAAGGATGGAAAAAAATATTCCAAGCAAATGGTACCAAGAAACAAGCTGGAGTGACTATTCTAATATCAGAAAAAACAGATCTCAAAGTAAAATTAATCAGAAGAGACAAAGAGGGCCATTACATCCTTGTCAAAGGAACAATGAACCATCAAGATTTCACAATCCTAAATGTCTATGCATCAAACTCTGGTTCACCTAATTGTATAAACATAACTCTTCAGGACCTCAAGACACAGATTAATCCTAACATATTAATAGTGAGAGACTTCAACACCCCACTTAGCCCCTTGAATAGATCAACAGGACAAAAAGTAAATAGAGAGACATCAGAATTGAACAATACAATACACCAAATGGACCTCACAGTCATCTATGTTATATTCCACCCAAACACCAGAGAATATTCTTTCTACTTAGCACCTCACAGTACTCAGCACTTCATGGAACATTTTCCAAAATCAACCACATACTCGGGCATAAAAGGAACCTCAACAAATACAAAAGGATAGAAATTATTTCATGCATTCTATCAGACCACAGTGCAATAAGGCTCAATATGAACTCCAGAATAAGTCCAACTAGCTATAAGAATGCAGAGAGGCTAAACAACAAAATCCTGAATAATGAATTGATCAGGGAAGAAATAAAGAGTGAAATAAAAGTATTCATGGAACTGAAAGAAAAAGACAATACAACACAACAAAGCCTGTGGGATACTTTAAAAGCAGTCTTGAGAGGGATATTTATAGACCTAAGTGCCCATATAACAAAGGGAAGAAATAAATGATCTAACACTGCAGCTGAAAACATAAAAACAATGAATCCAAAAGCTGGTTCTTTGAAAAAATAAACAAAATAGACAGACCTCTAGCCCAGTTAACCAAAAAGAAAGAGAGAGAGAGAGAGAGAGAGAGAGAGAGAGAGACTCCAAGTCAACAGTATTCATGATGAAAAGGGGGACATCACAACAGACAAAGAAAAGATTCAGACAATGAGACAGGAATACTTCAAAAATCTATACTCCACTAAATTTGAAAACCTAAGAGAAATGGATGAATATCTGAAATCCTGGGAACCACCAAAGCTCAACCAAGAAGAGACTTCCAGTTTAAACAGACACATAATATTTGAGGAAATTTAAAATGTAATTAAGAACCTCCCAACTAAAAAAGCCCCTGTGCAGATGAATTCATGCCAGGATTCTATAAAACATTTAAAGAGGTCCTACAACCACTGATACTCAAACTGTTTAGAAGGATACAAACAGAGGGAATTCTCTCAAACTCCCTCTATGAAGCCAGAATCACTCTTATACCAAAACCAGGCAAAGATACAAGCAAAAAAGAAAGCTATAGACCCATCTCACTAATGAACATAAATGCAAAAATTCTCAACAAAATGCTTGCAAATCACATACAGACCCACTGAAAAATAATATGTTCTATAATCTTCCTACAGAAAGATTATAAAATATGAGATGGATTAACATAAGGAAACAGAGTCTTTCAGATAGCTGATGCATCACTAATAACTCTCAACAATGCTGAAAGCATGTATAACTCCTATGCAGCTCAAACCAAATTCCCAGGCTAGACATGGTGGGGTGGGTAAGAAATCCCAACCCATTAGTGAACATAGATGCAAAAATTCTCAACAAAATACTTTCAAATCACATACAGACCCATGATCATCCATCATGACCAAGTCAGATTCATAACAGAGATGCAGGAATGGTTCAACATATGTAAATCAATAAATATCATAAAACACATAAATGTAGTTAAAGACAAAAAACACAAGATCATCTCAACTGATGCAGAAAAAGCCTTTGACAAGATCCAGCATCCCTTCATGTTTAAAGTCCTAGAGGGAATCAGAATGAAGGGAACATTCCTCAACATGATCAAATCCATATATAGCAAACCCACAGACAACATCATCCTAAATGGAGAAAAATTGGAACCATTTCCTTTAAAGATGGGAACCCGGCAAGTCTGCTCCTTATTGCTTCTCTTCAACATGGTGCTTGAAAAGTTTGCTAGGACAATAAGACAAAAGAAGGAAATTAAAGGAGTAATAATCAGAAAGGAAGAAGTTAAACTATCCCTTTCTGCAGATAATATGATCATTTACCTAAGGGATGCTAAAAACTCCACCAGAAAACTTCTAGAAATGATTAAGAGTTTCAGTAAAGTGATGGGATACAAAATTAACCTGGAAAAATCAGTAGCCTTTCTTTAAACCAACAATAAACAAGTGGAGAAGGAATATAAGAAGACCTTCCCCCTCACAATAGCTTCAAAATTAATAAGATACCTGGGAACAAACCTAACCAAATATACCAAATATCTCTACCACAAAAATTTAAAACCCCTGAAGAAGGAGATTGAAAATGACATCAAAAGATGGAAAGACCACCTATACTCATGGATTGGAAAAATTAATATAACAAATATGTCCATTTTACCCCAAGTGATATACAGATACAGTACACTCCCAATAAAAATCCCCATGGATTTGTGGTAGGATGGGTCTTTTGGGTATATACCAGGAATGGTATGGCTGGGTCAGGTGGTAGTCTCATTTTGAGTCTTTTTAAGAGTTCTCCACACTGCTTTCCATTATGGTTGTACAAGTTTACATTCCCACCAGCAATGGATGAATGTTCCCTTTTCCCCACAATCTCTCCAAAATTTGGTGTCTTTTGTGTTCTTGATCTTAGCCAGTTCTAACAGAGTGAGATGATATCTGAGAGTGATTTTAATTTTCATTTCCTTAATTATTAATGATGTTGAACAGTTTTTTTATTTTGTTTTGTTTTGTGTCTTTTTGAGACAGGGTCTCCCTGTAGCCCCAGCTGCCCTGAAACTCACTCTGTAGACCAGGCTGGCCTTGAGCTAACAAAGATCTGCCTGCCTCTGCCTGCCAAGTGCTAGGATTAAAGGCGTGTGCCACCACGCCCAGCCCGATGTTGAACAGTTTTAAGATGTTTCTCAGCCATCTATACTTCTTCACTGGGGAAGTCTCTGTTCAACTCCATCTTTTGAGTAGGTCATTTGTGTTCTTACTTCTTTGTTTTTTGAGTAGTCTGTATATTCTTGACATTAATGCTCTGTCTGATGAATCACTCATGAAGAGTGATTCATTCTTCCCACTCTGTTTTCTCTTCACTTCCTTTAATATTTCTTTCACTGTACAGAAGCTTTTGAGTTTGATGACGTCCCATTTGTTGACCTTATTTCCTGTGCAGCTCTGTCTGATTTAGAAAGACTTTTCCTACACCTATGTCTTATAGGTTGTTACCAACTTTTTCTTCTACCATCTTCAGGGTTTTGGGTTTTATGCTGAGATCTTTGATCCACTTGGAATTGGTTTTTGTACAGGGAGAGAGGTAGGGTTTAATGTTCTTCTTCTACAAATGATGATCCTATTTTTCCTGCAGCACTTGCAGAAGATGCTATCCTTCCTCCATTGAGGATTTTTTTTTTCCCTTTCATCAAATATGAGATGGTTGAAATTGGATGAGCTCAAGTTCAGATCGTCAATTTTTTCCATTGGTCAATGGGTCTTTTTGTGCCAGTATCAAGCTGTCTTTATGACTATGGCCCTGTAATGTATCTTAAAGTCTGGTAGAGCAAATGCCTCCCCCTCCCATATTGCATTTTTCAAGCAGGGTCGCTTTAGCTATTCTGGGTCATTTGTTTTCTTCCATATGAATTAAAAGTTTTTTTTTTTTTT
>VZQC01008294.1:118320-149599 GCA_009823505.1 Rhizomys pruinosus | reverse complement strand
TGGGTCTTCTCTTCTCTCTCTGACATTAACTCTCCGCTTTAATTTTCCCTTTAGGGGGCATATGTCCTAATAGGTGAAACTGGTATTAAAAGCACCACGTTGAGAGAAGCGGCAAATCAAGGGTTAAGAGGGTAGCCTTGCCAGACGTGGATTGGCCTCCTGCATCCTTCGATATGTCCGAACTAGTTTTTTTTTTTTTTTTTTTTTTTTTTGGTCTTTTCGAGACAGGGCTCCCTGTAGCCCCAGCTGTCCTGGAACTCACTCTGTAGACCAGGCTGGCCTTGAACTCACAAAGATCCACCTGCCTCTGCCTCCCAAGTGCTTTGACTAAAGGCGTGTGCCACCACGCCCGGCTCAGCTTTCCATCTTTAAGGGAAATGGTTCCAATTTTTCTACATTTAGGATGATGTTAGCAGTGGGTTTGCTATATATGGCTTTGATCATGTTGAGGAATGTTCCCTTCATTCTGATTCCCTCTAGGACTTTAAACAGGAAGGGATGCTGGATCTTGCCAAAGGCTTTTTCTGCATCAGTTGAGATGATCTTGTGATTTTGTCGTTAACTACATTTATGTGTTTTATGATATTTATTGATTTACATATGTTGAACCACTCCTACATCTCTGTTATGAATCCGACTTGGTCATGATGGATGATCATGGGTCTGTATGTGATTTGAAAGTATTTTGTTGAGAATTTTTGCATCTATGTTCACTAATGGGTTGGGATTTCTTACCCACCCCACCATGTCTAGCCTGGGAATTTGGTTTGAGCTGCGTAGGAGTTATACATGCTTTCACCATTGTTGAGAGTTATTAGTGATGCATCAGCTATCTGAAAGACTCTGCTTCCTTATGTTACTCCACTTCATATTTTATAATCTTTCTGTAGGAAGATTATAGGACATCTCAGTTTTCAGTGAAGAAAAGTTCTGAGGCTTGATAATTGTCTAAGTTATGAGTACCATCTTACAAAGCAGAACTTAGAACCAATTAATTAGTAAGTGATTGGTTACTCCCAGAATCTTCATGCCACTCTTGTACCTGAGACCATATCTTACCTGTAATTTGTTAAAACACTCAGGATTTACAGTTAGGTAAGTTAATGATATGTTTTTCTTCTGGTAGCAGGAACAGCTCCTTCCAGCACTATGAAAGCTAATTAGTAGAGATGAAACTTTGAAGTTAGAACCAGATTTATTTCTCTGTGTTTGTTTTACAGCCCATATACATGTTTTCTACAGCATGAGAAAGGATATAGAGTGTAGTGTTATTAAAGGGAAAAGGTAATAATAGTGTACGAAGTGTTATTTAAGGCGACTAAGGGAAGTATATGGCAGTTGGGGTTGCAGATATCTACTTCTTCCACCTTGGGTGGCCCAGGAGTTGCTAATATTGCCTTCAGTAACATTCATTTTTCTCTTTAATTCCAGATTATAAAATTAGGAATGATGATATTAGGTCAACTAGTATAGATTACCACCAAGATCTGATTTTACAATAATCTAATAACTTTACTAAAGTACAGCAAATACTGGAAAAATACCTGAATTGTATTTTTCCACATATTTTGCCAGATTTTACAGAAAATCCTGTGGTTTTGTTCTGTATTTAATATTGGCCCCATTGTTTAAACACAGCATCTGTGTTTATGTTGCATGCTTAAATTTGTGTTCAAAATTCTGAAGAATTTGTACTGCAAAATCTTTATACTGACAAAAGGTCCTCTTTTTAACAAGATCAATTCAATTTTAGGGAAGCAGGGTAATTTACATAGCAATTGCAAAATGCAAAGAGAATTGTAAACCAGCAAATGTCTAGTTTTTGTTTGTTTGTTTTGTTTTGTTTTGCCTGAGTTTAAAGATACTGGAAAATTATTATCTCAGAGTAAAAATTTTCAGATGTATAATCTAAATGTGTGGGTTTTTGTTATTTAAAATATATTATTGCTGAGGAAAATGGGTCAATTTATGTTGGTGTCCCTTCATCCAACATTAATTCTTCATCCTGTTCATGTTAGCACAGACTATACTCTGGGTGCTATGAGTCACTAAGGTAACAAAAATACCCTAGCAATGGCCACACTCACCCTGTGATCGCAAAGCCACTTGATATGCCAGAATGTGCCCTGTCCATGTTTGAAGAAGTCCAAGCAATGGGAAGCAGTGCCTTCCCAAAGGCTTCAGAGAAAGGCCATTACACTACTACCTGTAAAGGAAGCTGAGCTCATGTACACCTGGGGAATAATGTCCTGAGGAAGAGCTTTTGAGCAAGTGAGTTTCTCAGATCATCACTGCTTTTAGATCAAGTTGCTCTCTGCTCTGGATCACAAGAGAGAAGGTACAAGCTGGGAACCCCAAATGATAGATGGGATAGAGAAGCGAGTAGATGGAGGCTGAAGCCTTGTATTCTGAAGATCCTCAGACTGGACAAGTACATGGACTCTCCCCAGCAGGAATGGCACCACCTCCCTGACATACAGGGACATTAGAAGGCCTAAGATTGGAGATGAAGGCCCATCACTGTATGGGAATCCAGAAGAAAAGATGCCACTACCCCAGACATCGGTCACAGTAGCATGGGGAAGGGGGAATGGCTCAGCAGTTAAGAGCACTGGCTGCTCTTGCAGACTACCCAGGTTCCAGTCCCAGTGCCCACATGGGGACCAATAAGTGTCCATAGCTCCAGTTGCAGAAGATCCAGTTCCCTCTTCTGACCTCCATGGGCATTACAGAGATGTTTCCTCTTACATGTATGCAGGCAATAAGCCCATACACATAAAAAATTAAAAAATAATAAGTTGAAATACTTTAAAAAGGAAATTTCTATAGTTTATCTGAAGTTTGACTATTTTTCTATTCGTTATTATTCATATATATATATATATATATATATATATATCCATCATTTAGCAACAAGGCCAATACAATAAACCTGTCAGCATGAAGAACACTGTGGATACAAGTTTATGAGGCTGCTTTCATGGTTGATGGCTTTCTAAAATTTATTTCTTAAATGGCAATCATATATTAATGTTTTCCCTTATTTTGTAATCTTTGAGTATTCTAGTTTTAAAATATTAAGATATGCTATAAATAAACATGGAAATATTATAATTAAAGCTGTTTGCTTTATTAGATTGAGACTGAACATAAATAAGTAGACTATATCCTCTTTCTAGTACCACTATAAAATTGGCAATTCATACAGTTTTCATGGGAGTGGATTTTAAAGAGGGATTTACTAGTTGCATTCATTGACCACTATTCTTCTGTTATCTAAAAACTTTTTTCTCAAGAAAGAGTTGGAAATATTCTTTTGTGTTTTGCTTTTTCCCTTCCTTTGTAATGGGAAAACAACAGATGCATCACTTGAACAGCCCTACACTAGAGCAAGTATAAGCTACACAAGAACATAGCTAATCTTAAGTAATGCTCTATTCTAGGCTGCACAGTGTTATCATGATTATTCATGCAATAAAAATATACCTACTGAGAAAGAACTACACTTTAAGACAGTAAATTTATCTTAAAAGTATCTATTATCTTCTCTCATGTTATACATAATAAATATCTATGAGTATTGATAAATTTAATACATTTAACATTTTAGTATGCAATAGTTTATCATTAAATCATGAAAATTGATAGGAATCTTTAGTTCCTTAACAGAATTATCAACTTTAGAATCATCAGTCGGTTAGGTGTGGATGACTGTAGATGTCTCCAAGGACATCAAAAATGTGGAAGGCAATAAATAGTCCAGGAAGCTAACCAAAATTTTGCAATGTAGCATAATTAAGAAGAGACTGCTCAGGTGGCAATGGAGGTTCTGCTCAAAGCTCTTAGAGGAAATAAAGACTTTGGTAGAAAATAGACTCTTTTCCATACACACAACAGCAGAATAAAATGATATTTACTATGTGTTCCCCAGAGTTTAACACTATCTCTGAAAAACATAAAGCAAAACAAAGTGTAAACAGTCTAACAGCCACAGAAACTTGAAATGCCTAGTACTGGAGGTCTGACCTGTTCAAAGCAGGACAACAGTTGGTTTGACAGATTATTATCAGAAGTGGCACTGAAAAGGGTTCCCGAATCAATGCCAGTAGCCTGTAGTGTTTGGGGAGCCTCTAGGGTCTTTGGTTCTACATTTCACAGGATGGTAACTCACCCCTTGTACTGAGGTCTCCATTTGAAAATGTATGACTATAGAATGTTATTATTGACTGACTGGAATTTAGAAGATATAATATATGAGTATATATCATATGTAATATGAGAATACATGGTAATTTTATAGTAGTAGGTTCTCCCTTTTTATCTAAGAGCTCCCTAGACACAAGCAGGCTGTTAAGAAGGGAGAGTAAATTATCTTCAAGGAAGTGGTATCTGTTTGATTGATCATGCCCCAGTGGATGGCCCTATACCTATATAGCCAGCTGGCACTGATTAGAGTCAGCAGGTTTTAAAACTGGGGACAGGGCTGGAGAGATAGCCTAGCGGTTAAGAGCACCGACTGCTCTTGCAGAGGACCCGGGTTCGATCCCCAGCACCCACATGGCGGCTGAGAACCATCTGTAACTCCAATTCCAGGAGAACTCCAGTTCCAGGGGAATCCGAGACCCTCTTCTGACCTCCGCGGCATTGCACGACACGGGTGCACAAACCTACATGCAGACAGTACATTCATACACATACAGAAATAAATAAAAATAAAATAAAAACCGGGGACAGAGTTGGGGAGGGTGTGGTGGTTTAAATGAGAATGCCCTTGATAGGCTCCAGGTATTTAGAAATTGTGTCCCCAGATGGTAGAACCGTTTATGGAGGTCTTATGATGTGTGGCCATGCTGGCCATGCTGGCCATCACTGAGATTTGGGTTAGAGAGTTCAAAAAGCCTTGGCAGTCTCCAGTCGCTTTCTCTGACTTCTATGCCTGCTTGAAGATGTGAGCCTCTGCTTTCTGGTCCTGCTCTGGCACCTCCTGCCACCATGCAACCCAACCATGAGGAAATCTAATTTCCCTGAATATGTAAGCTCAAATAAGCTCTTCCTTTTATAATTTCCCTTGATCATGGTGATTCTATCACAGCAACAGAAAAGTGACCAATGCAGAGAGGATGTGGAAGAGGAGTAGGGGGGGTTAATATGATCAAAATATATTATAAAATTTTCAAAAGTTAATAATGAAAACATATTTAAAAATGAATTGCTCCCAGTTACACACCAAAGCAGGATTGTTAGATCCTCTTGCTGAGGATATCATATAGGATTGCTACTGAGCACAAAGATATGAAGCTAAAACTGAGCTGGAAGCTTCCTCCTTGCTGGCTAGCATTCATATTACAGGATGGTGCAATACAGATTGCTGGAAGAGAAAAGTAATCAACTTAATTTTCCAGTTGCAGATTTTGCTTGCTGCAATTTCTGTCTTAAAGGCAAGATGTTTTTGCTGGTGTAAAAGTAGCAAGAATGCTGGAGTTTAAGCAAGTATCTTCCTGATAGATTTGAGACCTATTCCACCAGAAGGAATAAACCAGATCAAAAGCAGATGATTGGAGAGACCACATGCTCTAAGCAAGAATGTACTCCTGATGTTTTGCTAAAAGGACATGTAGCCAGACTGCCTCCTGCGTGTTTATGTTTATGCTTAGAGACTAGTGCTGCTTTCAGTCAGGGTCAGAGAAACTTCCTTTAGCAGAAAACCATGGGTAATGAAGAGACTCACAATTGGTCAAAACACTGAAGATAATTAACTACTGAATGATCATCTGTAAATGAGAAAATGATATCACCCCAAGGACCTAGGAACATTGTTTAAGAAAGTGGGAAGAAGAGTCAGGGATGGAGAGACATGCTTTGAAACACTGCTATGGATAGGACAGTCTGCAGTACACTTGAGCAAACGGCAGCCATGGGTACATGCATTAAGACCTGACAAAAGTAGAAAGGACTGAAGGCATAAGGATAGAGATCAGCTGAGAAAAAGAAGGGTGTCAGCAAGAGGCGAAAGAGGGGCATGAGAAGGTAACGGGTAGAAAATATCATGTTACATCCTACACATGCATGTAATTTTCAGAAATAATTTTTAAAAGAATTAAAGGGTTTCTCTAGATGTAACTTGATTATAGAAATATGTAAGTCAGTTTTTTTTCTGAGAATCTAGCACATTTATAAACCAGTGACTAAATCCTTGGTGAGACCCTGTAATTCAAGAAACCTGCCATGAAAAGGTCTCTGGGGAAGCTGTATAAGACTCCTGTACTACCTCTTCAGCTATTACCCACAATACTACAAAAGCCTTCCCTCTGCACTTCTTGAAACTTTAAATCAGTTTCATAGGAAACTTTAAACATATGACTAATTGTAACTTTGGCAAAGTAGTGAAGTTATTATGTCTACTTTGATTGGGGGCAGGAGATGCCACTAAAAAACTTATGGATGATTTTTCTCACCAAGTTCTGAACTCCTCAGTGAGTTTTCTTTTTTAGATACATCTATCACTACTGTCAGAAAGACAACATTTTTAATTCAGTAAGTTAATCTCTTAAAGGAATTTATTATCTCTCCTATGTTACTCTTTTCACCTTGCTGCCTTTGTCTCTGGGCCTTCCTTAAAGGGAATACTCAATATTATTTCTGTCATTTATTTCAATATTTATCCAAGATTCCTACTGAGAACCTCCCCTAATGCTGTTTGTGAAGGAATCAGGCCTCAGAACTTAGAAGATGGCACAAAGGATGTGCTGTCTATCACAAGAGATCATTTTAATTAAATAGCCCCCACATGAGGGACTATTTCCATCAAATCAGATGGAAGAAATTATCACACATGCTAGGACTTCAGCAAGTATAAAATGTCATAGTATAAACATATGCAAACAACAAGCATGCTTTTGAGCAAAATACATTTCCTTGTTAAGCTTTGTAAGCTAATGTTTCTACTGTGAAACCAAACCAATAATAGACAATAGAAGGACCTTTAATATTCACTTCTATTTCCTACCTATTAAAAATGTTAAGATAAAAACAAAAAGAAATAAAAAAAGGAAAAGATATGGATACTGAAGGAAAGTTCTAGGAAATTTAAAATGCACAACAAGCATTTTAAATAAATATCTGTTCATGATTACAAACTGGAGTGATCAATATATCCCATGGTTTACTTATTAAATATTAATCTTTAGCTAAGGACTTCGGTAAAAGAGGAATGTATTTTTTGTCTTTTTTGAGACAGGGTCTCCCTGTAGCTCTGGTTGTCCTGGAGATCAGGTTGGCTTTGAACTCATAAAGATCTGCCTGCCTCTGCCTCTCAAGCACTAGGATTAAAGGTTTGTGCCACCACTCCTAAAAAAGGAATATACAGCTGAACACTGAAAGGAAGAAAAGCCTCAGATTGCCACAGACATCAAACCCCTCGGTGGATCCTACTTGTAACAACTATTTATAATGAGTCCTAATGAAACTTACCTTCTAGGTACTGCAAGGTTTTAATACGAGAGACTTTCTTTCCCCCCATAGAACAAGGAGAAATATGGTGTTGATGAGGTCTTTCAACAACTGTAAATTGGAGCCAACTGTTATAGAGGTAATCTCTGGTAAAACTGCCTTCTTTAATTGACTTATAGACATAGGAATTGTGAAAAAGATTATTCTCTATTCAGAACCAAATAGAATACTAAAGTCTCCTTAAGCTATGCACTTGAGCAAAATATATTAATATAGGAGAACTCTGATATCAGCAATGGATTATTCTACCAAGGAGATGTTGGCCAGGGGATCCAAGCCCCTCCCAAAAGGTAAAGGCTTCTTGCCTGTAAACTGGGATACCTGCAAGAAAAGAGGTGATAAGGCCCTGCTGTGGAAGACCTGATGTAAGCATGGGAAAGATGCATTGAGACCGCAATTGCAAGTGTAGAGCTGGTCTCTGGAATACCAGAGAGTGTTTCCAAAGGCCACTAAACCAATAAAGCAAATATAGGTCTCCCTGAGTCAAGCAAGACTCCTCCATCAGCACCAGCTACACCTCACCTGCCTGGAAATACTGTGCAGCTGTGGCAGCCACATGCCTGTATATCCCAAATCTAATTGGCTATTAGCTCTCTCCTTGGGGGAATAACCCATGGCTGGTGCCACAAGCTTGCATCCTCTAGTGGTTAGGAGATGTTATAAACCACAGTAAGACCCTGTCATATTTTACAGAAAAAATGTAATTCATGTATTAACATACCATCCAAACATCTGTGTCTATACGAAAGTAACATACCATAACAATTACTACTGTTCAAATACCTATATATCTAAGTGCTTGTGCTACATTAGTAGGATCGAAAGGTTATTCCTGGCCAAACTGTCCACCCATGAAAGGAAACAGCCAGAATTGACCAGAGTCCAAGACAACAGCTGCAGAGAAAGTAGATTATTTTGCTTCTCGTCCACCTGTGCCCCTTTTCTAAGCCTAGGGAGCAATCTGTGGAAGAGGGGGCATGATAGAATGTAAGGGCCGTGATTGGGGTGAATGACGAGTCTACAGCAATACAGGACACGCAACTGATCAACTTGATTGAACATACGAGCCCCTCCCCAACTGGATGGTGGGACCCATGCGCTGTGTGGGTTTGGGCACAACTGTCTGCACATTGGTTTTACATGAAGGATGCTTGTACTCATAAATTATTACTTATTGTTAAAAAAATAAAATAAAATAAATTAAGAAATAAAGAAAGAAGAAAAAAAGAGGAATGTAAAGAATAGTTTTACCTTTTACTCAATAATCTTTTATTTTATCACATCTCTACTTAATGTCATAAAATTATTTCTAATTGATATTACCTAAATTTCTTCATGAAGGTACTAATGGAACAGACAAATGTTTTACTCTGTTAAGTCAATAAACTGCTAATCTAAAAAATAAGCTGCTAAAACAACCATAATTTTTTTTCATCTTTGATATATGGAACATGTAATCCTGGAAAACTTTGAAACTATTGCAAAACCAGAACTGACACTGCAATTGCCATTTAGCTATAGCCTTATAGAATACAACTAACTTCAGCCATTCATGGGAAATAAGTGCCTCTTAATCACTATCTTTATATTTTAGGGATCTGATGAAGCTCTAAAAAGGTACTGCTCCTTCACTTCCTGAAATCTTACAGAAACCTGTGTTTCCAAACATCTAGAATATCAACTTTTATATAAAGAGAAAGACATACACTTCACGTAACTATTGTAAAACAATTCTTTGAAAAGAGACCCTTATTCAATAAACTACATAGGTAGGAGCACTGGCTATTCTTGCATAGGATCCAGACTTGATTCTCAGCACTCACATGTCAACTAACAACTGTCTGCAATTCCAGTTCTAGAGGATCTGTCACAGCTTTCTGACCTGCAAAGGAACTGCAGGACATAGGTACACTTACATGCATACAGGCAATACATTCAATCATACATATAAAATACAAATAATAAATAAAATACTAAAATATAAAAGCCATAAGAACTCCATTTGCGGATTAAAAAAAAAAAAACTATATTGCATTTACCACTCAGAATATCCTGGAAAAGCTGAAGGAATCAATGAAATCTACATATTAAAATGTTAACACTTTAATAAATGCTCAAATCCCCTTCTCCAAGGCCTCTACCTGAATCTTTATGTACAGAGTCAGTTCCACAGGGATCTACATAAATTGTCTCTCCATGAACTCAGAATTAGATGGCACATGGATTTTGATATTTTCCCCTCATTTTCTAGACTATTCCCTGCTGTGGACAGAGAAGGCTAAATAGTATATTGCAAGACGCAACTATATGCTGCCCAATCTCAACAAAATACTTAACATCTCTTCCTTCAGAAGCTAACAAAATGGAATTTTCATAATATTTTATCATGTGTTTTCATTTCTAAAAAAAGGTATGTTACATAAAATGTATAAAAATCAATAAAATATTAAAATGGCATAAAAGAAAATATGATGAGCCAAACTGATTTTGAAATTAAGCTAAGGTGTTTTATTATGGAATAGTAACAGATTCAGTTGTTCCCCCCTCAGAGTCAAACACTTGGTCTCATAAGTAGTAACTTTTATATGGAATATTGAATTCCACACAAGTAATGCTTTGCCTAACAGAGAACCTCAAACTGAGGCTGGTGTCCAGAACTCAGAGACTTTGCAGGTCCTCTGAACTATGAAGCAAACCAGAATCATTGACTTAAGCCAATGATTTCAAGTAATGAAAAGTGTCCTTCCAAGTTTAGAATAGGACACCATAATTTTGCTGCTTCACTGTGCTCTCTGCCCTTTCTCCTCCTCCTCCTCCTCCTCCTCCTCCTCCTCCTCCTCCTCTTCCTCCTCCTCCTCCTCCTCTTCCTCCTCCTCCTCCTCCTCCTCCTCCTCCACTTGTTTGCTAGTGTATTTTCTTCTTTTTCTGTAGGCAATGGGTTGCCACAGATTTGGAATGACATTTTCTGTGTTTTTTTTTTCTTTTTCTTTTTTCTAAAATTGTTTATCAAAAGATTTCTATTATAAGACTGTTCTTAGTTTTTCTGTTTGCTTTTTACAAACTCTGTATTAAGTAACAAGTGATAGTTACCAGATATGCTATCAATCATCAGACACTCAACATAACTAACTGTACAATTTCTATTTTATAAAATGTGGCAGAAGGATAATAAAGCTCATGCAAGTTCTACCTGAAATTATATAAACAAATGACTTTAAAACGAACATGTTGTTTTGCTGGTCCCCTGATTCCCCAATGGCCTGATATTTCCAATCTATACTTACAAAATAATAAATATAATAACCTATAAATCAAACACTAGATAAATAATTTCAATTTTCACCATTTAATTCATGTCATAAATTTATCGCATTGTAGGGTATTTCTATAAAAGCAAATTTCTGTGCAACCCAATTTACCTAACTTCAAACATCTAACCAACAGTTGTCTACTATCCCCTCTTTGTTCTAAACTACCAAAACACGTTATTTTAGACACTGCTTAATTTGCAACTAGGATATCTGGTCCTCTATGTATCATACATTCATTCATTTTAAAAATAGTAATTCAGCTGGGTGTGGTGGCTCACATATTTAATCCCAGCACTTAAGAGGCAGAGGCAGGAAGAACACTGTGAGTTCAAGGCCACTCTGGTCTTACACGGTGAACTCCAGTCCAGCTGGGACCAAAGGGAGACCCTGTATAAAAAAGACCAAAAAAATAAATAAATAAATAAAAGAAAAAGAAATACTAATTTAATATTATCTGCATAAAGAAACTCAGATTTTTCAAATCATGAACAGACATTCTAAGATTCTGTTTCTAAAGTGAGAACACCACTAAATAAGAAAGCACTACATGTGTAGAAATTATTTCTTTGTTTATGTGAATCACAGTTGAGATTACAGTCTGTAAGAAATGCATCACTAAATCTGGCAGAAGTTATAAATAAGATATATAAATAACCATCTGTACTACACAGAAGTTACAGCATCAACAACTGATCAGCAGAAGAAAAGATGAACAAAATCATTGCTCTTTATTTCTGGTTGACTAATCAGCCATGATAACATCTGAGCATGTATATGTATATATGGATAGATAGATGATAGATGGATAGAGTTACACTGATGAAAGGAGCACCATAAAAAATTCTATAAAACACCTTGTGAAAAAACTCTTCTTGACTGTCTATAATTGATTTTCATCAATTATCATAGTTTCAGCTCAGGAGCAGCAACTGGAATTTCTGCATCTGTATAATATTAATTGACTATTATATGTTCTTGTTTTGGTCATAGTAGTCAGGATGTTGTTACCCAATTGCTTTCCAAAAAGTCTTAGAAATATTATTTTTTCACATTTTATTGATGTTTTATGTATTTCATACATCATTTTTCATTTCTGTTCAGGCATATTCCCCTATCCATTCCCCCCCACCCACCCCACCCATCCGACATCCCAGATCATGCATTCTGCCATAATTGTCCGCATTTTCTCTCAGTTTTTTTTATGGTTAGAAATTCACATTTTCCTCCATTAATTTTATATTACTCTAAAATATGATATACATACTCTCCACCCATATACAGTAATTGCAGAATCTGAAAATAATTGGTGGTAGATTCTAGAGCCCATGAGGAGATCACATTATGACAACATAGTTGCTTTCAGATAAACAAAAATATAACCATACTGTTGTTCAGCTTTCCTTTCTCTGGGGGATTTTGTGTTAGCATCCACGAATGAGGGAAACCATTCTCTGTTGTCTTTCTGGGACTCTTGTCACCTCACTCAGCATAATGGTTCACGCTCCATCCATTTACCTGCAAAGTTATTAATGCCATCCTCTTTATTGCTGAATAGAACTCCATTTGTGATGTAACAATTTTTGTCATCACTCTCTGTCGAGGGGCATATGGTTGGTTCCAGTCTTCGCTTATTGTGAAGAGAACTGCAATAACATGGATGTACATTATCTTGTGGTAGGATGAGTCTTTGGGGCATATACCAGGAGTGGTATGATTGGGTCAGGTGATAAACTCATTCAGAGTCTTTTAAGGGTTCCACACTGCTTTCATAGTGGTTGGACAAGTTTACATTCCCACCAGCAGTGGATGAGTGTCCCCTTTCCCCCCCACCCCTTCCAGACCTGTTGTCTTTGTTTTCTTGAACTTAGCTAGCCATACTGGAGTGAGAATGAATCTGAGAGTGGTTTTAACTTGCATTTCACTTAATAATTACTGATAAGGGAAACTTTTTAAGATGTTTTTTACCATCTTTAATTCCTCACTGGTGAGACTCTATGTCAGCTCTTTACTCTATCTTTGAGTAGGTCATTTGTTTCTTACTTCTTTGTTTTTGATAGTTTGATATGTTCTTATGTTAATGCTTTTCTGTCAGATGTGTCACGGTAAAGATTTCTTCCCATTCCGTGGGTTTCTCTTCACCTCCTTGACTGTTTCTATTGCTGTACAGAAGCTTTTGAGTTGATGAGCCCACTTCTCAACTGTTGACCTACTTCCCCCATGCTGCCTGCTGCGGTTTAGAAGTCTCCTCCTACACCTATGTCTTGTGGGTTGTTGCCAACTTTTTTTCTATCACCTTCAGGGTTTCAGGCTTCCTGTTGAGATCTTGTGATTCACTTGGAGCGTTTATTCTTCATGCAGGGTGAAAAGGTATGGTTTAATTTTGTTCTTCTACAATGGTTGATAGCACTTTTGCCAGCACCATTTGCTGAAGATGCTACTCCTCACTGAGATTTTCCCCATTTGTCAAATATGAGGTGGCTGATGTAGAGCTCAAATTTGGATCTTAAATTTTGTTACATCGTAACTGGTCTGTTTGTGCCAGTACCAGGCTTCTTTATGACTATGGCCTGTAATATAGTTTGAAGTTTGGTAGGGCAATAAGCCATTTCCTTAGCAAACCACATGTCAACATCATTCTAATGTGAGAAAAATTGGAACAATTTCCCTTAAAGAGCGGGAACCCGGCAATGCTGTCCAACTCACACTCCTCTTAACATAGTGCTTGAAACACTGCTAGGGCATCAATAAGACAAGAGAAGGAATTAAAAGAAGTTAAGTATCCTTTTTTGCTATGAATGTATGATAGTTTACCTAAGGGAACTAAAAAAACTCCACGGAAAAACTTCTAAAAATTAAGAGTTTTAGTAAAGTGGTCAGGATACAAAAATTCAACCTAGAAAAATTAGTAGCCTTTCTTTACACACAAAAACATGTGGGAAGGAATAGGGAACCTTACCCTCTAATAGCCCCACAATACTAAGATACCTGGGACCCAACCCAACCAAAAATACACAAGATCTCCACAAAAATTTTAAACCCCTAAGAGGAGATTGAAAGGATCTGGGCACGGGCGTGGCAATGCTTTATCCTAGCCTTGGGGCAGGGCAGGCGCATCTTTGTGAGTTCAAGGCAGCTGGTTACGATGTGATTAAGACAGCTGGGACAAGTGGAATGCTACAGGAAAAAGACCTTCTTGAAAAGCCGAGAGAAACAAAAAAAAAAAAAAAAAAAAAAAGACTTCATCCAATAGCACTCAAACCAATTAAAAATACTAGACAACTAACCAAGACCCACAGATCTCGTACACACAAAATATTTTGAAACTTTAAAAGAAAGAAATTGAAGAAGACATTAAGAAGGAAAAACCTCCCCATGGTCTGAATGGGAAAATTAACATTTGTAAAAATGTCCATTCCTCCAACTTTGTATAGATTTAATGTCATGCCAATAAATCCCCAACAGGTTTTTTCAGGTGCTGGAAAACAAAAAAAGTGCTTAAATTTCACTTTGGAAAACAAAAGTCTCTGGTAATAGCCAAACAACCCTGATTGAAAAGGGCTAATACAGGGGGATCTCTATACCAGACTTCAACCTGTATACAGGGTTATAGTCATAAAACAGCTTGTGTCTGGCAAAAAACAGACTGTGACATGGACAAAAGAAGATCCAAACCTAGAGCATAATTTCAGCCATTTCATATATTGACAAGGGGCAAAACAAGCACATGGAAAAAGCAGCATCTTCGCACAGTGGTGTTTGGCCAAAACTGGATCACCACTTGTAGAAGAATGAATAAACCCTACCTTTGCCCGTAAAAGTCGAACTCCAAAGGGGTCAAAGACCTCAATGTGAAATCCCAAACTCTGATAGGTTATAGAAGAAAAGTTGGCAGCGAAGCTACACGACATAGGCCTAGGAAAGACTTCCTAAATCAGACAGCAGCTGCACAAGAAATTAAGGTCGCCAATTGCCAAATGGGACCTCATTAAAAATCAAAAGCTTCTCGTTCATCAAAAGAAACAACCCAAAGAAGTGAGAGAAATCCCACAGAGTGGAGGAAGGGGAAAAACCTTCACTGCCGAGCATCTGACAAAGCATTTGATTTTCCAGAAATATAAACTACTCAAAAAAAACAAAGAAAGAAAGAAAACAAAGACCCAAATCCAAGATGGAGCAAAGAACTAACAGAGACTTCACAAGTGCGGACTGAACTATCGTTAAATGGTGGAAAAGCCTGTCTTCAAGAAGTGTCTTCAACATCACTAATCATTAGGGAATGCAAATCAAAACACTGTTAAGATATCATCTACTACCAATAAGACTGCTAGGATTCAAGAAAACAATGATACACAAGTTGCTGGAGAGTTGTGGAAAAAGAAGAACACTCATCCACTGCTGGCTGGAATGGTAACTCCATACAGCACTATGGAACAGCAGTGTGGAGAACCCTTGGAATACATTGGAATGAACTTGCCCCCAACCCAGCATATCACTCAGGCATGTACCCCAAGACTCACCCCACCGCAGAATGGTACATGCACTAGCCATGTTATTTCAGCTCTCTTCCAATAACAAAGAGCGGTGGGAACCACACCCAATTGCCCACTATGATGAGTGGATAGAGAGAAATGTGGTACATCACACAATGGAGTTCTTTTTTTTTATTAATTTTATTTATTTATGTATGTGTATGATGTACTGCCTGCATTTGCAGTCTGTGCACCTGTTGTCATCAACGCCGCGCGGAGGTCAGAAGAGAGGCCGGATTCCCCTGGAGCGGAGTTCTCCTGGGAATTGAGGTTTCAGACGGCTCTTGGCCGCGATGTGGGTTGCTGGGGATCGAACCGGGTCCTCTGTAGAGCAGTCGGTGCTCTTAACCACTAGGGCCATCTCTCCAGCCCCCACATGGAGTTTCTATGCACGCTAGTAAAGAAGACGACATCAGAGCTTTGCAGGAAAAGGCTGAGCTAGATGACTCATGCTGAGTGATAAAACACGTCCCTAGAAAAACAAACAAGACTGTGTATCCCTCATCTTGTGATCTAGTGCCAATTACCCAGTTTGTAAGTATTTTCCTGTGCATGCCCACTTGAGCTTTTCGTTCCAAAGCCAGTTGGGGTGATCTCTATTGGAACAAAACAAACAACAGAACAGGACTGCATCAAAAACTGACTGAAACAGGTGAACTTCTGCCTCAAAAGATGTCAACTTCCCATGGAGAATATTGAGAAAGACTGAGAAAGAGAGGAAAGCATGTTTGGCAGAATTATGAGTTCTGGAGGGGTGGGGGGAGGGGGACACGGGTCTAGATTTGCTAAAAAACATATATGTATAAATAAATAATATAAGAAACAAACAAAAAGAAAATGACATCAAAAGATGGAAAGACCTCCCATACTCACAGATCGGAGAAAATTATATAGTAAAAATGTCCATTTTACCCAATGTTATACAGATTCAGTGCAATCCAATCAAAATCCCTATGAGCTTTTCACAGACTTGGGAAAATCATTAAATCTATTGATCATTATGAAAAGCGCCCAATATTCGAAATATTATTTTAAATGTTCTAAACCTCTCTTTTTGATTTGGCTTACAATCAAATTGATGTGTGTGTGTGTGTGTGTGTGTGTGTGTGTGTGTGGTGTGTGTGTGTGTGTGTTACACATGGTCAAAAGACAGCATGTAGGAGGCAATACTTTCATTCTGTATGTGGATCCTGGAGATGAAACTCATATAACCACTTCTATCCTGGTATGTGTCTGTCTCCTTCCCTCTCTTTCTGTCCCTCCCTCCCTCCCTCCCTTTGTCTCCCTTCCTTCCTTCCTTCCTTCCTCCTTCCTTCCTTCCTTCCTTCCATCTTTCCTTCCTTCCTTCTGTCTATCCTTCCTTCTTTCTCACGTTGTAACTCAGGCTGGTCTTTTAGTCACAGTTCAGCATTCTGATGGACAGAATTGGCAGTGTGCATTGTCATATCTGACTTCTATCTGGAATCTTAAATACTTCTTAAATATTTTATCTTTCATTAGATAATCATGGTAGTGATACAATAATCAAACATTCAAAAACACATACTTATGTACTTGCCCATAAGTGCACAAAAACCAGTTTCCATGCAATGAAATGGATATTTGAAAGTAATTGTAAACCTTTCAAAAGTGATAAAATATTTAAAGGGGAAATGACAGACTGAGTAATCAGATGGAGAATCCTCAGACACTGTGTGATACTGGATCTCTCACAACTCTGCACAGCCAAACCAGGGAGGCAGACTTCATTCTCTGTTCTCTAATTATGTGATAATAAATCAGTGACTTAGTTCATCTGTGATATATTTTATCAAGTTGTATAAAGGCAATAATGATTTACTCATATTTTGTGATATATAAAATGAAATATTCTCATAAATGCTTTGGTAAGATTGTAAACTGAAATTTATAAAATCTTCAAAAATTAACTTTCCTACTAGTAATCACTATCAAGTTTAATAAATAATCTAACATTATAACAGTCTCTTATTCCAGTTTAATGAACTGTATTTTGTAGTTTCATGAATTGATTTCTATTCATAGAAAGTAATTATGAAGGTTAATCATGGGTGTCAACTTGACTGGATCAGGGATTAACTAAAAAGAGAAAGAGATCTACGGATTGGATCATTTAGAGCTGGAAGACCCACCCTAAATGTGCATGTTACCTTCTGAAGGCAGTTGATATTAAAGGCCATGGCAGAAGGGAGCTCCATGCTTTTTGCTGCTTGCATTCTCTCTAACTGGTGACTTCATCTTGCTGCTGTGACCAACCCCTCAGATTCTGATTCCAGCTTAGACTGAAGACTAACAGATCTCCTGGAATCCAACAGGCCTTGGTGACAGATTGGGACTACTGAGACATCCAGCCTCTTGAACTGAGAAACTACTGTATTTTATATATATATGGTATATATCTAAATATATATATATATATATATATATATATATGGTATATATCTAAATATATATATACACATAATATGTAATATGTATTATATATAATAGATACACACCATATATATGTATAAAATATTATATTATATATAATATGTAAAATACTATACATAACCATATAAAAAATCATTCTACTGATTCTGTTTCTTTGGTGAACCTTGACTAATACAGTAATATAAAACCCTTAGCTTTAAATCATTTTCTCCTGAATTGTGTATATAATTGATGATCAAAATCAGAAAACAGAAAAATACATATACATTTACAGAGTATACTTTGGGGGTTTTATTTTGTGTGTGGTCTTGTTGCTTTGTGAGACAGGCTCTTCTTACAGACCTATCAGACCTTGAATTTGATAAGTAAACCAGGCTGGCCTGATCTGATAGAGAGCCACCCGCCTCTGCCTTTGAGCACTGGGATTAAAAAGATGTGCCACCATGCTAGGCAACACAATAAAAAAATAAAATTATGGTTTAAAATCGCATGAATGCTAATTTAATATTGTGTTTGAATACATTAATTTTATTTCAAAGTAAATATGAACAGGGTTTTTTAATTTGGCATTTGTAATGGACCATAATTTATATTTTTTCTACCAAAAAGACATTTCAAAAATCAATTTTTGTATTTATACAATACTCTTTAAAGTAATCTTGTCTACAGTTTTTGCTTTATAAGTACAAATAAGGTATTATAAGAAAATTTCTAGTGGTAAACATTGTTGAAATATTTTTACAAACAACTTGTAAATCACATCAGCATAACACAGTTTCTTGACAGGTGTCACACGGAAATATACAGAGGAAAATTCCTATTGTGATTTATTCATTTGATTACCTAGGAATTGTATAAAAATGACAAATTATTTTTCTTCTTTGCTATTGCTTTCCTTATGGGCAGCAAATTTATTATATGTTTAGCTTCACAGAGGAAATAAAACATGTATCTAAGAAAGAATGATATTCATTGACTGTTAACACATTATCAAATCTTCATCAACATGCTCACCCAACAAAATGCAGGGTGACTGCACAATAAAAATATGTCCTTTCTCCATATTCTCATCCATAGAAATTTCTCTTGATAGGAAAAAGCAGGCTTTTTTCTGCCACCTGGAATTGGTGGTCAATCTAAATACCTAGTCTTGGGGGCTGGAGAGATGGCTCAGCGGTTAAGAGTGCCGAACCCGGGTTCGATTCGTGGCACCATATGGTGGCAAAGAACCGTCTTTAACTCCAGTACCAGGGGAATCCCACACCCTCTTCTGACCTCCATGGCATTGCATGACACGGGTGCACCAACCTACATGCAGACAGTACCTTCATACACATAATCTATCTATCTATCTATTTATCTATCTATCTATCTATCTATCTATCTATCTATCTATCTATGTTACCTACTTTTGTAGTGGAGCTGTGTACATCATGGTGCTTTCTAAATAATCCAAAATGCACAAACCAGGATATAGTCTACATAAAAATGTACAATTATAAAAATTATCAATTAATTTAGATTATTTAGAAAAACAGGCTGAGCTCAGGGAACTTATATTCAAAATCTGTTTTTGTTGTTGTTGTTGTTGTTGTTGTTGTTAAAAAAAAAAGAGTGCAACCTGGCCGGGCGTGGTGGCACACACCTTTAATCCTAGCACTTGGAAGGCAGAGGCAGGAAAATCTTTGTGAGTTCAAGTCCAACCTGGTCTACAGAGTGAGTTCCAGGACAGCTGGGGCTACAGGGAGACCCTGTCTCAAAAAGACCAAAAAAAAAAAAAAAATTGCAAACCAATACTTAAACTACTGTAATATGAATTTCTAAATAAATGTGAGACAAAAAGATCAAGAATTTTATGGGAATAAGTTAACACTAAGACAGAAAACATAGTACCTTTCATAGCTTCAAATGTGAAATTCTATAATAAATAGATTTCAAGACATTACTTTGATGGAGGTAAGTTGACTTAAAAGCATTTATTTCAATAAATATGTTATTGTATTAAGATAACAGATTATTTCGATACTGAAAATGTATCATATCTTATTATAAATTAGTAAGAAATGTCTATAATAAAAGTGAAAACTAAAAATTAAAGACATCTCTCTAGTAGAATGCTGTGTGACAATTTCTGAGAAAGTTATTTTACAATTTTGTGGCTTACAATTTTAAAAAAAACAACAATAGATTTACCAAAGTTTTTGTCATTTTTGTCTCATGGAAATGCAGGAAAACATGCTGTAAACATGGAAGAAGGGCATATTTAATTTGTAACAAGGTAGGATAGCCTCTGTTTCTCTCCAATAATGCACACACAAAATCCTTTGTAGTTACGGCCTCTTCATGCTAAATTTTGGAAAATAATTATGTGAATACTGAAATTATTTCTTGGAGAAAGAATTACTCAAATTGGACTTAAATGATGAGTAGCATGTTTGTTAAAATGCTATACCACTGAATTAACAAATAATCTTGTTATGTTTGTTCTACTTAAAAAATATTTAAATTTCTCATGATGTTTTTTTTTAATTTTTAATAATGATATAGTAAATATATTCCTAAAACATATTTAGAAATTTGTAGCTTGTTTGTGATTTACTTTCTTTAAAATATTTATGTATGTGTATGTATGTATGTATGTATGTATGTATGTATGTATGTATGTATTGCCAACATGTAAGTACACTTGGGTGTATACTGCCAGCAGCAACAAGAAGAGAGAAGCTGGTTCCCTGGAACTAGAGTTACATTTGGTTGTTATTCCCTCATTTAGGCGCTAGGAACTGAACAAGAGCCT
Source organism: Rhizomys pruinosus (assembly GCA_009823505.1). NCBI lineage: Eukaryota > Metazoa > Chordata > Mammalia > Rodentia > Spalacidae > Rhizomys > Rhizomys pruinosus. The sequence continues at coordinate 129,002 of VZQC01008294.1, read as the reverse complement.
CTGCAAAAGAAGTCACTGCTCTTAGTTGTGCTGAGTCATATTCCCAGGCCTAAATTTTGTAGTTTTGAACTCCCCCCCCCCCGCCTTTTTTGGATTTTAGATTCAGAGTTTCTTTGTATCCCCAATTTGCCTGGAACTTTCTATGTAGACCAGTCTGGCCTGGAACTCACAGAGATCCACATCCCTCTCCCTTCCACGTGTTGAAATTAAAGGTGAGTACCCCCATGCCCAGATTCTGCATTCACTTCCTTATTCTGAGAAAGATGATTTCACGTGGAAATATCTATATTTTAGCGTAGTAATATGCAATATTATCTGTGAAGTATTTTTAACTTTTCTACCCTTGAACATCCATGAGAGAAAGTGAAAAAGTTCAGTTTAGTTTTGTTTGTTTGATATTGCAAAGTGGAGTTTCAACAGAACACTTGTTGCTATGGGTTAGTGCATTTTAATGGCATGAGAAAAGTTGTTCATTAAATACTATATGAATCTTGTCCCAACTGTGCCTTAAATGCTCTATTTCTTTTTTTTCTTTTCCTTGCGCATTGAAACTGTAGTACATTTCTTTTTTATTGAAGTTTTGCGCATTTCATACATTTCCTAGTCAAATTTAGACGCATTCCCCCTTCCATGCCCCCCACCCTGCCAGAGCTCATGCATTCTTTTTCTGAGTCTTTTTTTTTAAAGTTTTTCAGTGCAGAAGTTTACTGTTTCAGTCTTTTAACCAGTCTTTTTTTTTGTTTATGTTGTTCCCTTCAATTTGTATTGCTCCAAAATAATTATATATACATGCCACACATATCCCAAAATTATGGCTTCTGAAAATAAACTATAGGTTAGTTCAAAAACATGTTTAGGGATTCACATTTTAACAGCAGAGCTGTATGCAGGTAAAAAGAAATATTACTTAACATTCCTATATAGCAAGTTGATGTATTCTTAATGCAACACTTTTTGTGTTTTGTTTTTATTTTTATTTTTCTTCTTTTTCCTAAGATTTCAAGAATTAGATCTGAAGTAGAATTTCTCTTTGTAACTCCATCAGCACTAAGGACTTAATAGCATGGAGAAAGAGCAAAGAAACTGAAAAGAATAAGAGACCGTTTCCTAGCAGAGGACATCAAGGATGAAACCTGAACTAGTCAAAATGGAAAACAAAACAAAACAAAACAAAAACTTCTATAGAAAGGACTGAAAGTTTGTTTCCCTCTAAACTGTGTCTACATTATTGTGCTGGATAGCTTTAGTGTCAGCTTGACACATCTGGGTTGAGGGAGCCCCTATTGGGGAATTGACTCCATTGGAATGGCCTGTGGCCACATCTGTGTAGTATTGTCTTGATTGTCGAGCAATGTGGGAGGGCCCAGCCCACTATGGGTGGTGCCACCCTGGGCAGGTTGTTGTGTACTGTATAAGAGGGCAGGCTGGGCATGGGCCAGGGGAGCAAACCAGTAAACAGCATTCCTCCATGGCCTGTGCTTCAGCTCCTGCCTCCAGGTTCCTGCCCTGAGTTCCTGCCTTGGGCTCCCTAAGTGATGAACTGTGTGACCCAGGAAATGCAAGCTGAATAAACCCTTTCCTCCCCAAGTTGGTGTCGGTCAGAGTGTTTTGTCACAGCAAAGGAAGGCAAACTAGAACAATTATATATGCCAACTCCAAGGTGGTAATGTGGGGAAGTAGATAATTTTGGCAGTTAACTATGAGGTGGATAAAGAGACGTGATGTAGAAGCCTCATGCTGAGATTGGTGCCACATAAGGAGGACACTATAAAACTCCCTCAATTTACTATTTCAACAGTCATTAAGAACATGGTCATCTGCAATATTGATGTGTTCTGTATTAATCTTCAGCTTCCTGGCCTCTTAACCTGAATAAAACATATTTTTATTTGCCTGAATCAGTTTTTAAAGGTTTCCTGAGTCATGCCAGGATTGATTCAAAATAAGCTCACCTTAAATTGAAAATGCAAGTGAAAATTCATTTAACAAACTTAATGTGCTACACATGCTGGGCATCAGAGCTCAGAGCAGATGAACTTAATCATCCTCTCAACACTTCTGATCATCCACAGATGGGCAAAGTGATCTAATATAAAGCCTATTTCATAATAAAATTTCAGTTATACAATTATTTTAATCATAAGTGAAAGTAAAAAAAATAACAGAATTGTTTTCTGGATATGCTTTTGTACTATAAAAAATAAACTACACCATCAGAGAATAGTATTATCTGTAAATAGTAGGCTTGCACTGAGCAGCATAAATATACAAATCCACCAGAATTGTGACTTTTACAACATTCACACATCACAAAATCCCATGAGCCCTTAGAAATCTATCAAAAAAATTGGCTTTCCTGTTATTACTTGGACAGATGCCTTAAAGCCTACATACCTGATTCTTGGTCAGACACTTATAAAGGTATTAAGAAGAAAGTGTAGGCCATAAAATGCAGCGGAGAATAGTTAAGTCATTGAGAGACCATCCCATGGTCTCTCAATGGAATATTGGGGCCCAGCCTTTTTCCTACTTTCTTTTATTCCTTCCTTGACACCATAAGCTAAACATTTGTTTCTATTATGTAAAACTGATTCACAGTTGACTTGAAATAATGTGTCCTAGTGAGCATGGATTTTAAGCTCATGGAACCCATGGGTTAGTCACAATAAATCTCTTCTTTGAAGTTGATTGTCTCAGGAGTTTTGGTCCTTTGCCTGAAAGCTAATATCCTTATTAAAACATGTTAATATCATTTTTAGCAATAGAAATATGATTATTGAAATATATTAAGACTGTAAATCATAAAGAACCTTTAATTTTTGCTGTTTAGTATTTTAATATCAACAGCCTTAGTCTCTTTTTATTAGGTCAAAACCTGTAAAGTCACATAAAATGCATTATTATTAAAATATATTGGAGACGCCATAACGCGCCAGGCCAGGTACACAGCTCTAGGCGGGGTCTGGCGGGGGGCAGCTGGGAGAGGGTCTCGCTGTGAACCCGTCTACAGGGTCCCCGGCCCAGAGGGACCGCGCTCCGGTGAGCAGGGTCGCGTTTCCCTCTGCTCTGGTCCCGGCTGGACTTGTGGGCGGGAACCGGGGTCGCAGGGGAGACGCCATAACGGCATGCATGACAGTATATTCATACACAACAAAGATAAATAATATAAAAAAAAACTAATATACAGTTTTAGTTTCAGATGTCATAATTCTGGTATGTTGGTGATATATATATATATATATAATATATATATTAGAGAGAGAGAGAGAGGGAGAGAGAGAAGAGGAACAATAACAAATTGGAGGAACAATAACAACAAAAGGACTGGGTCAAAGAACTGACTGAAATAGTAAACTTCTGCCCAAAACAATAAACCTATACATAGAAAACTTTAAACAGCCTGAGAAAAATATGCAAGACATGTATAGCAGAATGCATGGTCTCAACTGGGGAGGGGGGCATGGAAAGGGGGGGAAATGAGTCTAAATTTGATACAAAATGCATAAAATTTCAATAAATTATTAAAAATATTAGGTTTCCATAAAACTTTTATATATTTTAGTTCTTTTACATTATTGTTAAATAATAACTTATTATTAATAATAATATATATTTTAATAATAATCATTTTATGTGACTTTACAGGTTTTGACCTAATAAAAAGAGACTAAGGCTGTTGATATTAAAATACTAAACAGCAAAAATTAAAGGTTCTTTATGATTTACAGTCTTAATATATTTCAATAATCATATTTCTATGCTAAAAATGAATATTAACATTTTTAATAAGGATATTAAGCTTTCAGGCAAAGGACCCAAAACTCCTGAGACAATCAACTTCAAAGAAGAGATTTATTGTGGACTAACCCATGGGTTCCAGAGCTTAAAATCCATGCTCACTAGGACACATTATTTCAAGTCAACTGTGAATCAGTTTTACATAATAGAAACAAATGTTTAGCTTATGGTGTCAAGGAAGGAATAAAAGAAAGTAGGAAAAAGGCTGGGCCCCAATATTCCATTGAGAGACCATGGGATGGTCTCTCAATGACTTAACTATTCTCCGCTGCATTTTATGGCCTACACTTTCTTCTTAATACCTTTATAAGTGTCTGACCAAGAATCATGGACTATGTAGGGGGGGGGGGCTTAAGGGGCCCATTTCTGTCCAAGTAATAACAGGAAAGCCAATTTTTTTGATAGATTTCTAAGGGCTCATGGGATTTTGTGATGTGTGAATGTTGTAAAAGTCACAATTCTGGTGGATTTGTATATTTATGCTGCTCAGTGCAAGCCTACTATTTACAGATAATACTATTCTCTTGATGGTGTAGTATTTTATTTTTATAGTAAAAAGCATATTCCACGAAAAAAATCTGTTATTTTTTTTACTANTGCAGGTCTGTGCACCCATGTCGTGCAATGCTGCGGAGGTCAGAAGAGGGTCTCGGATTCCCCTGGAACTGGAGTTCTCCTGGAATTGGAGTTACAGACGGTTCTCAGCCGCCATGTGGATGCTGGGGATCGAACCCGGGTCCTCTGCAAGAGCGTCGGTGCTCTTAACCGCTAGGCCATCTCTCCAGTCCTTGTATATTAGTTTTAAAACATGTTTAGGAATTCACATTTTTCCTTTTAGTTTTATATTACTCTAAAATCTGCATACATACCCTCCATCCATATAGCAAAAATTTTTTTGGTCTATTCAAGACAGGGTCTTGCTGTACCCCCAGCTGTCCTGGAACTCACTGTGTAGACCAGGCTGGCCTTGAACTCACAAAGATCCGCCTGTCTCTGCCTCCCGAGTGCTAGGATCAAAGGCATGCGCCACCATGCCCGGCCCATATAGCAAAATTACAAAGTCTGGAAATAAGTGGTAGGTTAATTCTAGAACCCAGTAAAGGATTCACATTTTAAGAGCACATCTGCTTTCAGATAAAAAGAAATATGATATTAAAGTTTCTCAGATTGCCTTCCAACTAGGGATTTGGTGCAAGCATCTACAAATGAGGGATACCATTGTTCATTTGGGGAAACCTAATACTTTTTAAGTTTATTAAAATAAAATGAAAACAAGGGAGAGTTTGAATAGAGATAAACTCCATGTATGGTTAATGATCCTTTCAGTAGCTGTGAATTATTAAGGAAAATCCAAGGGCCAGGTATGTGATACCTCCCTAAAAATTTTTTTTTGTCATTTAGGACCCAATGGATAATCCCAAATAAGTTACTAGTATTATCAAACAGAAATTTTGCCGAAGAAAACATATACTTTGGTAAAAGGACAGTGAAATTAGTCTAGAATTAAGCTGAAAGCTTCCTCTCTACTGGCTTTCTTTTTTTTTTTTTTTTAAATAAATGTGTATGAATGTACTGTCTGCACGTAGGTAGGTGCACCCATGTCATGCAGAGCTGCAAAGGTCAGAAGAGGGTGTCGGATTCCCCTATAATTGGAGTTAAAGATGGTTCTTAGCCACCATGTGGGTGCTGGGAATCAAACCTGGGTCATCTGCAAGAGCAGTAGGTGCTCTTAACCACTGAGCCATCTCTCCAGCCCCAACTGGCTAACTTCCATACACAGTAATAGATCTTGCTGTGCAGGATCGGAGTGGTGGTTGTGCTGATAGTTATGGTCTTACCCTCTTACCTCACTGGCCACCTGTGAATCCTCTGAGCCACAATACTGCCTTGAAAGGCAAAATGTGCCTTCTGAAAGACTAATGGCAAGACTGCCATGGGGGTATTGTCATTTGTTTCTCAGTTTCTGTGATAAAACACTGACCTAGAATAAAAGCCACTTGTGGTAGAAAAGAGTTTATGTGGCTTACAGGCCACCATGGAGGGAAGTAACAATAAAGATCTCAAGGAAGGAAACAGGAAGCAGAAACTGCAGCAGAGATCTTGGAGGAATATTGCTTACTTGCTTGCTCCAAGTCTCATGATCAGCAACCCTTCTATAAAACCCAGGTCTATCTGTACATCCAACCGTGGCACTGCCCACAGTAGTATGTGTCTTACTATATCAATTATCAATCAAGAAAGCAATACTCGACAGACAGGCTTACAGGCAGTATGATGGAGGAAATTCCTTAACTGAGGTTCTCTTATACCAGGAATATCAACTTGACAAACAAGTTTAGGCATTGCAAGGGGTCAACCAACTGCTTTCTGATCGGGTTTGAAGATTGCTCCACAGGAAGAAATTCATGTTCAGTTCTGTAAACCATATAACAAACCCATGTCTGGAGGGTGGAGAGATGCCTAAGCAGTAAAGAGCACTTGCTGCTCTTGCAAAGGACCCTGATTTGGTTCTGAGCACCTAAAGGGTCTTTAATAACAGTCTACAAATCCACTTCAAGTGGATCTGACACCTTCTTCTAGCCTTAGCAGGCAATGTAAGACATGGATTCATTTATAAACATTCAGGCAAAACACTTATAAAATAAAAACTAAGTATTAAAAATATAATCTATGAGCCCATGTTTGGGGTGGTAATGGGCAAGATTGAAGTATCTACTACTATCATTTCACCAAATTGTCATGTTGTCAAAGTGCCTTCCAAATACTAAAATTTATATTCAAAGATAATGCTGTCCCTGGACTTTATCAGGGAAGCTTCTTGTCATACGAGCTTTGGTGGTTAATATTAGAAGCTGCTTGCTGGAGCAAAAGTGCCAAGAATAAGTGATAATGGAGTATACAGCCCTTCTCCTTGAAGGACTACTGGCAATTACACATTATTTTGAGGAATAGAGTATCATTTTCTTCATTGCTATAGCCTCTGATAAGTTGCTCCATCAAAACATGCCCCCATGGTTTAACTGAGAATTTCTTTGAGGGGATAAAGGAGAGGGAAGGGATGAAAATAACAAAATCATTATACAGATTAATGAATCTGTCAAACAATAAAACAAAAGTAAAGGGCAATTTTCATGAAAATAGTATTTTATTTTTCTTATGAGTGAATCTGCAAATCCTAGTTTAAAACCTGCTTGCATTGTATAGCTATTTACTCTCAAATAAAGTAATGTGTCCTGGATGGAGTAGAGAGGTTCATGAGCTCCTTGAAACTCAAGAAATGATTAAGACTCAAGAGGCTTACTAAACGTAAAACATTCATGAGTCATTTCCCTTAGGGTCTATAAATAGTAAATAATTGCTCAAGAAGGAGAGATACTTACTCTGGAGCCACTTGTAAGTTACACAAGGAATGCCAGAAATTCAGTTTTCATGAGTACTCACAAATACTGTTATGCGGTATTCTCTGATGACCCAATTGCTTGGGTCCTTCTGTAAATAGCAATACAGATTCCTATAAGAAACATTTATTTTTTTAATTTTATTGAGCATTTTTACATTTCATACAATTGTTAATCAAAGTTAGACCACCTCTCCCATTCATGTCTCACACCCCTCTCCCCATCCTCTCCAGACCTTAATGTATTCTGCCACATATGTTAAGTCCTATCCAGTCAGTCAAGGAGTTGTACCCAGATATTCTGTTGTGCACCTTCATCCACTGGAATCTACTCAGCCTATCTAGAGATTGCAAGTAAGCTCTACTCTCCCTCACTCTGTAGTTAGCAGTCTCCAACAGTTAAAAGGCTAGGGCCAGCCAGCACCCCCTCTACACACTCACATCATTTCCCTCATCCCACTCTGGGCCCTTTCAGATTGAGTCAGCATCAGTCTTTTGCTGTCACCAATGTGCTGCAAGTTCACATGTGCAAACATCTAGTGGTCTGAAAGCCTCAATTTCCCTATGTTCATGTGCTTTAGAGTTGTCTTAGACCATTGATTATCTTCTCCCTTAGCTGCTTACATAGTATTCCCTAGAACTATGAGGACTAAACTTCATGGTAAAAGACTTCCAGGTCAGTTTCTCTTCCTTTGCCCCAAGTCCTGTTTCTGAAGTATGTCCTGTCTTCAGCAGTAGGGTCTTCCCTTCGAGTTTCAGGAGATAAGCAAGAGCTCCAGCAATAGCCCAGGCTATTTTGGGAGTCTCTCAGACTACTCTGACCAACCACTAAAGGTAAGCCTCTCTTGTCTGGCATTGTGCTCCTTGTCATACACACCGCTGGTATATACATGCATTAATGTTCAGAGACTGTATGGACATTTCTCAAGGGGTTTCCTAACCAACTCGTTTCCCTCTCTCACTTCCCTACCCTCCGCAAAGCTCCAGTCCTTTTACCTTTCTCTTCTCAGTCCAAACTCCCCGCCTCGGTACCCATTCTAAGCAACTCCATTATCTACACCTTCCCCTCAGTAATGCCTGTCTCTCCTTAATAATCTTATTAGTTCACTTTATTAGACGTGGAGAGGCTGGTTTCTCTGGACTGCCATTTCTTTACTTGGATAAATATCTGTTTATGTGCCACTCCTAAGGAAGAGAAATAAAACAACTTTTACTGAAATAGATGGGTCCCTTAAAATAAAAAAGGCTGATGAATTGTAATAGGTATTATTAGAACATAAAATTATAGATGATGACAACCTGAATCACAATTTTCCCATTATTTGTTGAGATCAAATTTTGGCAATTATAAATATCCCATTTCAAATGATTAATAAATTTGAAATAAACAGGGTCCAATATAGTAAATGAAGACACTTTGAGGAGAAACACAATTTTTACTTACATTCAGGATAGGTGTGCATGAAATATTATCTCATGTAGTCAAATTATTGAAACAAAACTGAAATTATTATTTTTAAGTTTTACTGTATTCATTAATTTTTAAAAACAGTCTTTAAATAGATATAGCTTGTTTACCTATTTTATCTTTTTTCTCTGAAGACTCATGGTCTGTGTTCTTGCTATTATTTCTATTTCATATGGAAAAGAAATAAAAATGCTGTGAGAATATTGAAGCTAAATATATGATACATCACTTATCAGATGAACCTAATAATAAAGGTAAATACTTTCACCATATTAATCTTTGAGACACTTTTATGATACACAAGTTTTAGGATTGTAAGCTAATATTTATGTTGTTTAAATTTAATTACACTATTTCAACAACTTTAAAATGAAAATGGTACTCTATAAGAATTTTTCAATTGGCCTGCTGTGGTGCCGCACGCTTTTAATCCTAGCACTCGGGAGGCAGAGGCAGGCAGATCTTTGTGAGTTCAAGGTCAGCCTGGTTTACAGAGCGAGTTCCAGGACAGCTGGGGCTACACAGAGACCCTGTCTCAAAAAGACGAAAACAAAAAAAAAAGAATTTTTCAATTAGTAAAATGTTAACTAATGTTAATATTTCTAAGAGGACTGTTTCAGAAAGTTTTATATAAATTACTGGATTATTTCATTCTGGAATAAGCATTATATATTCCCTTTTAGACACATGGATTTAATCATTTATCTACGTGAGAATCAATTTAATTTATGGAAGTTGGCTGACTCCTCTGCAAGCTAACAGAGCATAATAAATACACTAATATATCTAAAACTCTTACAGCCACTATTAGAATTACTCACTCATTTTTAACTTAAAACATACCAAGTTCTTAGTATAATAGAGCCAATTTTGCCTTCATTTCTCTTTCACCATCGTGCATATAGTTCTACTGCAATATTATCAAAATGGCACCATAGTAACAGGTTATTTTACACTCTGAGATATTCATCACTTCTTTTGAAATTGTCAGATCTTTTATTTCTCCTCTGGGTTAAGAGTTAATGAAGATTCCCAGCAGAGTGTTCAGGTAGCAATTACTGCAGAATTTTTGAGCTCCAAATGCTGAGTTGAAAAGCAAATTCTATCCTCATCAAAGCCCCATCGAGAAAGTGAAGGCAAAGGATAATGCAGTTGCTTCAGGTTGAGCGTCTGTGAAGAAAAGATCGAATGCTCTTGTTTCATCGCTTAACAATACCCACTTTCAAGCTGTAATATAATATATTGTAATATAATTTAAATACATTATGTAATGTATAATCAAGTACATCTACCTGCCTTCATTCTTACCTTTGCATGAATTTGGATTTTTTTTGAGATTGTCTACATTTTGGCTAGCCATATACAGATAAGATTACTATTTTTGCTTTCAATGTCTAATTACTGAAGTGATTATGATCACTGTATATAATTTAGCAATCAATGCACAGTGGAATAAAGCAGTAAAATATATTGTACACCATGAGGATTTTAATAGGATAGCTATTCTATCACAAAATTTTATCACAATGTACATACTGTTTGTTTTTCTTGTATTATATAATTTTCACTGGAGCTTACAGATACAGAAGAATACTATCAGTTAATATTATTTCCCAGATATCTTAATGATAAAAAAATATAATAAAAGGAATTGGGATGATTCAGAGTACTTATTTACTATGAGAATTGCTTTTCCAATGTATGAAATAATAATAGTGATAACTGTGGTAAACAACATTGAGAAGAAATATTAAAATAAATTATCTTTAACATAGGTTTTACATAATGGATTTCTCAATATCAGACCAAATATTGGAAGCTTTAGGTATGGTTATATTTAACATTAACATAGTTAAAGTTAAAACAGTGTGGGTGCTAATTAAGAAATATTTTGAAAGTTGTAAAATATCTGTTACAAAATTTGTATGCAATTTCTTTTTGAATTATAAATGTGTGTCATTACAGCTAAAGACAAGTGCACTTATCATCAAAGAAGCTTCTTTTTTCTACAAATGGAAA
>VZQC01008294.1:84884-114089 GCA_009823505.1 Rhizomys pruinosus | reverse complement strand
TCTCTCTCTCTCTCTCTCTCTCTCTCTCTCTCTCTCTCTCTCTCTCTCTCTCTCTCCACTGACACATATATCTGTGTTTTTACGAATGTATGTATGGATATGTACTAAAAACAAAGTATTAGAAAAAATAAAAATGATTGAGGTCCATGGAAAGAGTTTCAAGGCATCTGGAAGGGATGAAAATAATGTAAGTAAAATATTCAGGTATCAAATTCTAAAAATTAAGCAGGGCATGGTGGCATGTGCCCTTAATCCCTGCACATGGAGGCAGAAGCAGGCAGATGTTTGTGATTTCAAGGCTAGCCTGGTCTACAGAGTGAGCTCCAGGCCAGTTGGGGCTAAAGGGAGAACCTGTCTCAAAAATACTAAAATAAATAAATAAATGATTTATTTCTTTAATTTATAAAAATTAAAAAATAATCTTAATAGTTTTACAATTGATATACAATATAATATTATAGTTATTTAGATTTCCTCCCCTCATTTTACCTCACCTGATCTATTTATTCATTTACTTACTTATTTATTCATTTTAATTTTACATATATGACTCTACTGACTGTGTGGATATAAGTGCACCCATGTCCTGCAGTTCCTGAGGAGGTCAAAATAGCATATTGAAACTTTTAGAAATAGATTTGTGGATGATATTAGCCACAATGTGGGTTCTGGGATTCGAACCCAGGTCTTCTGCAATGGCAGCCAATGTTCTTATCAGCTCAGCCATCTTTCCACCTCCATTACCTCATTGATTTTTACAAAACTTAAATTGCTACCTCCAGACTTTTAATCAATATCAAGCAGTGTATGAAATAGTGTTTTTTGATATTTAAAATACATTCCAAAGTTTAAACACAGTAGAAATAATCTTTTTTTTTAGCTGTCAATTGGTGCTTTATTTATCAACCTATGAAGTGAACTTCCTAGGCAGCTTGCAGAAAACAAACCATTTCTTTTGCATATTTAAGAAAGAAAAAAAGAGCAAATAAATCAACAACAAAACAAAAATTTAATTAGAAAATGAGCAAAAGATGGGCTAGGCATTTCTCAAAAGAACAGACAAATAAACCAGCAGGATTATGATAAATGCAAGCTTTAGGAATGAGTATAAGAAAATGCAAATCGAAACCATAATGAGATAACAGTTGACACGTTAGAGTGACTGCCGTAAAAATGCGGGGGCATTTCCCACTCCTGATCACCCCGAGTGTGCTGCTAGGTCAGCTGCATTGAGTAACTCGGCTAGCTCAGAGAAGGGTCCCTGGAGGCTAAGTTGTTTTCTGTACTTACATCTTCAGACAGGCATCACAAAAGATCTGAAAAGGTTTTCCAGAAAGTTTCTTTATTCCAAGGGAAAATCTTTCTTTTTTATTTTATTTTTAAACATTTTTATTGAAGTTTTGTTCATTTCACACATCATTTCTCAGTCCAATGTAGACTCATTTTGTCCTCCTTGCCCCTCACCCCACCTGAGTTCATACACCCTGCCATCCCTGCCCTGTATCTTTTTCTGATTATTTCAAAGTTTCTTCAAAGTAGAAGATTATTGTCCTCAGAGGAACTTTACTGTTTCAGTCAGTCACCTTCTAGTGTAACTATGGCAGTTGTTTGCGCACATTCAATCTGTATCATACATATATATATATTAGTATTATATAGATATTTAGATATAGATATAATATAGGATATAGATATAGATATGATATATATATCAATATATATAGTATCAGGTATAATATATCAATCAAAGACTGGAGAGAATTATGCAACAATACATATAGAATGTACTGTAATAGATATTATAGAGTCTACAACAGACATCAGAATAAGTATCGGGACATAGGTATGTGTCAAATAGTTATATCATCTGTAAATAACACAAACTGTCAGGTCATATAACATTAAGGATTGACATTATAAATTCATTTTTTAAATTTATAGAATTACTCTAAAATAAGGTCTAGGTATCCCTCCAGCCCCACAAAGTTAACAAAGTCAAAAAATTAAGTGCCGAGTAATTCCTAGAGCTTTTAAGGGTGTTACATGCTCCAGAGCACTAATTGAAGCAATTGAGGGAAAGGGGTCTATAATGTTGATGTTGCTCAGATTTGCCTTACAACATCAGTGTTGTGCTAGCATCCATAGATGAAGGATACAATTTGTAGTTTGCTTTTCTGGGACTTGTGTTACTTTACTTAGCACAGTATATTCTAGTTCCATTGATTTAGCGCGCAGAGCTCATGATTTCATGCTTCTTTAACCGACTGCATAGAATTCTGGATGTGTAGATGAACCAACATTTTCTCTATCCCACCTCATTAGTCGAGGAGACATTTTGGTTGGGTCTAGTATTCAATGATTGTGAAGAAAGCGGCAGTGAACATGGGTGTGCATTTATCTCTGTGGTAATCCCGTAAAAAAATAATGAAACAAATAGGGGCGGGGAGATATTGTAGACTAGCAGTTTAAGAGCACCGACTGGCTCTTGCAGAGGACCGGGTTCGATCCCCAGCAACACACAGGTGGCTGAGAACCATCTGTAACTCGAATTCCAGGAGAACTCCAGCTCCAGGGTAATCGAACATACTCTTCTGACCTCCGCGGCATTGCACGACATGGGTGCACAAACCTACATGCAGACAGTACAGTCATGCACATAAAAAAAAAATAAATAAAATTAAAAAAATAAACAAACAAATGAATAAATAAAATATTAAAATTATATGCCACTGTGAGCTCAAGTCTTCAGGGACACTGAGGCAGCAGCCACCTGTACCATGGTTTCTACCTTAGGGCATATAAGAAGGGGCTCACCCCACTGGGAGCTCATTTCTTCAGAGACACTGAGGAGGTACTCAGCTGCACCCCCACTTCCACAGAAGGCCAGATAAGAGCAGACCCAAGCCGCAGGGAGCTGAGTCTTCAGGGACACTGAGGCAGTAGCCAGCTGCAACACAGCTTCCACCTCAGACCCCATAAGAAGGGGCCCACCCTGCTGGGGGCTGACTCTTCAGGAACACTGAGACAGCAACCAGGTTGCTGGTGCAGGGGCCATATCACCCTGTCCCCAAGTCAAACTAAAGGAACAAGCCTACATTGCAAGGAAGAAACACCTGGATTTCACATCAGATTTCAAGCAAAGCAAATCAAACCCACATGACAAAAACACAAAGAAAAATCAATAACATGGGAAAAGCAAATAAGAAGTCTCCACAAAACTCTATCTGTCTTATAGAGTCCACAATGAGATCTCCCTTAACAATAGCTGAAAAAAATCTTAGGCTGAAATGAAAAAGGAAACTGAAAAGCTAAAAGGGGAGAATGGTGAACTCTGAAAAGAAATAGGAATAATAAATGAATCTCAGGCTGAAATGAAAAAGGAAATCAAGTCAACTCATCCAGTTAACAGGAAAAGGCAAGAGAAAGCCTCAGTTACAGAATGGATGAAGCAGAAAATAGGATATCAAGCCTAGAAGATAATGTGAAAGAACTGAAGAACTCAAGCAAAGACTATGAAATACAGGAGAGGAATAATCAGGAAATATGGGACACCATGAAGAGAACAAACCTCTGCATCATAAGTACAGAGGAAGGAAAAGAATCCCAGGACAATAGTATGGACCAAATCTTCAACAGAATTATAGAAGAAAATTTTCACCAAATTTAAAAAAGATACACCCAAACAAATACAAGAAGCACATAGAAGACCAAAAAGACAAGATTAGAAAAGAAACTCCCCACACTATATCATAATCAAAACTATAGATGCTCAAAACAAAGACAGAATACTGAAAGCAACAAGAGAAAAAAAAAACAAGTTACATATAAAGAAAAACCCATAAGAATTACAGCTGACATCTCATTGCAAATGATGTGAGCCACAAGAACATGGACCAAAGTATTTCCAGTACTAAACCACTACAGATGCCAATCCAGGTTACTCCACCCAGCAAAAATGTCAATTAAAATCAAAGGAGAAAGGAAAATATTCTATGACATAAACAACATGAAAGAATACACGTCTAGAAACCCATCCCTCCAATTCAGAGGACAGAAGAAAGGAGCAGCTAACAACAAGTGGCAAGAGAGAGTAACTAATGAAGGTATAAATACAGACATAAAACTATACCACAACTGCAAACAGAAAATAAACTGAAGGGAAGCAATACACATCTCTCAATATTAACCATAAATATTAAAGATCTAAACTCAGCAATCAAGAGACACAGACTGGGGAATGGATTAAGAAAATGAATCCACCTTTCTGCTGTCTATAAGAAACAGACCTCACCTTCAAGGACAGACACCATCTTAAGGTGAAAGTATGGAAAAATATTTCAATCAAATGGCATCTAAAAGCAAGCAGGAGTTCCCATTTTAATATCAGACAAAATACATTTCAAAGTAAAACTAATTCAGTTTCTTAATCTCTTCTGAGAGATGAAGAGGGTCACTACATCCTTATCAAAGGATCAATCATCCATGAAGTTCTCACAATCATAAATATATATGCACCAAACACTGGAGCACCAAAATTTATAAGCACAATCCTTAAGGACTTCAAGACACAGATCAATCCCAGCACATGAAGAGTGGGAGACTTAGATACCCCACTGAGCCCACTGGACAGGTCAACTGGACAAAGAATAAACAGAGAGACATCTGAACTGAACAATATGATACACCAAATGGACCTCATAGACATCTACCATATATTCCACCCAAACACAAGAGAATACACTTTCTACTGAGCAACCCACAGACCATTCTCCAAAACTGACCACATAGTGGAAGACAGAAAAAAAAAAAAAACTACCAATTTTTCCCCATTTACGATTGTATTAGTCACTCTTCTGTTGTTGTGATAAACCACCATGACCAAGGGAACTTATAAAATGAAGAGTTTATTTGAGTTTATGATTGATGGTTCCAGGGAATTAGAGTCCATTGTGGTGGAAGCATGGTGACCCGGAGCTGGAGCAGCAAGCAGAAGCCAAATCTCCAAATGAGCACAGAAAGCAGAGAGACAGAGACTGGAGACCCCAAGGCTTGTTAAACTCACTAAGCCCGCCCCCAGGGATGTACTTCCTCCAGCATGGCCACATCTTCTAAGACCTCCAAGAACAGTGTCACCAACTGGAGATGAAATATCTGAATACTTAAAGCCTATGGGGGACACTCTTGTTCAAACCACCACATTCCACTCCCTGGCCCCCATAGGCTCATGACCATATAAAATGCAAAATGCATTTAGTCCAACCTTAAAAGTCCCCATAGTCCTTACCAGTCTCAATTCTATTCCAAAGTCTATAGTCCAAAATCTCTTCTGAGACACAGGCTAACCTCTTAACTGTAAGCTCCTGTAAAATCAAAAGGCAAATTACATACTCCCACCATTCAGTGGAATTGAACACACATTCCCATTCCAAAAGGGAGGAATAGAGGCATAGTGAGGAAAAACTGGAACAAAACAAGACCAAAAACCAGCAGGGCAAACATCAAGTCCAGTAGCTCCATGTGCAACTTCTGGGAATTTACTTCCAAAGGGCTTAGATGTCTCAGCTCTTCCAGGATTGAATGCAACATGGATATCTTCCTTAGGTTGGTATCACTCCCTGTATGCAGCTTTCCTTGGCAAATATCTCAGAGCTCTGGTATCTCAAATGTCTCCTTGGGTCTCAGCTGCCAACCAGGCTTCACATTCACAGCTTCATGCAATGGCCTATCAGGGCATTCTTTATTCAGGGATGCCCCTGCTGCACTTTGCCTGACCTTGGCAGCTTTCTGAAACCATGGAGGAAGAACTTATGACCCCTTCACTCTTGCAAACTTCATACCTCTAAAGCCAGCACCATGTGAATGAAACTGCCCAGCTTGGCTGCAAGTTTGGGATGGACCCTGGCCTATTTCTACCACAGTTGCAACTTTTCTCTGCCTTGTACTTGTTAGGGTAGAAAACGCTTTCATTATTTTCCTTTCAAAATAATTGGAGGATTAGCTGGGTGTGGTCCTGCCCTGAAGGTACTGTTTTTGTTGTTTATTTGTAAATCTCCAGGACCCTTCTTAATCACACTTTTTCCATTTTTTACTTGTAAATATCTAGGCCTCTCCTTAATCACTTTAATCCCCTTGTGAAAGGGAGCCTCTCCTACACATGCCTGTGGCCCCACCTTTAATCTCCCTAGTGCACTTTTCAAATTCAAACTGTACATTCTGCATTTCTTTCTGCCCCATTTGCTCTTTTTCACTGTAGATCTGTATAATATTCACCATTAATAACCACACCACCATTTCTATGTTAGGCTGTCTTGAAATATTCTCCAACAAAGACATTAGTCCATTGCTTTTCAACTTAGCATCAGGCAAGCATTTGGGCTGTGGGCAAACTGTGGCCAGACTCTTTGGTAAAAGATCCCAGTTGCTGCCCATGTCTTTATTTTCCTCTGGAACTACATTTTTTGCAGCAATGCTTTCTTCCAGGCTTCTACTAGAATGGCCCGTTAAGCTCTGCTTAAAGTAGTCAACAGCTTTTCTAGACCATAGTTCCAGAGTCTTCCACATCTCTCCAAACATCCACATGGTCAGGTTCTTCACAGACAACAGCCTACTCTCTGGAATCAAATAACTGGATTAGTCACTTTTCTGTTGTTGTGATAAACCACCATGACCAAGGGAACTTATAAAAGGAAGAGTTTATTTGAGCTTACAATTTATGGTTCCAGGGAATTAGAGTCCATTGTGGTGGGAAGCATGGTGGCCCGGGGCTGGAGCAGCAAGCCAAGTTTCACGTATCCCAATGAGCACAGGAAGCAGAGAGAGAGAGCCTGGAGACCCCAAGTCTTGTTAAACTCACTAAGCCTGCCCCCAGTGATGTACTTCCTCCAGTATGGCCACACCTTCTAAGACCTCCAAGAACAGTGCCACCAACTGGAGATGAAATGTCTGAATACTTAAAGCCTACAAGGGACACTCATTCAAACCACCACAATGATGATGCTGACCATGGGCTAATTGTATATGGTTTTACTTTTGTTGAAGAATTTTCCCTCCAGTCCAATTCCCTCCAGATCTTTAAACATGAAGCTATGCTGAATTTTGTAGATTGTCTTGTCCTCATCAATTGAGATGACCTCCATGCTCATGGATTGGTAGAATCAACATAGTAAAAATTACTATCCTACCCAAAGTAATATATAGATTCAAAGAAATTCCAAATGAATTGAATCCCCATGAGCTTTTTCACAGACCAAGAAAGAAAAATCCTAAAGTTCATATGGAGAAACAAAAGACCCCAGATAGCCAAAACAACCCTGAGCAAAAAGACCAATACAGGGGGGATTGCCATACCTGACTTCCAATTATATTACAGGGCTATAGTCATAAAAACAGCCTGGTATTGGCACGAAAATAGGGCTGTAGTTCAAGGGAACAAAACTGAGGATCCAAACCTGAGCACATCCAATTTCAGGCACCTCATTTTCAACAAAGAGGCCAAGAAGACTCAATGGAGGAAAGACAAAATCTTCAGTATCTACAGCAAATAGTGTTGGCATAACTGGATCACCAATTGTAGAAGAATAAAACTAACCCCCCACCTCTTGCCATGTACAAAAATCAACTCCAAATGTATCAAAGACCTCGATGTTAAACCTGAAACTTTAAAAGTGACTGAAGTAAACTTTGGTAGTAACCTACAAGACATAGGCTTAGGAAAAGACTTTCTAAATCATACAGCAGCTGTGCAAACAATAAGGTCAACAATTGACAAATGGGACCTTATTAAACTCATGAGCTTCTGTACAGCAAAAGAAACAAAGAAGTGAAGAGAAAACCCACAGAATGGAGGAAACCTTCACCAGTGATACATCTGATAGAGCATTAACATCCAAAGTGTATAAACTACTCAAAAAACAAAGGAGGAAGAAAACTCCTGAACTACTCAAAAGATAGAGTAAGGAGCTGAACAGAGCCTTCAAAATGAAGAAGTATAAATGGCTGACTAACATCTTAAAAGGTGTTCAACATCATTAATATTTAAGGATTTGCAAATTAAAACCACCTTAATATTTCATCTTACTCTAGTAAGACTAGAAAACAAAGGATACCAAATGCTGGAGAGGTTGTGGGGAAAGCAGAACACACATTCACTGCTGGTGGGAATTCAAACTCGTTCAACTCCTGTGGAAAACAGTGTGGATAACTCTCAAGAAACTGAAAATGAGCCTACCATGTGACCCATTCATACCACTCCTGGGTATATACCCACAAGACTCATCCTATCACAGAGATACATGAACATCTACACATCTATGTTTATTGCAGCTCTCTTCACAATGGCAAAGTGCTAGAAGTAACCCAAGTGCTCGTCCACAGATGAGTGGATAGAGAAAATGTGGTACATCTCCACAATGGAATTCTATGCAGTGGTAATGAAAGATGACATCATGAACTTTGCAGGTAAGTGGATGGAACTTGAAGCCATTATGTTAAGTGAAGTAACACTGTCCCAGAAAAACAAACGATGAATGGTATCCCTCATTTGTGAATGCTAGGACCAAATCCTTATTTGAAAGCCAAGCTGAGAAAAGTTAATGTTATATTTCTTTTTATCTGAAGGCAACTATGCTGTTATAATATGAATTACTTAACAGGCTCTAGAATTAATTGACCACTTATTTTCATACTTTGTAGTTGTGGTTTATGAATGGAGGGTATGTATTTATATATTAGAGTATTATAAAATTAAAGGGAAATATGAACTCTTAAACATATTTTGGAATTACCATACAGTTTATTTTCAAAGGTCGTAATGTTGCTATATATATGATGTATACATAGGCATACTTTGGAGCAATACAAATGGGAGGGAACAACAATGACAAAATGACTGTATCAAATTTAGACTGTGTCTAAATTGGAGTGAGACATGATGTGTGAAACACACAAAACACCAATAAAGTATTTTATTTAAAAATATTAAAATTCTGTAGTTTAATTTATTTTAACTGCTTTACATATATATATANATATATATATAATCTACTCTGCATATATACATTTATGCATATATGTGTGTAGTTACAAACAGTCCACGATTTAATTTACAGAATAAATTCAAAGCATCCAAAGCACATAATTCTGAGACATTTTTATAATCAGCAACAAGTATTCAGCATCTGAATATTTTTATATATGAGACAAATACTTTATTTAAAAGCATGCATGAATTTTATCCTGAAAATCCCCAAAGAATCTATACTGTGTTGTGATTGTCCACTTCCTAAAAAGGATACAAATGAGCTTGAGCATCTTTCTGAAGCAAAGCAATTAGGATCCACACTTTTTTGTCCTTGCCTCAATATGTCATTAAAGCTGGGTTTGTTTTCTTTCACTGGTCCTATTTCTGCATGAATGATGCTTCAAGTTAAATGGGTCTACTAAAAAATAATTTCTATCATATTGCAAATTGAAAACCACCTTAAATAGAAACGCTGTCTTTAAAAATCAGAGCATATAGTTGAATTGAAATGGCAAAGTCTTCTTACAAATAAGCTCATCGGAATAGTCAACAACAACAACAAAAAAGGAAAGCTATTGGTATTCAATGGTTAGCATTGGAGTTTATGTAATGCTTGGGTTTGATAGTATTCCCAGATTGAAATATTCCTGCAATTATGCATGGAATATCAAACATATACTAATTATTCTAATTTTATATTCAATTTTTAAAATTCTCATATTGTATGTTTTAATATTTATCTACAAATAATAGGATCTGAGTCCAGGAATTATTGGATAATTATGTTAAAACTAACACTGATGTATGTAGTGAAATTAGGACTGCAAAGTGGAGAGCTCTGTATTGTCTTGATCATGAATAGGCTTTGGGATCTTGAAGGAGAATTACAGACACTTCAGTGTAGCAGTGAAACCTCTTAAATGAGCAGACAGTTTCCATATGAATGGGGAAACAGAAATTTGAAAACAAGTCATTCCTGGGAACTTATGGTTAAATCTTTTCAACAGACATACTTGAACAGGACTTCTAAATTTAAAGGCTATTTTATATAGAGTTAAAAGCCAACTTGGACCATTGTATTTTTAATTTATTTAGTAGTACTTCATTCTGGAAGTGTTTGTGCATGGTTGTCTAATTTGGGGTGGGGAAACTATACATATGTTATAGTTGACAGAGAACAGATCTGTGGAGTAGGTCTTTTCCTCCCTTCTTCATTGGTTTCCATGGAGTGAACTGACATATCTGTGCTTCCTGCCAAGGTCATTTACCCACTGAGCAATCTCATTCTCCCTTGTGCTATGTTCTTTGTTCTCTTTGTTAAAAATATTTCTTTAATCCTAGCACTTGGGAGGCAGAGGCAGGTGGATCTCTGTGAGTTCAAGGCCAGCCTGATCTACAGACTGAGTTCCAGGACAGCTGGGGGGCTACAGGGAGACCCTGTCTCAAAAAGACCAAAAAATATTTTTTATTAATTCTTGAAAACTTATTTGAGAACTTCATGAAATATATGTGACTGTATTCCCCACTGTTCTAGTTTGCTTTCCATTGCTTTGACAAAACACTCTGACCGACACCAACTTGGGGAAAAAAGGGTTTATTCAGCTTACATCTCCCGGGTCACAGTTCATCACTTAGGGAGCCCAAGGTAGGAATTCAGGGCAGGAACCTGGAGGCAGGAGCTGAAGCACAGGCCATGGAGGAATGCTGTTCACTGGCTTGCTCTCCTGGCTCTCCAGCCCGCCTTCTTATACAGTACACAACAACCTGCCCAGGGTGGCACTACTCATTGTGGGCTGGGCCCTCCCACACTGCTTNCTCATTGTGGGCTGGGCCCTCCCACATTGCCTGACAATTAAGTCAATACTCCACAGACGTGGCCACAGGCCAATCCAATGGAGCCAATTCCCCAGTTGAGGTTCCCTCAAGCCAGGTGTGTCAAATTGACACTAAAGCTGTCCAGCACACCCACCTCACAAAACTCATGACACATCTATTAGCACTCACTCAGCTTCTTTTTTTTTTTCTGTATTCTAATATGTGTTTCCCAAATATTCTTGGTGTGAAACCTCTCCTGGATTACAATTCACTTACCAAACTCTTCATCTGCCAGGAGCTATCAAACACCAATGCCAATAACGCTTCCGATGGGGTGGAAGCTCTTACCCACATCTTCGCCTCCATGCGGGAAATTTGTCTATCTTGAGATTGAGAAGGTTTTGTGCATGCTGTCATAATAGCCTTGGTGTTGTATGTGTAATTGCCCTGCTGTCTGGAAAACGTTGTT
The DNA here is from genome assembly GCA_009823505.1 of Rhizomys pruinosus. Lineage (NCBI taxonomy): Eukaryota > Metazoa > Chordata > Mammalia > Rodentia > Spalacidae > Rhizomys > Rhizomys pruinosus. Next base: position 102,786 of record VZQC01008294.1, on the reverse strand, counting down.
TCCTTGTACTCACCCACAGCCTCTGGCTCTTACAAAATTTTATGTTCTTAAAGTAGGAACTTGGTACTCTTAAAGTAGGAACTTGTACTTGGTCCTTACCTCCATTTTCCTAGATAAGACACTGTGGTATAAGAAAGTAGAGAAAGAATACTTGAAAGTCCCTGATTCAATGTATTGGCTAAGACAAAGTGCCTCTGAGAGTGGAGAATGAAGGCATAGGACTGGGTAGGAAACCTTGCAGCCCAGAAATCAAGCTGAAACTAACTGCAGTACTTCATCAAGTTCCACAGTGAACAGCCTTTTATTCTTCAGGAAACCTCTTTGAAGTCGTTCTCAGTCACTTTCACTGGATTTATTTGATTTTTATAATAGCTTGAAGTTATTGTTGTAGACAATATTTATGTCAGATACAGTATTTTCTCTTTTACATTTTGAACCACATTTCACCATATCATAGTAAAAGCACTAGATGTTCAAGGCAAAGAAAGTTTAATGAGTGCTCCAAAAGAAAAGCAAGTTACCTACAAAGGAAAACATCAGAATTCCAGCTGATTTCTTAATGCAGAGGGTAAAAGCCACAAGAGCCTGCTCTAAAATATTCTGTTATAAAGACTATAGATGCCAACCCAGAGTTCTTTATCCAGCAAAAATGTCTACTGTAAGTGAAGGAGAAAGGAAAATGTTCCATGGCATAAATAAATTGAACAAATTCCTCCCCAATAAGCCACATCTGCAGAGAATACATCAAGCAATACAAAGAGTGGAGGGTGGGGATTACTATAACCAATCAACATCAGAAAACAAATGATACTATCACATAAGGAAATAAAAACCGAAAGTAAGAATGTACTAGAAATCAAAATGATTGGAAACAATTTAATTCTCTCAAAAATAGTTTTAATATCAATGGAATGAATTCTCCAATTAAGAGACAGAGGCTAGTAGAATTAAGACACAAAACTCTTCTTTTTTTTTCTTGTCTCTGAGAAACTTACCTCACCTTTAAAGATAGATATCTAAGTTGAAAGGAAAGTAGAAAATAATACAAGTAAATGGCACTAAGAAATGAGGAGTCGCTATGCTAATGCTAGATAAGTGTGGGATATTTGATCACTAGGTAGAGCATCTTTGGGGTGGATAGACAGGATTTTTTTCTAGGCCTGTGTGGTGCATATCTGTATATCTGGATAGATTTGGTTGCCCAGAGCAGGACCCAGGACTTACAGGGTCACTTTAAGGTTTTTATTTTCTGGTGATTTGTATGGGGGAACTGCCCCTTTCAGCTGGATGGGTATAAATATTGCAAAGTTTGTAGAAAATAAGATACTTGTACTGGATTGGAGTGCTTAAATGTTTCTAGAGTGGAATGGTATAAACATTGAATCCAGTTTACTAATGATCTAAATGGGATTATAACTGCACGGGGTTGTGGTTGGTTTTCAGTCCATTCCTGGCTTGTACTGGACTTTCAGTTGTAGATTTGGATTAGAGGGGCATAGACAAGTAATGGGTTACATTTAGTAAGATATATATTTTGGTCTTTATATATTACACAATTCTACTTTTGATATCTCTTCTGCCCATTTCAAGATAACTTGACTAAAGAAAGCTAGGTTTACTTCCCTGAACTAGTGGCATGCACCCCAGAAGGAAACAGTTTGGATGGACTTAGTAGAAATTTTCAGCTTAATTGTCATCAACAATTATGTTCCCTGTTACTGGAAAACTGCAAAACAGGGTATGGGGTTTGGAAAAGTAAAGAGACTACTTCTGTTTGTAGTTAATCATTTATATTTAAGGTATGCCTAAAATTGTTTAAATTTTTCTTATCGGTTTTGCCTGCTTATCCTATGGTGTTAAATTTCTTCCAGTCAATGTTTATGCAAAACTTCTTAGGCTTTTCTCCAAGTTTTCTCTAAATATGGCACAGTAATTAAAATTACCAGATTGGTGTAACAACTTTTTTGGAAGCTTAATACCTAAAGCCCATACCAATTCAGCCAAGGGATTTAATGGACAATTTTGTTCCTTGCCCTCTGTGTTTAATTGGTCACAGGGGATTTTATATGGTGGTATCTCTTTTAAAATGTCTACAATTGTGAGTCATCAGGCTGCCTGTATAAGGAGGTCTTAGAGATCTACTAACAGAACCCTAGCCAGCATAGATCCACTAACAGAACCCTAGCCAGCATCCAGTCTATAAAGAGGAAGCTCAATGAAGAGGAATATTACCCTCCAAAGGGAAGCCCATTCTAGCAAGACCTGCCCTTGTCCTCAGTAGATAGAACTAGTTAAGAATGGCCAGAAGGAGCCAGGCACTCATTATCCCCTGCCCCCCAATGATAACAACAAAAAACCCTGTGTTCCACCTGAAGACCAGAACCTCAAATGACCTTGAGAAAACAATAACTATTTTGGGGACAAAAAACATCCTTGACTCATGCCCTTGAAAGCAAAATGCAGACAGGAGTAGTTAGGTACATGATCTAGGCGGGGGACCAGGAGAAGTAAGAACAAGGTAAATCCCAATGTCCAACTTAAAAGTCCATTAGAGCCGGGTGTGGTGGTGCACGCCTTTAATTCTAGCACTCGGGAGGCAGAGGCAGGTGGATCTTTGTGAGTTCAAGGCCAGCCTGGTCTACACAGTGAGTTCCAGGACAGCTGGGGCTACAGGGAGACCCTGTCTCAAAAACGCCACAAAAAAAAAAAAAAAGTCCATTAGAATTTCTTGAGCAGGGATTTTAAAGCATCCATTTATTAGGTTTCTTTCTATTCACTTGGATATGATGTCTGCTCTCAGGCTCTGTTTTGCAGGCTTTTTAATCGTCAGGTAGGACATGACTTTCCACATAGATAGCTTCTAGAAAGAAAGAGGAAATTTTAATATTGAGCATTAATGAACAACAATATTAAACTTGTCCTTTGGATACAGGTGACACTATTCTGTTAATCAAGCCAAGATCTAAGGGTTTTATGCCTGCTTGACATTATTTCATATATGTTTGAAGATTTGGAGAAAGAATTTTTCAGGCTTTAAAAGAAATGCATTGACTATCTTTTAGTTATACTTTCTTATGAAGTGCTTAAGTCTACATGATCAGACCAGATTAACCAAACTTTGTTTTCTCAAATGGGTCTATCAGATTAGAACATTGTATGGAAGAATTTCTTTGGGAATTGTGGTTATCATGGCTCAATTTTTAAGTACATTAAGTCTAAATCCCCATAAGTATTTATTTTGGTAAAGGTGAGAAGAACAGGAAGAAAAATGAAATAAAAAAAACAATGGGTTGGCTGGGCATGGTGATACACGCCTTTAATCCCAGCACTCAAGAGGCAGAGACAGGCAGACCTCTGTGAGTTCAAGGCCAGCCTGGTCTACAGTGTGAGTTCCAGAACAGCTAGAGATACAGGGACACCCTGTCTCAAAAAGACCAAAAGAAAGAAAGAAAGAAAGAAAGAAAGAAAGAAAGAAAGAAAGAAAGAAAGAAAGAAAGAAAGAAAGAAAGAAAGAAAGAAAGAGAAGGAAGGAAAGAAGGAAGGAAGGAAGGAAGGAAGGAAGGAAGGAAGAAAGAGCAATAAGTTGGACACATGTATATAATAGAAAAATGGGGGTTGTTAAGAATTTTAATCTAATTATGAAAGAATCACTTTTATAATGGAGTGAAGGAAGAAAAAATAAATCTGTTATGATTCCATATTACTAAATAGAAAGAAAGACAATAGCTTAAAACAAAATTGCAGTAGGAAAAAATGCTTCTTAAGGGGAACTGACAAGGGTCTGCTTAGATTATGAGGATATAAAACAGAGTCTTTCTTTCTAAATACATTAGGATACATAATACTTAAACAAAAGTTGCACTCATATTGAAAATGTGGAAGGAAAAAGTAGATTCCTTACAATAGTGCCAATATTTAAAGAAGGCACAGGGCACCTTGAAATAAATAGAGGGAAGGAGGATAGATGCTGGGGTAGAACTCAGAAATCCCAGATAGAAAATTAGAAACACAAGAATATTCAAAACATACGTACATTCTTGTTCTTTTGTTCCCTATGACCTGAAACTATTAAAAATATACCTTTGATCTCTTTGTCTCCACTGAAGCTCATGTTTCAAATTATTGTCATTATAAAATTGTTACAAATTGATGTCATATATTAGAGATATGCTTCTATAAGTATCACCACCTGTGTTTGATACCCAGACATCAAGTTACAAAATATATCAGGGTGGTGGCATGTACTTGGAATTCAAGAACAGTGTAAACATACCTATATCCCCAAGGGTTGTGCCCAGTAAGCCCACTGGTCTCTAATAGAAAGACAGTATAAGGATACAGAGGATAGATAATTGAGGTTGACCTCTGGCGTTCATATGAACAAATACAAATGCGTACATATAAGCCATAAACATATACAGCCACATGAACACACACACAAACACACACACACACACATACACAAACACACACATACACACACACACACACACACACACACACAGAATTACCCAAAATAAATAATATCATTAAAATAAGCCTAGCTCTATTCCCTTATGTGTGAATTAATACAGTTACTGTGTAAGTTGGTTTGTTAATAAAATACAAGTTTGGTACCATTTTCTCTGTGTCTTTCTTATTTTTCTCTTGCTCTTATAACATACAAAACTGACCCATAGAAATTAGAAAACAGCCCATTGAATAAATGACAATGTATTGAAACAATAGAACAAAATGTTGTATAAAGAGTATTGATAAGAATTAGTCTGCTGGGCATGGTGGCACATGCCTTTAATTCTAGCACTTGGGAGGTGGAGGCAGGTGGATCTCTGTGAGTTCAAGGCCAACCTGGTCTACAGAGTGAATTCCAGGACAGCTGGAGCTACAAGGAGACCCTGTCTCAAAAAGACAAAAATAGTAGCCCATAGTACAATCAGAAATGAATTTGTTTAGTATAATAAATTACTGATTCCTAGAGTCGACTATAGAATAAAAAATGGACCAAGAGTGTACTTCCTAGAAAGAAAACAGTATAAGGAATATTTGATGCTAATTCTAGTTTTAAAACTTTATATTACTTTTATTATGTTTGTGATTGAGTATGTTCATGAAGGTGCCACTGAGGCCACTGGTGTAAGATCTTCCTGATGTTGGAGTTATGGGTGATTGTGATCCTCAAAAATAAGTTCTAGAAAATGAACTATGGACCTCTGCAAGGGCAGCCTGTGCTCTTAACAACTTAACCCGTATTTCCAGCTCCAGAAAAAATCTTTATAATTTATCTGTATTTTTATATGATGTGTTCATTAATAGTCTTATACAAGCTCTTCTTATTAATTTCTATTTCTTTCTTCTAAGCAATACGAATTCTTATTTCTGGATGAAATAGAAAATATATCAATTTGTATTTGTCTTGATGTCTCTGTATTAAGATGTGTGTTTGTGTGTGTGTGTGTGTGTGTGTGTGTGCACTTTGGGAAATAAGAATAGTGTTTTGAGGTTATTATTTACAACCTGATGGTTATATTATATTTCAGAACACTTCTCTACTTTAAATGGTGATTTAAATTGCATATGTCACAGTATGACCTTATCCCTAGTTATATATTCTTTAAATATAAAGGCTACTAGGCTATATCTGCATAAGTTGTAATGATGAATGAAATGGTTATAGAAATAAAATCCCTTGAGCATGTTTATGTACACATCACCATGTATGAAAGGACTAGCAATGTCTTAGATTAATCAGTTTGCATTTATGGTTCAAACTGCCAAAGTCTGTATGCTCCAAATGAAAACTTTATGGAAAGTGTGTCACACACGTTCTTGAATTATTGCTAACTCCTGATAGTCATTACAGTTAGAAGTACTGACAGTGGGAGTGTTAACATTTGTATCTTTAACAACCTGCACTAAAATCTACACTTATCCTTCTAAAATGTGTGCATTTAGCCATATTCCCATCACAAATTACACACTTCCATACTGTTTGATGATATATTTGTGCCACTTTAAGGTAAATATCCTTGTTATTTGCCCTGTAATGATAGTCAGAAAGCAGTGGATATAAATAGTGACAGATATGATCTTGGGTGAAACAAATTTGTAAAGGCAGTCATGCATATATTGAATTAGGCTGTACCTTATAAATATCCCCATGTCATATTTCCTGTAAGGGTAAAAGATAAGGAAACAACATATTAAAAACAACTTCACAGATGCTTTAGTGCTATGATTATCAACCATTTCTTTCCACTCTCATCTAAGAATTCACATAAACAGTAGTTACTATAGACTGATATGAGTGCTTCTTTTGGAATATAAATTCATTTAATGATACTCAAATTGAACGTTTTCCTTATCATAGAGTGAATATGCATCCATAGATATCAACCCAGTCTGAAGAAAGCAGTAGTGCATTTCAAAATGAGTGACGTTTTATGATGGCCTGGCATGCCCTTATTAAATGTGGTAGTGCAGGCTCCTCCTGATGTGTATCACAAAGAAATAGACCCAAAACAGTGCACCATGTACTTCAACAAAAGTGGCATGGCAAAATGAGACCTTTGGTGCAATAGTTGTATGAATATTATGGTAGTAACTGATCATTTTATGATTGGCTGATTGGCTTTAAAGTGTGCTTCAAAAGCGGAGCCAGTAACTGACATCAATATAGTGCTTAGGTACATGTGGCTAGATAGGCCACAAACCATAAGGGATACATAATACTATTACTCTGCTAAATACATAGACAATTAAATCAACTTTTACTGGCATATTTTTATTCCTATAGATCAATGCACCCATCAACTCTTACCAATGAAAGTTCTTTATGCAGCAGATTGTGACCAAAAGAGAGACCTGCAAGGTAAAGAGAGTAAGAGACTGCATAGTGATTATTCCCGAATTGGTCACCAATATTAAGCTTCTACTTCCAAAAGCTATGGAATCATTGTGGAAGAACTGACAGGAAGACTGTAAGAGCCAGAAGTTCTAGATGACCACAAAGAAACGAGTTTTCCAGACAGCCTGGTAGCTACTCATAAGAATGCCCAGCAATGATGAGAACATGCCTAAGTATCAGTCCATACTAAATCCCAGTGTAGACTTCGGTAAGTTTGTAAGAAAACCTAACACTACCTGAGGAAGCACTGGAAATTTGAGTCTGTCCCTTTTAAGCATATGAATCTTGGCACATTACCTGGGCTGCAATTGATGGACTCCCATTTATGGCCATTAGTGAGCAGAAATTTAGCTCTATGGGCCTTAAAATATTCATAATAGAGTACATGAAATTGGGTGGAAGATAAAGAAGGACAAATCAAATAATCAAAATATATTGTATGAAATTCAAAATTTCCACTTAAAAACGAAATAAAAATTAAATTTAAAAAATAAACAAAGGTAGCTGTTGTTCTAATTAAGATGAAGAAGAAATAGTATACACAAACCCGGTCTTGGTAGAAACACATTGTTTACTTAACTCATGGATACATAAAATACCTAACAAAAGTTACTTAAGGAAACAATGCTTTGCTTTGGCTTTCTTTACCAGGGGATGCAGTCTATCATTACTGGGGAGTTACAGGTGATTGAGCAAGTGGCAGATTTCACAATATGCCCACAGTCAGGAAGTCAGAAATCATTAAATCCATGGTTCAGCTACTGTTTTCCTTTTGTTCAGTCCAGGAACTCCTCCATTGAATGGTACCACTCGCATTCAGGCTGGATTTTTACACCTCAGTTTATAAAATTCCCCAGATATGTGCACAGACATTCACTTCCTGGTGCTTTTAAATCCTCTTAATTTGATTATCATGAATAACTGTCTGATACAACCTTCTAGTTTGAAGGCAAAAGCAATGGATGGTGGTGCCTTTGTTCATGCTCAAGCATGAAAGTTTCTAGAAGATATATATGGAATTTTTTTTCATCAAAAACCTGAAGACTGAGTCAATGTTATTGTTACAAGAGACCTGAGTCAATGTTTTATTGTTAAGAGAGACTTGAGTCAATGTTATTGTTAAGAGACTCATATATATATATATATATATATATATATATATATATATATATATCTATTTTTTAACTATCTTTGAGATAGTTTCATTGTTTTGACCTTAAGACTATATAATAAAACGTAAATAAATCAAATGTACATCTCCACAATTGAAAGAACAAAAGTATCTTTGACTTCTCTCAAGTTTTGGTAGATCCTTTGCAATCTCTCCTTCCCAATTATGTTTGATGGTGAAATATTTTCCACATGCTCATGTGTATATACATTATGCCTGCAGCTGTTTTGGCAGGTTGTAGATCCTTTAAAAGGTGGTGGAAGTGGGTCACATGAAAGTATGGTGTTGAGGTAGTTTGGTCTCTCTCTTCTCTCCTTCTCCTCTTCTCTCTCTCTCTCTCTCTCTCTCTCCTTCCAACTGCTGTATGCTTCCTCACCATGACAGAGGAGGAGGAGAAGGAAGGAGAAGGAGGAGGACGGAGGAGGAGGAGGAGGAGGAGGAGGAGGAGGAGGAGGAAATTAGTACACTCTCCTTTCCCTACCTTCATAATGTGAGGAAATCTCTGGTCTTAATTCTATTAGTTATTTTGAATTTCCTTGAATTTTGCATAAATGATGCAGTACCGTTTCTGCCCGGCTTCTTAAACTTACTACTATTATTGTTAATGAGGTTCATTCATATTGTAGTATATAGTGATAGTTCAATCCTTTTTGATGTGGAATAATATTTCACTGCATTGATTAAACAGTTTGCCCACTCAAATAAATAAATAAATAAAATGTAAGGCATTAGCAAGATACTTCAGATACTACTTTTCTTTGTTAAAACATCTTTGCAAAAGAGCTCTTTTTCTAGTCACATTATGATGTTCTTAATCCAAGATCCATATTAAAAACTGCTTAAAAAGAGGTAAGGGAGTTGAAAAATAGTAATTCACACTTATGATTATAAGATGTCACTTATGATTTCAGAGGATAATTTGTACTGCAATGTGTCATACCACCTCAACCTTCCTAGTGTCAAATATAGATATAATAATACATAATTTGTATAAACTATGGCATGCTATTTAACTCAGGAAATCTTGTTGCTACCTGAATAATTTAAATAAGAGAAAAACCTAGTGATCACACCAAGAATAAAGACAAAAATGAAACAGTTTGATATAAATTTCTCAGGAAATCATCATAAGATTATTGGTGATTTTTTTTCCAATCTCATGGAAATATATTTAACTCCAAAAGACCAAACCAAATTAACAATGTTAAAGTATTTTAAGATGAATAAATCTGGGGATAAAAATATACTATTAGATTCTCACTTAGATTGAGTGTCTGTATTAATGACTTCCCCAACGCTCTGAACCTCACACTTACTGATATTTCTGTTTCATGCATTCTTCAGGTTCATTATCATTTATGCAGAGTATTTGCTGTGAATCCACACAAAGTCAAAAGAAGTATAGAAGCAATCTGATAGTCACATACTATCCACACATAGTGACACTATTCACATTGATAAGACACATTTATTCTGATGTAGATAAGATAAAGTGAAAATGCTAATGGTTAGAGTCGCCATCTGAAACAAACCAAGATACTAAGAAATGTGATTTAACATAATGGCCCATATCCCTATCTTCCCAGGAAACTACAGATCAATGGCACACAGATTATTTTCCGAATAAGGAGAATCCTTCAGTAAAATTTCTCATAGCAATTCCATGTCTTGCTGGCTCTAACTACTGAAGACAAATGGCTGAGGACACATCAGTCATTCTGGCTGCATTTGCCCAGGCTAGTGGAGATCAATACCAGAGGAAAGTAGCTATTTCTTTCTCACCGCAGGCATTGAAGCAAAGAAAGAACATGTGAAAGATCTGTATCGTGATTCTCAGAAGGGAATGAAACATCAAAGTTAGTGATCTAAATTGTTTCTCCTATTCTGATGGCCACACCAGAAACTTGCAGATATTCTTAATTATTTGTCTACTTGATTTTGCTTTACTGACCGTATGCTAATGTCATTTACTTCACATGGATGACAGTGATGGTGATGAATAATTCATATATTATTTAATTACCCAAATGATTCTAGTGAAGATCCAGGTTCCAGGACTGTGAATTAATTCCAACTTCATGCCTTTAATGACCATAATTTTTACAAATCTGACATGTCAGAAAATTATTAGCTGAATAGTTGTGAGAATACAATTCAGAAGAGGAAGAGAAAAACTCCAAGCATCATACAAAATTGCCACAAATAGAACAGTAATATGTATTTCTTTGACACTAAAGATGTCACTTCATAAATACTGTATCTCCAGTGCCTCACACTCTCTTTTCCATGTTCTTCCATTGCTTAAGCAAGTTATTTCCCAGGGGCCCCTGTAGCTCCAGGTGCCCTGGAATTCCCTATGTAAACCAGGTTAGGCTTGATCTCACAGAGATCCACCTGCCTCTGCCATGGAAGTTCTGGGATGACACATGCACCACCATGCCAAGCTACAGATTTTTTTCTTATTTAAAGTAATATTACCCAGTTTCTGGAAACACACATCCATGCAAATATTCATATGTATACCTATTCCAACACATTGATAAGCTACAGTATCAATCACACTAATCAAAAACTAGCCCTTTTAATATTTATGTAGATAAATAAGTAATTTCTAGGCTACATGTTGCATTCTTTTTATTAAGTAAATGGAATAGAGCTTAATTGTGAGAGATATGAAATGTGCCTGGGATGTGGTAAACTGAACACTTTACATTTTTACCTATTCTTGAATTCTATCATGTACAAAGAAATGTATGGCCATATGTCAGGTAAAAGACAACCTGGGAATATATATCTATATCTATATCTATATCTATATCTATATCTATATCTATATCTATATCTATATCTATATATATGCCACACAGGACTGGTGGAGTAAGCACCTATGTTAACACTATAACACGGATCTCCTTGATGCTGATTAGTCTGAACTCAAACATTTTCTTTAACTAGTTATGATGGTTAATACCTATTACCACTGTCACTAGTCTGGAATTACATAAGATGCATGTTTCTGTGATGTTCAGAAAAACATTCTATGAAAGTCTCAGGTCCCCTGAATGTGTAGCACATGCCAACAGCAGCCCCCACATAAAGAGAAAAGCATCACTGCATTTCCACTCTACCTGCCTGTCCTCCCGTTTTGAAAGTGAGTACATCAGTCAAGCTACTGTTGCTGTCTTTAACTGCATAAAACCAGATGTTTTTTAGTTTCCAGCATGGACTGAAGACCAACAGCTCCCCAGCAATCTTGCAAACCTACAGGCCCAGATTGTAACTGTTGGGGACGTCCAACTTTGGGACTGAGCAGTTGTCAGCCTCCCCAAAATGAAGTCAGCCATCACTGAACTAGTTTCTCCCAAAAAGCTAATCTTGTGATTAAATTTTGATAACATATATTTATTCTATCAGTTATGCTTCTCTAGAAAATCCTAATACAGCATTTCTAATGACAAGAAAATGATTATAATATGATAGAAAAGATAGTGTTTTAATGCAAAACTTTGATAGATATTATCTTGTTCCTATAGATGGAAAATGGGTCCAGGTTATGAAATCTAAGTGAGCTACTTCAAGTCTTGTGAAATACTATATGATGAGAACTTTAAATTGTAAAATGATAAGCAACATCATTTTAGTGGGAATTTGAGTTCTATAATATCAATCATTATTCTATTTCAACCTGACTTTAATCATTAATCAGTTTTCTTGTTCTTAAATTTGTATTTGTAAACATAGAAATATTTAATTAAATTTAAATCTAACACTAAATTTGTAGGCAAATTTTTATTTCTTGTTAAGGACCATTGCCTCAGAAAGAAACTATGATTTAAAGAGATCTTTTGATCCCTCTCCTATCTCACTCTCTCTCTCTCCCTCTCCGCTACCCCCCCAATACAAACAGACTACATTGTTCTATCCCATACTGTGAATAAGAAAGGAGTTGTTTCCACTAGAGTATACTAATAGGATAAAGAATTTTGTCTTCCCCACTATGTTGTCATTGCTCTTCTTTGGAACCAACCTTTTAACAATACTCCAGTGTAATCGTGAGCAAAGGACCAATGTCATGGAGAATACCATACCATATTTCAAAATATATTACACAGCTATTGTCATACAAACAGCATGGGATGGAAAGAAAACAGGCATGTGGATCAATGGAACCAAATACAACACTAAAATATGAATACAAGCAATTTCAGCTACCTGATATTAAGAACTTGATATTAACAAATATGTCACAAACACCCAATATAGGAAAAGCCATATTTTCAAAAAGTGGTGCTGGGAAAACTGGATTTCCATCTGGAGAAGAAGGAAATTGTATTATTATTTATCACCTTCCACAAAAGTCACCTCCAAATGGACCAAAGACCTCAAAATGAAACGTGAAATTCTGAAAGTGTTAGAAGAAACTTTTGCAATACCCTACAGGACAGCATTTTCTAAATTGGACATAAGTTGTTGAGGAATTAAGGTCAATCTTAAACAAATGAGGTTGCATTAAACTAAAAGTTTCTGTGTAGCAAAGAAAAGAAGTTACTTAACGAAGAGGAAATCCACAAAGTGGGAGAAAATCTTCACCATCTACACATCTTACAGATGTTTGTCATCCAGACATATAAGCAATTAAAAAAAAAAAAAAACAAAGAGCAAGAAACAAATGCAACCCAGAAACCATGGGTTTACTGATTGCGACAGACGAACATCTCAAGAAAAACTGCTAAAATATATATATTATTAAAATCACTAAAGTATTCAACGTCATTAGTTATTAAGGAAATACAAATAAAACCACTTTAAAATATGATGTTATTCCAGGCAAAATGGCTAAGATCTGGAGAACAAATAACATCAAATCCTGCTGAGCATGTGGAGAAAGGGGAATCCTCATTCACTACTGGGAGGATTGAAAATTAATGCAACTACTGTGGTCATCATTGTGAAGAACTCTTAAAAATACAAATAAAATTACCAATATTAATAGAGAGAAATGGAAACAACCTAAAGATTCTTCACTTAGTGTATGGTAGTGAAAATGTGGGGCATTTGCAAGCAGATTGCTGTTCTATACTCAGTTGCAGTAGAAGGGGAATGTGAACTAATTGGACTGAGAAATGGTGTATGAAATATACACAAAACCGATAGATGTTCTCGACCATAGTATTAAAAAATTAAAAATGAAAATGAAAGCATCATGAAAGTTTCAGGTAAATAGATATGGGAGCTAGAACCCTTTATATGGAAGTGGGAAAGTAATGTAGAATTTAGAGAACAAACATTGCAATCTTCTCTCTCTGTGTGTGAATCATTGTCAATTCTCAACAGTGAGCATATATTATATAATATTGTATAATAATATATATAGATCAGAGTATTCCTGAATGTAAAGGACGAACGGCAGTAAAATGGAAAAAACATTGGTTAAGCAAAAGGGGAAGGGGAGTTCACAGAAGGGGTATGACGAGAAGTTTTTGTACCTGGGGGAAATGGGGAAATGGGGATACTTTAATCAGGAGGGCATAAGTATGTAGTAGAATCGAAAAGGAGGAGATTACTATTAATAAATTTCTAAACTATAACAGTTACTGAACTAATACATTTCTTCTTCGGTTGACAAACTCCAGAGAGAGAATTGAATTAGTTCAAGCATACTAATATATATATATATATAATATATATATATATATATCGATATATATATATATATATGCCAATGCACCAGGAGGCAAGGGAAATCTCCCTACAAGCTGAATTTGTTAGCCTGGGTAGTTTAAGAAACTCATAAAATAACAGAAATTATTGCCACAGTCCTTCATTCCCTCCAAAATTTGAATGTAAGACTGTATTGCTGAAAGTAGGACATACTTCCAACATAGGACTTGTAGCAACCACTCTGGAACTGATCTAAAAGGTAGCAGAGGATACTATGCAAACTACCAAGAAAGAAAACCAATCAATGCATCCATGTAAAGTCTATTAGCAACAACAATGATCAGCCAAGGAAATTATCCCCACTCGTTAAATAGTGGCACTTTTATCCTGTTGGTAATCAACAGCTGTCCAATTGGACTTAAGGTCCGTTGAATATGAGGGAACTTACATGTGATTCTGTAGACATAGTAAAATACACATGGATGAAGAGGTCATAGGTCTTAGAAAAAAGCCTACATTTGCCACATCCTAGACAATTTTTTACTGTAGCCCAAGTATATATCCATATATTACAAACAAGTGTATCTCTCACCACTTGTCAATGACTGCAATAGATGGAGTCCATTACAAATGCAGAGAATAAGTGCCTGTGAGGTGCAACCCTTAATTGACACATCTACCATGCAACCTCTGCACCTAAGGTTCAGGGAACTTAGTGGAACAGGACATAGAAAGACTGTTAATGCATTTCTCAACTTTCACCAGTGAAATTTTTTCATGCAACAGAACTGGAAGGAAAAACCCTATTGCTGAAGAGAAGAAATATTTTGCATAAAGGTCTTGAAACAATGGAGCTGGAACTACCCTGGAAGCCAACTCCCTGAAGAGTAACTCTCATAGTTTGGCAGGACCCTCTGCAAACTGCTAAGGGAGAACATCAAGCAATGCTTCAACCCCAGCTATAAGGCCTAATATCCACCAAAATTACCAGCAAAGCAAATTATATCAAGTTAGTAGTGGCACTTTTTAAATATTTTTTTTTTATTTCTGTATGTGTATCAATGTACTGTCTGCATGCAGGTTTGTGCACCCGTGTCGTGCAATGCCACGGAGGTCAGAAGAGGGCGTTGGATTCCCCTGGAACTGGAGTTCTCCTTGAATTGGAGTTTCAGACGGTTCTGGGCAGCCATGTGGGTGCTGGGGATCGAACCCGGGTCCTCGGCAAGAGCGGTCGGCGTTCTTAACCGCTAGGCCATCTGTGGTCTTAATTCGCATTTCCCTAGTTATTAGTGACATTGAACAGTTTTTAAGATGTTTCTCAGCCATCTCTAATTCCTCCTCTGTGAAGTCTCTATTCAGTTCTTTGCTCCATCTTTTTTTTAATTTTTTTTATTAATTTTATTTATTTCTGTATGTGCATGAATGTACTGTCTGCACGCAAGTTTGTGCACCCGTGTCGTGCAATGTCGCGGAGGTCAGAAGAGGGTCTTTTGACTGATTCATTTGTTTTCTTTCTTCTTTGTTTTTTGAGTAGCTTGTATACTCTGGAAATTAATGCTTTGTCAGATATATCTGCAGTGAAGGTTTCCTCCCACTCTGTGGGTTTTCTCTTCACTTCCTTGATTGTTTCTTTTGATGTACAGAAGCTTTTGAGCTTAATGTGGTTCCATTTGTCAATTGTTAATCTTACTTCTTGTGCAGCTGCTGTCTGATTTAGGAAGTCTTTTCCTATGCCCATGTCTTGTAGTCTGCTGCCAAGTTTTTCTTCTATTACCTCCAAAGATTTGGGTTTCACATTGAGGTCTTCGATCCATCTGGAATTGACTTTTGTACAGGATGAGATGTAGGGGTTTAATTTCATTCTTCTTCAGGTGGTGATCCAGTTTTGCCAACACCAATTACTAAAGAGTTGTCTTTCCTCCATTGTATTTCTTGGCCCCCTTGTCAAATATGAGGTGGCTGAAATTGTATGTGCTCAGGTTTGGATCTTCAGTTTTATTCCATTGGTCAACTAGTCTGTTTTTGTGACAGTGCCAAGCTGTTTTTATTACTATAGCCCTGTAGTATAGTTTGATGTCTGGTAAATAGATCCCTGCTGTATTGCTCTTTTTGCTTAGTGTTGCTTTGGCTATTCGGGGTCTTTTGTTTTTCCAAATGAAATTGAGGATTTTTTTCCAAGCCTGTGAAGCAGCTCTTGGGGATTTTGATTGGGATTACATTAAATCTGTACATGAGTTTGGGTAGAGTGGACATTTTTACTATATTTATTTTCCCAATCCATGAGCATGGGAGGTTTGTCCATCTTCTGATGTCTTCCTCAATTTCCTTCTTCAGGGGTTTAAAATTTTTGTTGTAGAGTTCCTTGGTGTCTTTGGTTAGGTTTGTTCCTAGGTATTTTATTGCTTTTGAGGCTATTATGAGTGGGAAGGTCTCCTTGTAGTGCTTCTTCAGTTGCTTGTTGTTGGTGTAAAGAAAAGCTACTGATTTTTCTAGATTTATATTGAATCCTGCCACATTACTGAAGCTCTTAATCATTTCAAGTTTTCTGATGGAGTTCTTAGTATCCCTTAGGTAGACAATCATATTATCAGCAAAAAGGGAGAGCTTGACTTCCTCTTTTCCAATTAGAACTCCTTTAATTTCCTTTTCTTGCCTTATTGCCCTAACAAGGGTTTCAAGCACTATATTGAAAAAGGAGTGGTGACAGGGGGCAGCTTTGCTGAGTTTCTACCTTTAAGGGGAATGTTTCTGTCATTTCCCCATTTAGTATGATATTGGCTGTGGGTTTCCTGTATATGGCTTTGACTACATTGAGGAATGATCCCTTCCACTCCAATTCTCTCTAGAACTTTAAACATGAAGGGATGAAGGATTTTGGCAAAGGCTTTCTCCATGTCAATTGAGATGATGGTGTGGTTTTTGTCTTTCAGTCCATTTATATGCTTGATGATGTTTATTGATTTTTGTATGTTGAACCAACCCTGCATCTCTGGTATGAATCCAACTTGGTCATAATGAATGATCTTCTTGATGTGGGTCTGTATGCGATTTGCCAGTATCCTGTTTAGAATTTTGGCATCTGTGTTCATTAAGGAGATGGGTCTATAGTTCTCCTTTTTGGTTGCATCTTTACCTGGTTTTGGTAATAGCGTGATGCTGGCTTCATAGAAGGAATCTGGGAAAACTCCATCCATTTGTATCCTTCTAAACAACTTGAGTAGTAATGGCTGTAAGTCTTTTGGAAATATTTTATAGAGTTCTGCTGTGAAACCATCTGGGCCTGGACATTTTTTGGTTGGGAGGCTGCTTATTACATCTTCAATTTCTTCATATATTATTGGTCTATTTAAGCTGTCGATCTCTTCTTGATTAAGCTTTGGTGGTTCACAGAATTTCAAATATTCATCCATTTCTTCTAGGTTTTCATACTTAGTACAGTATAGGTTTTTGAAATATTCCCATATGATTGTCTGGATCTTTTCATTGTCTGTTGTGATGTTTCCCGTTTCATCACAGATTCTATTGATTTGGAGTTGCTCCTTCTTTCTTTTCGTTAACTGGGCTAGAGGTTTGTCTATCTTGTTTATTCTCTCAAAGAACAAACTTTTGGATTCATTGATTTTTTGTATGGTTTGCTTTGTTTCTATTTCATTGATCTCTGCTCTGATTTTTGTTATTTCTTATTGTCTTCTGCGTTTAGGGCTCAATTGTTGTTGTCTCTCAATTATTTTTAGCTGCAGTGTTAGATCATTCACTTGTGCTCTTTCTGTTTTGTTTTGTTGTTGATGTTTTTTTTAATATAGGCACTTAGAGCTATCAAATTCCCTCTTAGGACTGCTTTTAAAGTGTCCCATAGGTTTTGCTGTGCTGTATTATCATTGTCATTCAGTTCCAGGAATGTTTTATTTATTTATATATTTCTTTCTTGACCCATTTTTTATTCAGGCAAGTGTTTTCTAGTCTCTATGTGTTCTTGTAGGCTGTAGGGTTTATCCTAATGTTGATATTGAGTTTTATTACACTGTGGTCTGATAGAATGCATGAGATTCTTCAATCTTTTGGTATTTGTTGAGTATTTTCCTGTGTCCCAGTATATGGCCTATTTTGGAGAATGTTCCATGAGGTGCTGAGTAGAAAGTGTATTCTCTGCTATTTGGGTGAAATAT
>VZQC01008294.1:59216-80809 GCA_009823505.1 Rhizomys pruinosus | reverse complement strand
CCCCCCCCCCCGCAGCTGGATGGTGGGACCCTTGGGCTGTGTGGGTTTGGGCACAACTGCTTGCAAATTGGTTTTACATGAAGGATGCTTGTACTCATAAATTATTACTTATTCTTAAAAACTGAAAAAAAGAAGAAAAAAAGAAAGAAAGAAAAAGTAGTGGCACTTTTATCTTGGGGTTACTCAACAGCTGCCAAATTAGACTCAAAGCCCATTCATTGAGAGGGAATTCATGTGTGACAAACATAAATGAATCCTACAAGTTCCTATAACCTGATTCATGTGAACCTACAGCATTAGAGTCTGCATGCACAAAACTCATGCAAAGCTCAGCTGGACAAAAACCCGGCATAGAACTGTAGAAATGGGTAGCATAGCCTAACCATGGCTGAGGAAATACTGAAAGCAGATGGTGATCAGGTGAGGAAGACCTGGTCTTCTTTAAAAAAGAGACTCTGGATAGGATAACTAGAGTTCAAGGGATGAGCTGGGAGAATAATTTGGTACAATGGACTCTAGCATGTATGACAGAAGGTGTGACCTCCAGGGGTGGGGATGGTCACGGGAGTGTGCCAAGGGAGAACTAGGTATAATGGTGATTAAGATTGACTAATAAATAATTCCAAGACAATAAAAAAAGACAAAAACTAAAACAAAACAAGTACACATTGTTGGAGAAGTCATAAATCTTAGAGAAAACCCCAAGTCTGTCACATTCCCAGACTAATGTGATTCCTTACAAAGTGAAAAATACAGATCTTTATATACCAGTTACCATTCATCAAAGAAGCATCTTTTGCAACAGAGAGAGAAAATTTTAATATAATATTTTATTGATGTTTTGTTTGTTTCAGAGATCATATTTCAGTTCATTTTAGACATATTCCCCTTTCCTTTCCCCCTCCCCCACTCCAGATCATGCATTCTGCCATAAAAGTTCTGCATCTTTCTGTCAGTCTTTTTTAAGTTTAGGAATTCACATTTTCCTCCTTTAATTTTATATTACTCTAAAATATGATTAGATACATTCCAGCAATATACAGTAATTACAGAGTCTGAAAATAAGTGATGGGTCAATTCTAGAGTCCCTTAAAAGATTTACATTCTTACAACACAGTTGCTTTCAAATGAAAAGAAATATAATAATAATGTTGTTCAGCTTGCCTTTCAAGTGGGGATTTGGTATTAGCATCCACAAATGAGGGAAACCATTCACCATTTGTTTTTCTGTGATGATGTTACTTCACCTGGCATAATGACTTCCAGTTCCATCCATTTACCTGCACAGTTCATGAAGTCATCTTTCTTTACAACTGAAAAGTACTCCATTGTGGAGATGTACCACATTTTTGTCATTGACTCCTCTGTTGAGGGACATATGGGTTGGTTCCCAATCTTCCCTATTGTGAAGAGAGCTGTAATTAACATGGATGTGGATGTATCTTGGCAGTAGGATGAGTCTTGTGGGTATATACCCAGGAGTGGTTTGACTGGATCAGGTGGTAGGCTCATTTTGAGTCATTAAAGGGTTCTCCACACTGCTTTCCAAAATGATTGTACAAGTTTACATTGCCACCTGTAGTGGATGAGTGTTCTCCTTTCCCTGAAACCTCTCCAGCATTTAGTGTCTTGTGTTTTCTTGATCATAGCCAGTCATATCAGAGTGAGATGATATCTGAGACTGGTTTTAATTTGCATTTCCTTAATTAATAATGGTGTTGAACACTTTTTAAGATGTTTCTCAGCCATCTTTCATTCCTCAATGGTGAAGTCTCTTTTCAGCTCTTTACTCCATCTTTTGAGTAGGTCATTGGATTTCTTACTTCTTTATTTTTTTAAGTAGTCTATATACTGGACATTAATGTTCTGTCAAATGTATCACTGGTGATTTCCTCCCACTCTGTGGGTTTTCTCTTCACTTCCTTGATTGTTTTCTTCCCTGTACAGAAGCTTTTGAGTTTGCTGAGGTCCCAATTGTAGACAGTTGGCCTTATTTCCTGCACAGCTGCTGTCTTATTTAGAAAGTCTTTTCCTATGCCTATATATTGTAGGTTGTTGTCAACTTTTCTTCTATCAAGTTCAGGGTTTCAGGTTTCACATTGATATCTTTGATTCACTTGGAGTTGATTTTTGTACAGGATGAGAGGTAGGAGTTTAATTTTGTTCTACAAATGACCAATCAGTTTTGCCAGCACCATTTGCTGAAGATGTTATCATTTCACCACTAATGTTTTGGGGGTTTTTGGCCCTTTGTCAAATATGAGGTGGCTGTCATTGTATGAGCTCAAGTTTGGATCTTCAATTTTGTTCCATTGGTCATTGGGTCTGTTTTTGTGCCAGTACCAGGCTGTCTTAATGACTATGACCATGTAATGTAGCTTGAAGTCTGGTAGAGCAATCCACCCATATTGCATTTTTCAAGCAGGGTTTCTTTTTTTAGCTATTCATGGTCTTTTGTTTTTCCATATGAATTTAAGGAAAGTGGTTCCAAATTTTCTCCACTTAGGATAATGTTGGCAGTGGGCTTGCTCTATATGGCTTTGATCATGTTGAGGAATGTTCCCTTCAGTCCAATTCCCTCTAGAACTTTAAACATGAAGTGATGCTAGATATTGTCAAAGGCTTTTTCTGCATCATTTGAGATGATTGTTCGGTTTTTGTCTTTCAGTCCACTTATGTGTTTTATGATATTTATTGATTTATATATGTTGAAACATCCCTGTATCTCTGGTATGAATCCAACTTGATCGTGGTGGATGATCTTTTTGCTGTAGGTCTATATGCAATTTGCAAGTATTTTCTTCAGAATTTTTGCATGTAGCCTCATTAATAAGATGGGTCAACACATTTCTTTTTTGTTTGTATATTTGCCTGGTTTTGGTATTAGAGTGATGCTGGCTTCATAGGAGGAACTTGGGAGAATTCTCTCTGCTTGTATTCTTCTGAACAGTTTGAGTAATAATGGTTATAGTACCTTTTTAAATATTTTATAGAATTCTGCTGTGAAAACATCTGGGCAGGGGCTTTTTTTAGTTTTTTTTTTTTATTACATCTTCAATTTCCTCAAATATTATGGGTCTGTTTAAACTGTCAGTCTCTTCTTGGTTAAGCTTTTTTTGTTCCCAGGATTTCAGATATTCAGCCATTTCTTTCAGGTTTTCAAATTTACTGGAGTATAGGTATTTGAAGTATAGTCCTATGACTGTCTGGATGTTTTCTTTCTCTGTTTCTTCCCCTTTCATTAGGAGTATTATTGATTTGGAGTTGGCCTTTCTTTCTTTTACTTAACTGGGCAAGAGATCTGTCTATTTTGTTTATCTTTTCAAAGAACCAGCTTTTGGATTTTGTTGATTCTATGTATTGCTTTCTCTGTTTCTATTTCATTGATTTCTGCACTGATTTTTGATATTTCTTCCTGTCTGTTGGGTTTAGGGTTCATTTGTTTTTGTCTCTCAAATGTTTATACCTGCAATGTTAGACTGTTTATTTGTTCCCTTTCTGTTTTTTTTTTTTTTTTTTGTTTTGTTTTGTTTTTGTTTTTTTAATGTGGGCACTTAGGCTATAATTTCCCTCTTAAGACTGCTTTTAATATCCAAAGATTTCGTCTGTTGTATTGTCTTTTTGCTCAGTTTCAATATTTTATTTCACTTTTATTCTTCCCTGAACCCATCCATTATTCAGGATTGTGTTCTTTAGTCTCCATGTGTTCTTGTAGATAGTAGGGCTTATTCTGATGTTTGTACTGAGTTTTGTTGCACTGTGGCCTAATACAATGCAAGGAATAATTTCGATCCTTTTGTATTTGTTGAGTTTTTTGTACCCCAGTATGTTGTTGATTTCGGAGAATGTTCTGTGAAGTGCCGAGTAGAAAGTATATTCTTGGTGTTAAGTGAAATATTCTGTAGATGTCTGTGAGGTCCATTTTGTGTATTGTGTTGTTCAGTTCTGATAGCTCTCTGTTTATTTTTGTCCTGTTGATCTACTCAAGGGGTTCAATGGGGTGTTGAAGTCCCCCACTCATTACGTGGCTAGGAGGTAAATCTGTGTCTTGAGGTCCTGCAGAGTAATGTTTATAAAGTTAAGTTTATAAACCAGAGTTGGGTGCATAAACACTTAGGATTGTGAAGTCTTCATAGTTAATTGTTCCTTTGACAAGGATGCAATGGCCCTTTATTTAATATATTTTTATTGTTATTAAACATTTTCATACATCATTTTCCAATCCTTAAGCACTTAGCTACTTCCATGCCTCCCCACCCAACCCGAGCTCATGCATTCTGCCATACATATCTTTCATCTTTTTTCTGACTTTTCCAAAGCAACTGAAGAAGGAATACAAGGAGACCTTCCCAGTTGTTGGTTTAAAGAAAGACTACTGATACTTACCTGGGAGGGGAGATACCATGATCACGAAGGTGGTTTCCCAGGGTGAGGCTCATCCATTGCTCTCCAGATGTGCTGACCCCTGCGATTTCCCCAAATTGAGGAAACTCGACTGCATAATTTGTGGTAGTGGGGGACTGCATTCGCGCTCTCCCCTGGAAAAAAAAAAAAGAAAGACTACTGATTTTTCTAGGTTAATTTTGTAACTCGCCACTTTACTGAAACTCCTAACAGTTTCTAGTTTTCTGGTAGAGATTTTTAGCATCCCTTAGGTAAACTATCATATCACCTGCAAAAGGGATAGTTTTGCTTCCTCTTTTCCAATTAGTATAACTTTGATTTCCTTTTCTTGCTTATTGCCCTAGCCAGTGTTTCCAGCACTATATTGAAGATGAGTGGTGACAAGGGGCAGCCTTGCCCAGTTCCTACCTTTATGGGGAATCCTTCTAACTTTTCTCCATTAAGGATGATGTTGGCTGTGGGTTTCTTATACATGGCTTGGATTATGTTAAGGAATGATCCTTCGAGTCCAATTCTCTCTAGTGCTTTAATCATGAAGAGATGCTTTACTTTGTCAAAGGCTTTTTCTCTATCAATTGAGATGATTGTGTGGTTTTTGTCCTTCAGTCCATTTATTCGTTTTATGATATTTACTGATTTTTGTATGTTGAACCATCACTGCATTTCTGGTATGAATCCAACTTGATCATGATAGATGATCTTTTTGATGTGGGTCTGTATATGGTTTGCAAGTATTTTGTTGAGGATTTTTGCTCCTGAGTTCATTAATGAGATGGGTCTGTAGTTCTCTTTTTTTGGTTGCATCCTTGCCTGATTTTGGTAGTAGAGTGATGCTGGCTTCATAGAAGGAATTTGGGAGATTTCCCTCTGCTTGTATCTTTCTGAACAGTTTGAATAATAATGGTTGTAAGTCCTCTTTAAATATTTTATAGAATTCAGCTGTGAAACCATCTGGGCCTGGGCTGTTTTTAGTTGGGAGGTCTCTTATTACATTTTCAACTCTTCATATATTATGTGTCTGTTTAAGCTGTCAGTCTCTTCTTTGATTAGCTTTGGTGATTCCCTGGATTGCAGATATTCATCCGTTTCTTTTAGGTTTTTAAATTTGGTAGAGTACAAGTTCTTGAAGTACTCCTGTATGATTGCCTGGATCTTTTCATTGACTGTTGTGATATTTCCCCTTTCATCATGAATTCTATTGATTTGGAGTTGCTCTTTCTTTCTTTTGGTTAACTGGCCTAGAGGTCTATCTCTCTTGTTTATTCTCTCAGAGAACCAACCTTTGGATTCTTTGATTTTTTTGTATTGTTTTCTTTGTTTCTATTTCTTGATTTCTCCTCTGATTTTTGTTTCTCTTCCTGTCTGTTGCATTTAGGGTTCATTTGCTGTTGTCATTCAAGTGTTTTTAGCTGCAGTGTTAGCTCATTTATTTGTGCTCTTTCTATTTTTTTAATTTTTTTTAATTTTGTAATTTATTTTTTATGTGTATGAATGTATTGTCTGCATGTAGGTTTGTGCACCCATGTCCTGCAGTGCTGCAGAGGTCAGAAGAGGGTGTCAGATTCCCCTGTAACTGGAGTTAAATATGGTTCTCAGCTGCCATGTGGGTGGTGGGGTTCGAGTCTGGGTCTTCTGCAAGAGCAGTTGGCGCTCTCAACCTCTAGGCCATCTCTCTAGCCCATCTTTCTATCTTTTTTTTAAATGTGTGCGCCCAGGGCTATAAACTTCCCTCTTAGGACTGGTTTTAAAGTGTCCCGTAGGTTGTGTTGTGTTGTACCATCATTGACATTTAGTTCCAGGAATGCCTTTATCTCTTTATTTCCTCCTTGACCCATTAATTATTCAGGAGTGTGTTGTGTAGTCTCCATATGTTCCTGTAGGTAGCAGGACTTGTCCTGGAGTTGATATTGAGTTTTATTGCACTATGGTCTAATAGAATGCATGAAATTATTTCAATTTGTTTGTATTTGTCAAGGATTTTTCTATGTCCAAGTATGTGGTCAGTTTTTGAGAATATTCTGTGGGGTGCTGAGTAGAAAGTATTTTCTCTTTTGTTTGTGTGGAATATTCATTTGAAAGATGTCTGCAAGGTTCATTTGCTGTATTGTATTGTTCAGTTCAGATGTCTCTCTATTCTTTGCCCAGTTGAACTGTGCAAAGGACAGAGTGGCATATTGAAATTCCCTACTATGAGTGTGCTGGGGTTAATCTGTGCCTTAAGGGCCTGTAGAGTTGTATTTATAAAGATTGGTGCGCCAGAATTTGGTGCATATACATTCATGATTGTGAATTTTTCATGGTTAATTTTCCCTTTGATAAGGATGTAATGGCCCTCTTTGTCTCTTCTAATTGCTTCTAGTTTGAAATCTATTTTGTCTGACATTAAAATAATAACTCCTGATTTCTTTTTGGTACTGTTAGCTAGGAATATTATTTTCTATCCTTTCACTTTAAGTTGGTGCCTATACTTAAGGGTGAGATAGGTTTCTTGTAGACATCATATAAACGGACTCTGTTTCCTAATCCATCCTCTCAGTCTATGCCTTTTGACTGGGGAGTTTAGTTCATTAATATTTAAGGTTATAATTGAGAGACATGTGTTGCTCCCTTTCCCCTTATTATCCATGTGCATTTTTAGTCTAGGTTTCTACTTCTGCAGTTCTGCTTTTATTAATTTCTCTTTCAAGTTGTCTGGGGGTAGTTGCTCTCCTCTGTCCTTTGAATTGCTTCAAGTATTCTCTGAAGAGTTGGCTTTCCAGACATGCTTTTTTCCATCTTGTTTACGTCATGGAAGATTTTTCTCTTTCCTTCAACTAGAATTGACATTTTTGCTCGGTATAGTAACCTGGGTTGGCATTGATAGTCATTTAGCACTGAGAATGCGTTGGTCCACATCCTTTTTGCTTTCATAGTTTGTGCTGAAAAGTCAGCTGTAATTCTGATAGGTTTAACCTTTTATGTAATGTGGTTTTTTTTTTGTTTTTTTTTTTTTTGTGGCTTTCACAATTTTGACTTTGTTTGGGGCATGTAATGTTTTACTATGATATGGTGAGGGGAGTTTCTTCTCACCAGTCTATTTGGTGTCCTATGTGTGTCCTATTTGTATGGGTTTGTCTTTTTTTTAGTTTGGGGATATTTTCATCTATTATTCTGTTGACCCTCTGATCAATATCATTCTCTTGGGATTCTTCTCCTTCTTCTATCCCTATGATGTGGAGCTTTGATCTTTTCACAGTTTCATGTTCCACATTTCCTGGTTGTTCCATTCTTGTGTATTTTTTAAATGTTTCATAATCTTGACTTGATCTTTTTAGTTGTTCTGTGTTATCTTCTAGGTCTGATATGCTTTTTTCTGCTTCCTCCATTCTGCTTCTGAGGCTTTTTCCCATTCTTTCCTGTTGGTTGGATGAGTGTTTGATTTCCTTTTTCATTTCATCTTGTGTTTTCTTTATTATTTCCACATCCTTCTGGAGCTTCTCAATCTTTCCTTGTAGCTCCTTGTTTTGCTCATTGGTTTCCATTTTCATTTCAGTATGGGTTCTTTTCAGTGTTTCCACTTCCTTCCAGAGTTTCTCATTATCTCCCTCTAGGTCCTTTCTGAGTTTTTCATTCTCTCTTCTTAGTTCTATGATTTCTTTGAATATATCTGTGATTGTTGATTTACAATCTGTATCCTAGGTTATCTCTACAGATATCCCATTGTAGTCGTATTTCACAGGCTCTGTAGAGTTTGTTGTGGGGTTATTCTGGGTTTTTCCCTTATTGTTTTTTTTTTCATTGTGCTTTTGGTGTGTTGTTTACTTTTTGTCTGTATTTTGGTGCAAATCTCTAGTGCCTCTTCACCATGTTGGAGTGTTGCTTTCCTTGATTCCTTCAGGTGCCTTCGTTGTAGTCTCCTTATATATGTAGTTTTGACTTGCTTAGGTTTCTGGCTTTCAATTTTGGTTATATATTGGAAGGTATAGTTCACTCTTCCCTTTCTGTTCCACAAGAACTGCATGGGGAACAGCCCAAATGACACCTTCTGAGCCTTCTGAGCACTGAACATCCTCTGCTGCCAGCAAATTCTTCTGGGTTGGTTGTAGGACTTATTGGTACCTCCCTCTGGAGTTCCAGTTGGTGGGGGGGGAGTTGTTCCCCAGCTCTCTGCTGTGGCCCAGCAGCAGCCTCTATGCAACCCAGGCTAAAGTCTGCATGCCTCACCTCCCAGGGGTCTCTGCTCCTGGATAGCCCGGCCTGTACCTGTTTTTATTTTATGTGTGTGGGTGTTATGCCTGCATGTATGTAAGTGGCCCATGTCCTGCAATGCCTGTGGAGGTCAGAAGACAGTCTTGAATAATCCCCTGGAACTAGAATTGCAAATAGTTGTTACCTTCAATGTCTGTGCTGGGAATTGAACCTGGGTCCACTTCAAGACCAGCCAGTGCTCTTAACCACTAAGCCATCTCTTCAGTTTTTTTTTCTTTTTTAACACTAAGCCATGATGACCCCATAATTGTGTTTCTGTATGCCTACGCTCCTTTGAAAGTCATTCTGCCCACAGCACCAGGTTCTGCCAAGTGATTTTCAATGCCTCATATACTGAACCATTATTTTTTGTATGCTGTCTCCTTTGAAAGTGATCTTACTGCTTTACTCAGTGTGATATACTGACTTGACTGGGACTCATTATACTGAAATATCTTGATAAATACAATTGGAAGTATGTCTTCTTGCTGTTTATGGATGGAATTGTTTTGAATTTTAGACTCACTAAAGTAGCTAGTTCTTGATGTGAGTGAGCCTTGAAAATCACTAAGGATAATGACAGAAGAAAAAGGCTGAATAGGCAATGCTGTCTGGAAACAATGAGTTTGACACTTCCTGATTTAAAATATAAATAAAACAACTTTTCTTTAGTTTCATGCTTGGGATATTTGAATTCACCACACCTTCTGCTAAACTCTTAGAGTCTGACATGATCTGCCCCAGTGATGCTCCCAAGTCTCCTATTGTGATGGCAGGTCTTAGGATTGATTAGCCAACAATAAATCCTTCCTATCTCCTTGATGCATTTTCTTTGCAGAATCCTGATTCCTTCATCAAAATATCAAATTTTTTTCTGGACACTTTTAATATGATTAGTAATGGGCTTGATCTGACCAATGGTACAATAGCAAATGTTATATATTAAATGTCCAATAGAATTTATACATGTGTTCTGTGACCTTAACACTGATTCTTCAAGCCCTGTGTGAATGTTGGCCTGGTAGAAAATGAGAAAATGTGGATCAGAAATGAGCTTTACTGAAGCCTGGGATAATCTGTTGGAATATTGGACATTATAGATCAGATAATAAATAATTATTTATCACCAAAGTTATACATTCTTACAGTTTATATATTTACCATTATTCATCTATTTGCAATAATTGGTTTATATATTAATATATAAACTATAAAATTAAAGAACTTGTCCAATTAAATATTTAAAACTCATATTTTTGTTGACCATTTGTATGTCTCATACAATGATTCCAAATCAAAACTAGTCCCCTTATGCTCCATCTCCCCACCAGAACCCATGCATTATATCATCCAAGCTAAGCTCTATTCAGTTAAGCTCTTGAACCCAGATGTTTTTCTGTGCAAATTCATATACTGGCATCTTGTCATCTCATCTAGAAATCATAGGTAAGGGCTACTCTTTCTCACCCAGATGTAATCAGTCTCTTGTTTTTCTCAGTCCAGGGCCTGTTTCCCACCTGAGTTGGCATGGGCCCTATACCTGATGTATTTATTTATAGAGGCAAAATCAGTATAATTTCTCTAAGGAAATATGAAAGTTACATTAAAAATTCTTACTATGCATTTTTATATATACTATATTCATTATAGTATCTTTAAGACATTCATAATAATTCATCATTTGAAATATACACATGCATATTTCATTATGAAAAATAAAAATAGTAAATAATATGTAAATATAATAGATCTATTGTGTTTTACCATTTTAATGTCTTAATTTATACTTACTGACTAAAATTAAGATTAAAATTTAAAATTTAAATAATATACCTTGTAAGAAATAAATATTCCGGCGCACACCTTTAATCCTAGCACTTGGGAGGCAGAGGCAGGTGGATCTTTGTGAGTTCAAGGCCAGCCTGGTCTACAGAGTGAGTTCCAGGACAGCTGGGGCTACAGGGAAACCCTGTCTTGAAAAAGACCGAAAAAAAAAAAAAAAAAGAAAAAGAAATAAATATTCCGGAGAGACAGCCTAGTGGTTAAGAGCACCAACTGTTCCTGCAGAGGACCCGGGTTCGATCCCCAGCACCCACAGGGCAGCTAAGAGCCATCTGTAACTCCAATTCCAGGAAAATTCCAGTTCCAGGGGAATCTGAGACCCTCTTCTGACCTCCGTGGCATTGCACGACACAGGTGCACAGACCTACATGCAGACAGTACACTCATACACATACAAAAATAAATTAAAAAATTTTAAAAAGAAATAAATATTCCACATAACCAGTTTTATTGTTTCTTGTATGTTTCTGTGTGTATGCTTTATGCATTTTGTGGTGCACTTTCCCCTACCTGTGTATTTAGAGGCTACAGGTTGAAATCAAGAGACTTCCTATATCAATTCCCACCTTATTTTTTTTGAGTAAGTGTCACTCGTGAATTTTGACCTCATAATTTCTGCTAGAATTTCTGACTAATGAGGCCCGGGATATTACTTAACTTTATCTAGCTGTTCTTTGTCACTCCACACCCCATTCTCAGTGCTAAGATTATAAGTATGTAATGATGTCCCAGCTGTGGGTGCTTCAGATCTGAAGTCAGATTTTCTTGCTTTCTCAACAAGTACATCCGACCCTGATACATCCTTTCACCCCTAACATATTAATATTTAATTCAAGATCGGTTTGGTGTTGATAACACTTTATATCTCAATTCTCAAATCTCACTAAGAACTTGTCTTCTCCCAATATCCTTTGAGAGGGTCCAGTAGGGGGACAATCTCATCATTGAATGTTCTTACTATCTCCCTCACCATATGCTCACAAAATTAGTTCTCCTCTTTTATATATGATTACCCCTTCAATACTTCAGAAAGTATTATGAAGTGAAAACTACTTAGGAGCCAAGTCTGAAATTATATAAAATGGTTAAATATACTCAAAATAGCTGAACATAACTAGGATCAGATGTTGGCTTCAAATCTCAAATTCTTTGAATAATCAGAATATGAAAACATTTTAATGATTTTCTTCCTAATTATAAAAATTAATGAAATAATTTAAAAGCTAACACCAGGAGAGGAATATCTGAAATGATGAGACAAATATCAAGAATCAGAATCTATCAAAATTGTCAAACATTAAATATTTTAGAATAGATTAGAGTTTTTCATTATGAAAATAAAAATAGTAAAGAATATGTAAAACTGGATGAACTCCACTTTTAAGATTTATGCATGAATAGAAGTTTAGGAAAATCTGGTAGGAACTCACAGTTGGAAGATGTGACGTAAGTACAAGCAATAGGAGGAACATTTTCCTGTAAACTCTTTTGGCCAACTGGATAGGTAACTTATTGCTTAAGAGCAGGTTCTGGGAATGTTGAATCTGCACTATTAGTTGGTAGGGTCATGCAAAAAGATCCAGTTACATTTTTCTTTCTTATTGACATATAAATAGTTGGGTGGGAAATATCTATTGCATCTTCTAGCAGTTATTGTGGAGATTCATGATGCAGAAAGAAGAGAAAATGGTAATATCAAGAGCTGTAATTTTATCCTACTTTAAAAGCCAACGAATCAATAAGTCAATGTTGGCAGAATGCATGCTATTCCCGGGATAAGAATATGTTCCACAGTGTTTCCTAATGTTCCTCAAGCTTCATGTGGAAAGTGAGGAATACCCAAATGAATGCTGTGCAAAGCAATTTTATCACAAAAGTTCAGTGTTTTGGAACACCCAACATTTAAAGGGATTTTTAACCTTTTGTTCAGAAGGCAAATATTTTCATTAAGCTGAGAAAAAAAATTGCCCTCTAACGCAAAAGAAATATTATATTTTTCCAGCTTGCCCACTGAAGATTCCGAGCAGTTCTATAGGTATTATTGGGTCAATGGAAGTTTCATCATTCCACTGTCATCTTGAATTATAGCTCTCAATAATATCTGCAAAAAATGTTGAAATTGAAGCAGTATAATGTGGGGGAGACTGATCAGAATAGCTTAAGCTATGGTGGAGAGTCACTCTTAGATAAGATGCCTTTTCTTATTATATCCAGAGAGAAACTCCTTGGACATAAAACTCAGTGTGTAGTCGTTTCTGGATCATGTGGAGGAAACTCATCTGCCTTCTATCTTGTAAAATGGTAATACTACATTTTAAGTGTTTGTTTGTCTTCCCTCTCATTCAATAATAAGACTATTTTATATAATATGTTGCCTGTGCTGGCACTCCATCTTGCCACAATAAGACAGTGCCCCATAAACCTAATTCACAAAATAAAATAGAAAATAAAATCCCTAATATAAGTTATAAATGTCTCTTCAAATACATGCAGAAATACAGTCAATCCTTACATGAGCATTTCCCAACAAGTAATGTCATCAAATCTAGGGTCTCTGAATATCAGAATAGTGCATAAATCAACCTCCAGTCTCATATTTGATACGAAATTGAATTTGGAGTAGTCAAATTTCATTGTGAGGTTGAATGGCCAGTGGAAAAATCAAGACTACCTCATAGCAGGATGAAATAAGATATATTAATAAGATTTTAGTGTCATGCACGGTCATTTCCTCTCTATTTGAAACTGAAGTAAGAAGAAGCTGATGAATCTGAGAAATCACCTTAAAATTCTGCAAGAAGAAAGTTGAGTAATATATGGTTGGGTCTTACTGGGAACTTAATGGAAATTTAATGTAGGACTAGCACTCATATCAAGATTTCAAATGGGGAAAGACCTTCAGTTGTATCATTTTCTCTTCAGGTTTTTCCTTGGCTAATCACAGGACACACAGGGAAAAATGTCTAAAATGTTCCTCTGTTCTCAATCTAATTATTTATACTAGCTAGAGGAAAATCCAATTCCAAATTCACATGTAAAGAATATTCATTGTAAGCCTGCATGTACATGCCAATCTGAAAAAGTGATCCCATTTCAAGTACTTTTTATTATTTATTTATTTATTTATTTATAAGGGATTCACAATATAAAAGCAAAGTTGTTTTCAGATCCTATTAACGTTGCTTAGTTTGCCATACAATTACGTAATTGGTGTTAGCATCCACAGATGAGTGATACCATTCATAATTTGTTTTTCTGGGACTGTGTTACTTCAC
Source organism: Rhizomys pruinosus (assembly GCA_009823505.1). Lineage (NCBI taxonomy): Eukaryota > Metazoa > Chordata > Mammalia > Rodentia > Spalacidae > Rhizomys > Rhizomys pruinosus. The sequence continues at coordinate 67,061 of VZQC01008294.1, read as the reverse complement.
TTAACATGATATCTTCTAGCTCCATTCATTTACCTGCAAAGTTCTTGATGTCATCTTTCTTTACCACGGCATAGAACTCCATTGTATATACCACATTTTCTTTACCACTCCTCAGTTGAGAGGCACTTGTGTTGGTTCCAGCTCTTTGTTATGTGAAGAGAACTTCAATAAACATGGCTGTGCATGTATCTCTGCGGTAAGATGAGTCTTGTGGGTATATACCCAGGAATGGTATGACTGAGTCAGGTGGCAAGCTCATTCTGAGTCTTCCAAGGGTTCTCCATACTGCTTTCCATAGTGGCTGTACGAGTTTACATTCCCACTAGCAGTGGATGAGGGTTCCACTTTCTCCACAATCTCTCCAGCACTTGGTATCATTTGTTGTCTTGATCCTAGCCAGTCTTATAGGAGTGAGATGACATCTTAAAAGTGGTTTTAATTTGCATTTCCTTAATTATTAAGGACGTTGAACACTTTTTAAGATGTTTGTCAGCCATTTCTAATTCCTCACTTGTGAAGTCTCTGGTCTCTGTTCAGCTTTTTGCTCCATCTTTTGAGTGGGTCATTTGTTTTCATTCTTCTTTGTTTTTTGAGTAGTTTATATATTCTGGAAATCAATGCTTTGTTAGATGTTTCTGTGGTAAAGGTTTCCTCCCACTCTGTGGGTTTTCTCTTCACTTCCTTGATTGTTTCTTTTGATGTACAGAAGCTTTTGAGTTTAATGAGGTCCCATTTGTCAATTGTCGACCTTAATTCTTGTGCAGCTGCTGTCTAATTTAGGAAGTCTTTTCCTATGCCTATGTCTTGTAGTCTGCTGCCAACTTTTTCTTCTATTGCCTTCAGAGTTTGGGGTTTCAAGTTGAGGTCTTTGATCCATCTGGAGTTGACTTTTGTACAGGGTCAGAGGTAGGGGTTTAGTTTCATTCTTCTACAAGTGGTGATCCAGTTTTGCCAACACCACTTGCTGAAGATGTTGTGTTTCCTCCATTGTGTCTTCTTGGCTCCCTTGTCAAATATGAGGTGGCTGAAATTGTATGTGCTCAAGTTTGGATCTGCATTCTTTGTTCTATTGGTCAACAGGTGTGTTTTTGTGCCACTACCATACTGTTTTTATTACTATAGCCCTGTAGTATAGTTTGAAGTCTGGTATAGAGATACCCCTGTATTGTTCTTCTCACTCAGGGTTGCTTAGGCTATTCAGAGTCTTTTGTTTTTACAAATGAAATTAAGGACTTTTTTTTTTCCAAACTGGGGATTTCAAGTACTTCTTAACTCTGAAATAGAGTGACATTAAAAAAAAAAAAAAAAGATCAACGGGCTGGAGAGATGGCTCCATCACTAAGAACACTGGCTGTTTTTTTCAGAATACCCAGGTTCAAATCCCACCATCCACATAGAAGCTAACAACTGTCTGTATCTCCAGTTCCAGGGCATCGTATGCCCTCTCATCCTCTGAGGGCATTGCACATCACATGTACACTTGCATACATGCAGGCAATACATGTATACACATAAAATAAAAATAAGAAATAAAATATTTTAAAAATTGATCAATTAGTGTAGCATCTGATTTGCCATTTCACAGCAACCAGTGGATCAAGTCTCAGTTTGAATGAGATTTAACAGTGTATGCTCACATAGGACACCACATAGAAAAAAATCAACAACCTTATCTTAGAAGTATCAAGCTGATTCAGACCACTAGTGACTGGTATCTTACCATGGTAAACTACTCCCTGTTCCCTGATAACATAAAGAAATATCTATAAATAGTATTTTGAAATCAGTAGAAAAGTTATCATAAGAAAATTAGTAAATATTTGTCCATGAGTAGTAAAATTGAAAACAAAGTGATATGAGAAAACAAAGTTTCTATGAGTCTGTATTTCTCATTATGTTAATGGAAAATGTGGAAAATGGATATACAACAAGAAATTCAGAAATGCTAAACCTTTCTGAGTCTATTTCTGGAAAGTAGAGAGTGGTTGATAGTAAGGTATTTTCTGACTATAGAACTTAGTGAGTGTACAATATTTATAGATCCTGCAGCTAGAAAAAGCCTCATCATTTAAGTACTGTAGAAAATCTCTATCTCTGTGAGGTTTCTAAGGATTCATAAGAGAAAGCTGAATTTGATTCAGGACAGTATGATATTTACAATTTTTGTTTTAATGTTTCTTCTTCAAAATGTCAAAAATTGATGTATTTAGTTCTAAATAACCTGACAGACTTGCTAAAAGGAAGAGATCTCTGCCCGTTTTAGAGTCATACTTCTAAGAATATTCAGTTTCTAACATGTTTAAATGAAATGCTTAAATTGAATGATGCAAGACATATGCAATTTTTTTAGAAATATCTTTTGGAAGTTTATCTGTATAAGGAAGAATATACAAGTGAATACATGGAGAAATGACAATAGGCTTAACGTAATATAGCCACATAGGGGCTTTCCTACACAGATAGAAGTAATTCCAAGACCCAGGGTAAGAGTCAATTGTAAAAGTAGTCAGGCCCTGATGGTAACAGGACAAGACTGGTATTTTGTACAAAGGGACACAAAAGACCATGCTTCTATTTCTTGTCTTTCACCTTGAGAAAAATATAGCCAGATAAAATTCCTTATTCCAGAAACAAATCCTCTTTATACACCACCCATTTGTCACCACCCTGATCTGTCCTTGGACTTCCCACACTCGAGCATTGAAAGAAATAAATGTTCATTGTTTAAACCACCCAGACTATGATCATTTGTTACAGCAGCCTAAACTGATGGACAGACTGAGACAAATAGCAATGAAATGCAACAAAAATCCATGAAAGAAGATTTATGTGTTTTCCTGGTCAGATTTTCTAAAAGTGTCCAAGGAACATTGTAACAAAAATAATTGGTATTAGGAGGTTTTCTGTTAGAAGAAGGAAGTGTAAAATATTTTATTTGATTTTTCTAACTGGAATAACTCAGTATCTAATGAAATAATTGACCAACAATAAGACTCAACAAATATTTGTTCATAATTTGAATCTGCAAATGAAATTTTAAAAGTGAAAAATTGGGGCTGGAGAGATGGCTCAGTGTTTAAGAGTACCGACTGATTGCTCTTGCAGAGGAACCGGGTTCAATTCCCAGCACCCATATGGCAGCTAAGAACTGCCTTTAGCTCAAGTTCTAGGGGAATCTGACGTGCTCTTCTGACCTCTGTGGCATTGCACGACAAGAGTGCACCAACCTACATGCAGACAGTACACTCATACACATAAAAAATAATAAATAAATTTTTGAAAAAGTGAAAAATTAAAAAACACCAGAAATTAAATTGTTAATGGTAGCAGGAGTTACCATGAAGACTACAACAGTTTAAATAGACATTTGAAACTACAAACTGAGTCTGAGGAGACTATACAGGTGAGCATTCTTCATAAACTGTTCCCTCGATGTTCTATAGAGCATCTTACAGCTGGTGTGACTACATGTTTAGAACATCAAAAAAAAAAAATGTTTGAAGAGTAGGCCTAGGATGTTTTATGTTGCTTCCAATTCATGACTGAGCAACTGTTAGTCACTGTCCTAAAAAACTTGTGGTATGAATTGCTAGTATAGTTAGACAGGCTCATTCACACACTATATATAAGAATGTAGGCAAGGTGTAGGAAAATCACAGGGAACAATGCAGAAGCACAGAAGCACAAAGGCCAGTGTGTTGCCACTCTTTCACTCTAGTAAGACACGAGACCAAAATATTATTTAGATCCAGAGGAATGTCTTGTAGAAAGGTGGCATCTAGAAAGGTAGAACGGGAAGCAAACCACATTGACACTCGTGTGCCCATTTAAGAGAACTAGACAATTGCAACCAGCCCTACATTGACCATATTCTTCATTGACACAAATGGATCTAGAGAGCAAGGGACCACTTAAATGTTCCCTAAGAAATCTTTTACTGATGTTGGGAAGAATACTGTTCCACTTACTATTTCACCACTGATTGGAATAAAGAAACATAGTTTTAGCCAACAAATGATGCTAAGGGAGAATAGTAAGGAATTCCCAAAAGTGTAGGGTTGATGAGTATGTGCATAACATTTGTTCTTATCTAAGGTATTTGATTAAATATTTACCTGAATTGTTTAATGTGCAGATAATGCACTTAATGCTGTGATTGCTCCAAAAATATTTTTCTTTATAACTATGTTAAACATATCCAGTTGTCATCAAAGTGGAATAATAAGATAGACAGGGAGGTTGTGTCAGAATATTAACAATAAATAGAATTTCTGATCACAAATTTTGACAGTTTAAACTTAGGCAACTCAAAAATAAAATCCAAAATAGTTTATTTTATTCTCATTAATTCCTCATTACTTTTTCTTGTGTTAATACCCTACACAAAGAAACTGGGAGGAACACAATACCAGGTGCTCCAAGTATATTTCCAAGTTTTAGATCTTCAAGAAAAGACTGAAATTTCATTCTTCTGTAATAAGCCATTATGAATTCATATTTGTAAAGTACTTGGGAAATCATTCAATTAATATGTATTATCACCACTGGCCATTCATCTGTTTCATTGTAGTCATTTATTTTTATGATCACAGAAAGTCATAGGGGTCCTATGTGTAATTTTCAATTGCTGGAAAATGCAGATGAAAAAGATTGCTTATTATTTCAAAGTGTCAGAACAATGACTTATTGCAGTATTTCTTTAGTGGGTCTTAACACTTCAGACTTCAGAAATTCACTAATGTAAACTCTTAAGTCTTTTCTTTTTCACATATAAACACAATCAAGTCCTGTAAGATATCTCTACTAGAGTGGAATTAAAAAAGTCACCTGCTGCCTACTTCATTACATTTTTTGATGATGAGAAAGAAAAAACAACAAAGATTCATGTCACCTATTAGCTATGCAGAAGAACCTCAGAGTAATTCTGACTTTCTAAATTTGTGTCTGAGTATTTTGCACCATCCAAGTAATTTTCAAATGACTGTAAGATTTATTGGTAGTTGGGAACTGCAAATGTGAGAGATTATAAGAAGTGAAGGATGAAATTTATAGACTGTATTTCTCATTTCACTGATACAACCACTTTCTCAGGGCCATTCTATATGTACATGGATTTACACATCCTTTTCTCTTATTTATTTTATGGGGATTTGAATATATGACATTTAAAATTAGTACTATAAGATTTAAATTTTAAAACTCACACATGAGAAAAATCAGTCCAAATATAACCAATATAATTTGGCATCCATTTTCAAACCTGAACACCAGTGCCAGTGGTAGAAGAGATGTTGGTCAATAAGTCCCACAGAGACTTCCAAAATAATGTAGATTCTTAAACATTCTTCTTGGTTTACCAGCAACACTGGATTAAAAGACCTTTTGTCAAAGACATCACACATTTTGGTTGCATGATATAGAGAAATCAAACTGGAACTGAACCAGAAGCTTCCTTCCTGCTGGCTAGTTTTCATAGTCTTAGAAGTTGTTATGCAGTCTGCTGAATAGAAAAAGCACTTATAGCCTTATCCATTCCATTTGTGAACTCTATTAACTACATTACTAACCACTATCCCGTGTAAGCAAGACATATCTCCATTATCAATAGAGGCACCATTTTTCAAGAGGCTTATATTATAGAGTCTTGATCAAGCTTAGGTTATATAATAATATATTATATAATAATAATAAAAAAAAAAAAAAAAAAAAAAAAAAAAAAAAAAAAAAATATATATATACTAATATTTTACAAGATTATGTTTACAAATCCAAATATATAGCAACCGTCGTCGCCCCTCCCTTAGCCCCCCCACGCTATCAAAGGTCATGCCAGTTTGTCAAACATATTTCATTTTTCTCATTCTCCTTTTCTCCGTCTCTTCCAATTCCAAATAGCAAAAAAAATCTAATAGGTTACTGTCAGAAAAAGAAGTTCACCATTTCAGTCATCTTTGATCGCAGTCCTTTTCTCGTTGCTCTTTTTTTTTTTTTTGATTTTGTTTTAGCGTTTTTTATCAGTTTTGATGCTGTCTTTCTCTGTGTTGTTGTTTTTCAATCGGGCCTATCTCTAAACTACTTGACACAAAGCCAAGGAGCCCTGCACAAAGAATACTACTACTAGGTAATTGGCACTAGACTCACAGATGAGGGCTAGCCATGATGTCGTCAGTGTTTGCTTTTCATGGGACTTGTTACTTCACTTAACATAGTAAATCTTCTAGGTTCATCCAATGCTGATTACCTGGCAACCTAGGTTCATCCCAATAGATCGTCATTTTTTCGTGTTACAACTGCAGTGACGTAAAGAGGCTCCATTGTGGTAGAAGAGGTGCACCACCATTTTCTTAATCCACTGTCAAAGATGAGGGGCACTGGGTTGGTTCCATTCTCCTTGCTATTGTGAAGAGAGTGCAATAAACTGATGGCTGAATTGAGCATGTATCTCTGCAACAGTAAGGATGAGTCTTGTCTGAGTACCATAACCCGAGCGTCGGTTATGGCGAGGTTCAGGGTTGGCAATTTACATTTCAAGGTCTTCCAAGGAATACCCCATGCTGCTGCTCCTCCATAGTTGCTGTAGTCAAACTGTACCTTCCCACTAGCAAGGGGATTGATGATTATCCTCCTTTCCCCATCAACCTTCATCCAAGCAACTGTGATTGAGTATCATTGTTCGTGATCCTGCCATCCAGTACTGTATTGGTGAGGTAGATGTATCTTAGAGTTGGTTAGAATTTGCATAATCACTTAAATGATTGGCAATGTGTTGAACAATTCTAGGAGTTCTCAGACATCCTAATGTGCGCTCCACTTTTGTAATTCTCGTTTCAGCTCTTTGCTCCATCTATTGAGTGGGTCATTTGTTTCCTTTCTTTCTTTGTTTTTGCAGTAGTTACATATATATTCTGGAAATCAATCGTTTGTCAGATGTTTCTGTGTTGAAGTTTCCTCCCACTCTGTTGGATGATCCTTAGCTCTTCCACTTCCGATGTTTCTTTGGATGACAGAAGCTTTGAGTTTAATGAGGTCCCATTTTGCAATTATAGACCTATCTGTGCAGCGTGCTGTGTCTGCATTTTAGGAGTGCGTGTTCCTTAATGCTTATGTTCTTGATCGTTTTGCTGCCAACTTTTTCTTCTATATGCCCTTCCAGGAGTTGGATCACATTAAATGCTGTAATCCAATCTGGTGTGTGTGAACTGTTTGTACAGGGAGGACTGCTTAGGGGCTTATACATTTCCAAATTCGTTCTACAATAGTGATACCATGCTGTGTGCCAAACACCATTGCTGAAGATGCCATGTCTTGTCTCCATTGTGTCTTCTTGGCCCCGATGTCAAATATGAGATGAAAGGCACAAATTGATATGTGCTCATGGTAGATCATACTCCAGTTTTGTTAACATTGGTGTCAGACAGATCTGTTTTTATGCCAGTATAAGCTGTTCTTTTAATGACTTATAACCGCGTGTAGAAAGCTTGAAGTCTGGTAATATTAGATCCACCCGTACTTTTTTCACTCAGGGTTGTGCTGATTTTGCGGTCTTTGTTTCCAAGTGAAATTCAGGACTTTTTTCCAAAAGACCTTGAAGACAACTCCTGGGGAGTTAAATTGGGAATGTCATATAAGAATCTCATATACGCCATGAGAGATCCTGAGGCTGTAGAGATGGGACATTTAACAATTTACTTTCCTAATCCATGAGCATGGGAGGTTTTCATCTTCTGATGTCTTCTTTCAATTTCCTTGTCTTAAAGGGTTTTAAAAATTTTGTAGAGATCTTTGCTGTCTTGGTTAAAGGTTTTTTCCTAGGTATTTATTGTTTTGAGGCTATTGTGAGTATGG
>VZQC01008294.1:5640-54480 GCA_009823505.1 Rhizomys pruinosus | reverse complement strand
TGGAGAATTTCTTTTCTGATCTTGTCTGTTTGGAGTTCTATGTGCTTCTTGTATTGGTATTGGTTTGTCCATTTTTAGTTTGGGGAAATTTTCATCTATTATTCTGTTGAAGATCTGATCAATACCATTCTCTTGGGATTCTTCTCCTTTCTCTATTCCTATGATGAGGAAGTTTGATCTTTTCATAGTGTCCCACAATTCCTGGTTGTTCCACTTTTGTGTATTTTTAAATTTTTCATAATCTTTACTTGAGATTTTTAGTTGTTCTGTGTTATCTTCCAGGTCTGATATTTTTTGTCCTGCTTCCTCCATTCTGCTTCTGAGGCTTTTTCCTTTCCTTTCCTCTTGATTGAATGAGTGTTAGATTTGCTTTTTCATTTCCTCTTCTGATTTCTTTAGTATTTCCACTTCCTTTAGTAGCTTCTCAATCTCTTCCTGTAGCTCTTTGCTTTGCTGGTTGGTCTCCTTATCTTTTCAAACATGGGATCTTTTCAGTGTTGCCACTTCCTTCTGGAGTTTATCATTCTCTCTCTCTAGGTCCTTCTTGAGTTCTTCGTTCTCTTTTCTTAATTCTTTGATTTGCTCTTTATATCCTTGTACATCTTTAAGTATGTTCACAATTGTACTTTTAATATATGTGTCCTGGGCCATCCCCAGGGGGATCCCACTGTAGGAATCTTCCACAAGCTTGGTAGAGCTTGGTGTGGGATTATCCTGCACCTTTCCCATGTTGTCTCTTCTTCGCGTCCCTGGCATATGGGCTTCTCCTTGCCTGTATTCCAATGTGAATCCCAAATGCCTCTTCACTGTGTTGAAAGCTTGCTTTGCTTGCCTCCTTCAGATGTCTTCGTTATTTGTTTGATTGATTTGTTTTTCTCCTTTACTCCTTGCTTATGGAGTGTTGACTTATCTAAGCTTTAAGCTTTCTTTTGGAAGTCCAATTCACTCTTCCCTTTCTGTTCTGAAGGTTCTCCAAAGAATCCATTTGTTCACTCCTTCCTGTGCTTCAGGTGTTCTTGGGAGATCCCTCTAGGGGCACCATTTTTATGGGGCAGCCAATTACTCTCTTCTTAGATTTAGACCCACTCCATAGAAGGAAATCTATGGCACTATAGAAGTGGTCAAAAATCTCATAGTATAGGAGTTCTTATGCTATGGGAAGAAATTGAAACCTGATACATAGCTAAATACACATAACATCAAACTGCTTTCTAAATATTTTCATATGTACTCATAGATATATTCTATGCTAAGCCATAATCAGAAGCTTCTCTTTCCAGTAACTGGTGGTGAATTCAGGCACTCGTGACTTCTAAAGGTGCTGAGAATAAGTAATTCACAAGGGTTCAGCACTGAACAAGAGACTAGTAGTGTCCTCACTATGGCTCAGGAAACATCACAGAAGAGGAATCAGGAAAAACATAAGAGCTTAAATATATTGAGAAGGGCTGTGAAATGCCATCTATCTTCCAGGAAAAATATGGCCATTGCAATCATGAACTCAATAAGCTATGGATGCCTGAACTAGCTCTATACAAGAGAAAATAATCAGAATGCATTTTATGCTGTAGGTAGAAGTATAACATGATTGCTAACTTAATATTAAAGGTTTATGAATGAGGCCCTGGAAAAAGGGCTCTCCAGTTAGAAGTACTTGCTATTCTTGCAGAGGATCTGGGCTCAGGAACAAGCACCCTCATGGTGACCAAGGACCATCTGTTGCTCCAGTTCCAGGGGATTTGGTGCCCTCTTCTGGGCTCCATGGGGATTGTATACAAACAAAGCTTAAAGCATTATATATGTACTAAACTTTTTAAAAACTTTTTAAAACTTTATTTATTGGGCTGGAGAGATGGCCTAGCGGTTAAGAGCGCCGACCGCTCTTACAGAGGACCCGGGTTCGATCCCCAGCCCACATGGCGGATGAAAACCGTCTGAAACTCCAATTCCAGGAGAACTCCAGTTCCAGGGGAATCCGAGACCCTCTTCTGACCTCCGCGGCGCTGCACGACACGGGTGCACAAACCTGAGAAATAAATAAAATTAAATAAAAAATCTTAAAAAAAAACTTTATTTATTAATTTATGTGTATTAGTGTACTGTCGGCATGTAAGTAGATGCACCCATGTACTGCAATGCTGTGGAGGTCAGAAGAGGGTGTCAGATTCCCCTTGAACTGGAGTTAAAGATGGTTCTTAGCCTCCATGTGGGTGCTGGGAATCGAACACCAGTCCTCTGTAAGAGCAGTTGGTGCTCTTAACCATTGAGCCATCTCTGCAGCCCCTGTAATAAACTTTAAATGTGGTCTAATTAGAAAGCAATTTGCAAAATATATTTTCAGAAGACATAATTTATGTATAGGTGCGACATGAATATATGTGGAAGCAATTTGTATTACTTCCACATATGCATATATTTATGTCAGAATACCCCTTGTTTCTTTCAGGAGGCATTGCGCTCCTTTAGTCCATGGATTACATCTAGTCTACATCTCTCTGGGATTATTACATATGGCATTGTAGAACTAACTGTTTCAAAATTCCCTTGTTTTTAACATATTCTATTATGAAAATACAAATTGGAGGAAACAACAACAAAAGAACTGGGACAAGAAACTGATTAAAACAGTAAGGTTCTCCCAAGAGCAGTGATCCTCTGCTTTGAAAAACTTTAAAAAGCGTCAGAAAAAGATATAGGGCTGGTATGCCAGAATACTTGAACTTGGGTGGGGTGAGGGGCACGGAAAGGGAAATGAGTGTACATTGAAGTGAGAAATGAAGTATGAAATGCACACAATTTCAATAAAAATATGAAAAGTGAAATATTTTTAAGTTTATAAACAGAAAAGAGCATTATGCTTACTAAGTTATGTAAGGGATTTGTGATATGACAGAATACCCCTTGTTTCTTTCAGGAGGCATGGATTACATGTAGTCTACGTCTTTCTGGGATTATTACATATGGCATTGTAGAACTGGCTGTTTCAAAGTTGCCTTGTTTTTAACATATTCTATTATAAAATCCCTTTACTTACATGATCTGTGTAGTTGGGTCATGTAGGAAGTCTTCATTATTGTGATCATCATTTTAAGTATCTCTTAGCCAATCAAAACCTCTAGGGTTTTATTTTAGCTTGGCTATCATATTGATGTAAATATTTCCTAGACATTCTGATGCTGAGCAAGTCATTAGAATGGCTAGTAATTATTCTAAGTTTATCATATGCAATATAAACAAGAACACAGCTTACCATTTAAGTACTGATTAGTTATGAAGTGGTACCTGTTTTCATACCCATAGTCCCAATGTTATTATTCTATCTGATAACACTAACAGTGAAAATGAAGTTTGCAAATGCTATGTAAGCAGTGGACTGACAGCTAGTTCTGTCTTATCTCTCTGAAAATTAAACTTTTAGTTCATTATTATATTTATCCTACTGTATTGAAAAAATTAAACTTTAATTGATAATTGATGGCCTGCTCATAATAAATTTGTATTTGTAGAGATTTACACCTAATGAAAAATTTCCCCACTTACATGTAATTAAATCTTATTGTTTCCTTGGTTATGGTTAATTAAGCTTATTATTGGTCATCTTACAAATAATCAAACACATCACACCACCCATTACGCTCCAATCTCACCTTATTTTCTACTATGTACTTGTTATCATTTGTCATAGAATAAAAGCCCACTTAAAAGATATTTTCCTTGTGGCTTTAATGCATTACTCTTTTACAAGAGCACTCAACAATACATTTCACACACCCATATATTTGTTTCTTATAATAATTAAAGAATTTTTCATGGAAAATCCTAGCTATTATTTTATTAACCTTAACACAACAAAATAAAGAGCTTCAGGGGGCATGTACAAAATTTTATCTGTAGCAAAAAAGTTAGATCTAGTTGACTTAGCACACTAAGAGTAGGTTTATTACTAGATAATGGATATAGGATTCTGTAAGCTCTGAATTAGCACTTTGTGAGAAAAAATCACATGTTAATCAATAGGCAAAATAAAAACAAATGTAATAGTCAGAAATGAGACATAGACTTGAAATAAGCTCAACAAGTTTTCTGGAAAAAAAAATAATTAACTCTTTCTTAAATTATTCCCTATAGGGAAGACTTGAGCTATTTTCAAATGCATAGTGCCCATCATACTTAATTTTAATTGAATTTTGGTTAATTTAGTACAAAGCACCTTACTCATTTTTATACTCCCTACCCCACCTGTAGCCCCCATACTCCCCACCTCCCCACTGCATTTCATACATTTCATCATTTATTTTAAGATTCATCATGTCAAGTTAGTGTACCCAGACTTCCCTTGTTGCAAGTTCACTCAATGGATTCTAGGCAGCCTAACTAGAGTTTCTCCCTTAAAGAAGAACAACTCTCCCTCCCTCGGCAGTAATCCACTACCGATAGTTCTCTGTCTGAGGTTGGGCCCTGCTATACATTTCCCCAGTTCTATGCTAGGTTTTTTTATTGAACTTGCATGAGTCTTATACATCCTGGCACCATTAGTTTAAGTTCACATAAGCAAGGTCCCAGGAGCCTGTAAGTTTCTGTATCGTCATGGACCTACTCCTCTGGCTCCTAAAAGCTTTCCAACAGGATCTTCCACAATGTTTTTAACATATATATTTCCTTCATGGACAATAAAATTATCTCTCAATATTTTGTAATCATATGTCTTTCCTTGTTTGCATTCTCATATGTCTTAAGAGCATCTTACCTTCCATGTGTTTATGGATTTCTTGAAGCATTAAAAAAAATCACACTCAATCTGATACTTTCTTACCTTCCTCCCTTCAACTCGTTCCTTCCAATGAGTCCCTATCCCCCTACAATGCCTTTAGCTTTGCTAATTTTATTTAGAGACCCACTGCATGGTTTTGCAGCTATCCACAAGAGAATGAAATACCAGTGGCTGCACAACTGAATACAATGGATCCCCCTCCAGTAACATCACCAACCAAAGTCAAATCGTTCTCAAGTGTAGGGCAGAGCTCCATGAGTTACTCACCCATCCATGAAGGGATGTTGACATACTCAAGTGCAGCTCCTATATGCTCAGGATTGCAATTGCCATTTCATGCCAAGAGGCAGCGTTTCAACCCTCCTCCCTACCTCTTATTTACATGGCTTTTTAATTTTATGTATTTGTGTATTGTTATTAAATTGTCGTCCCATAAATTCTACTTATGTCTCAATTCAAATTTTACAGCCATTCCCTTTTAACCTGGTCACCCATCTTGAGTTCCTGCACTCTGCCATATTGATCTTACATTCTTTCTGCTCCCTCTTCTGCAATATTCTCAGAACTTTGGATTTGGTGACATCTGGTATAGGGTTGACAACACAACAGTCATTATTCACTAAGGATTATTCCCTGCCCTGGATAGACAGCATAGGTGGCAAGAAGGTCCTCAAATGCTGATCTTTATCAGCGTTCATTTCCCTTCGGTTTCCAAAGCAATAATTTCAGCCAGTTTATAAGATGAAAGAACAATTACAAAACTAAAACTTAATTTAATGCACTTTGTTTCAAATTTACAATAAAACCAAAAATTAACAAAAGATTGCTAAACTACAACATATAGATGGGACACTCATTTGATCAACATGATTGAACATACAAGCCCCCCCTTTCAGGAGTGGGACCCATGAGCTGTTTGGTTTGGGCACAACTTGCTTGCCAAATTGGTTTTTCATGAACAGGTGCTTGTACTCACAAAATTTCACCTATTGTTTAAAAAAATGAAAACAAAACAACAAAAACAAAACAAAAAAAGAGAGGAAAGATTGCCAGGAAAAACTTACAGCAGAATGCACGATCTGCGATGGGTAGGGGTGGGATGGGGGAGAAGGAAGGGAAGTATGCCTGAATGAACTAACTGAATTGGAAAAATTGTATGTTATGAAATCCACCAAAGCATCACAATAAAAATAAATTAAAAAATGCACAAAAAAAAAAATGTAACAATAGAATTGAAAATTTACTTGTGGAAAACAAAACATATTCTTTCTTTCAAAAAATTTTATTGAATATTTTTCTGATTTTCATACAATATAATTTGATGGTATTTAGTTCGCCTCCCCTATGCACACATCCCCCAGTGCCTCCTGCCCAATTCAATGTACTCTACTGTATGAATAGTACATGAAAGAGACTGTACAGTAGAGATTGATTTATTTTCCCACTGTCCTTAACTGTGGGCCCATCCATTGGAGATTGGTTAACCTCCCATGAGTCTGTTCTCTGTAATACAATGTCTCTTTCCCTCCCAGGAGGCATCAATTGCTAAAATTGCTTTAGGTTTCTTAGACTTTCTTACCCACTTCCCTGTATATGCTGGATTTTTTCTGGTTTGAAATTTCATGAGACTTGTCAATGCTATCACCATTGCTGTGAGGTCATATGTATAACTGACAAAATATCTGGAAAAGTCTGTTACCTTTTGGTCATCCACCACCTCTAGCTCTTATAATCTTTCTGCACTCTCTTCCGCAATATTCCCTGAGTCTTGGGAGACAGAAGTTTGAACTAGTTGTCTTAGTCGGGGATAAGTGCTCTTGTTCTCTGCACACTGGCCATTTGTTTGTTTCTACGTTAACTGTTATCTGATACATAAGGAAACCTCTCTGGTGAGGGTGCAAAGATGCATCTGTCTCTGTCTTGTGTAGGAAGTTGCATGAAAATATGTCACTTAGGACTTACCATCTCACAGACAATAATTCTAAGCAACTGGCTACTTGTGAAACTCTGGGATACTATCCATTTGTTGCAAAATGAAGTTTCTTTGATGAATCATGAGAGGTGTAAAGCCTAATAGCATCTATTCTCCCAATTTAGCCACTCGTAGAAATGTTTTAGTTTCTATATGTGGGTAAATAAGCTTCTTTGGTGAGAGCTGACAGCTGCAAAGCCTAATAAACAACAATGACTGGCACAGGAAATTTGCTTTTGATGAGCTAATGGCACTTTTATCTTGGAGGTAATTAACAGCCATCCAATTGGAATTAAAGGCATACCAATGGAACAGAATCTATGGGCGATACTGTAAACAGAGCCAAATATGCATGGTTGGGGAGGTCAGAGATCCTACAGAAAAACACTCTTTCCAATTTCCCTAGCCCAACACAATTTCTTACTCTATTCTAAATATGTATTCTTATATTTACAGCAAAGTGTATCCCTCTAAGTTTGATAGCAGCCAGCAGTAGCAGAGTGCAGTTAAAAACAGAGGCAAATTATAATACTCTTGTAGGCCTCAGGTATCAGGACACTTTAATTATCTATAACTCTGACATTTTTCTGTATTTGCCCTGTAATCGTGACCTTTGCTTCTTGAAAGAGGACATATTTAAAGTTCTCAGGCTCCAGTCTCAGACTTTGTTCATGATATTAGACATTCATTTGATACTTTCTTTCCACCAAGGCCTGAAGGTCCTCTTTTCTGCTTCCATATGTCAACTATCTCCTAACAACTTTCTTCTTGAAATTCCTATATTCTTCCTGTACTTGATATTCTGGGACTAGTCGATTGCTAGTTGAGTTGCAATTGGCCAGTGCCAGCCAGGAGGACTCTAGATACTTTTCTTTGTTGTGACAAAATATGTGAGTAGTTACACAGAACAATTTTCAGGAATTGGAACAATGGAATTACTGAGATAGCTCAAACACAGACATGTGGGACCTCTCCAAGATGGACAGTATCTCTCAGAATCAATAGGGAGTGCTCTGTGTCTGTGTGCAATGTGGTGCCACCCCAAGAAGCAGTCCAAGCCTGAAGGTGCTGCCTGTGGATAGTTTACATACTCTGGTTCTTCAACTATTGTACACTGCTAATACTTTGAGTTGAAAAGCCAGGCCCCTGGATGCTATGACCACTACCATGCATTCGACATGCTTCGTTTGTAGATGAAGCTGCTGTTGAAGGCCAGTGCTGCTTCTCATGCTGCTGTGCTTTTGGTTGTTGGGCCCAACCATGTTTCCCTAGCTATCCCTAACCTCACTGCTGCACTTATGCTCTAATGCTCCTTCCATGTCTTCCAACACAGTGTAAACTACTGAAAGCAGTCAAGCAAAGGCCACTTTAGGAAAATCATTATTGCATTTAATGTTTCAATACCAGGGAAAAGTAGCACAGGAGCCTATATGACCGCAATTCATAGAAGCCCAAGCGACTTACTTATATAGGGAACAAAAGGGTGATTTTACCAGAGACATTAAGGTTTGCATTTTTGAACCAACAAACACAGCAGCACCTCTGGCACAGGTACTGGTCCTTCTCTAGTCAAAGTATAGGCCATTCATGAGTGCTTCAGATAGGAAAATCTGATGCAAATACGTTCACTAAGGTGAGGCTGGGGCTCACCTCTTCAGGAGCCAGGGCAATCAGTTGCATTTTTTCATAGCTCCTTCAAGGCTATGGAAAGTCCAGGATGGCAGTTGTTGGCAAATGGGTGGTTTGGCTGTCTACTGAATTAGAGGCCATCTCGGACAGCAAGAGGAAATTACACAGCTGTTAGTAAGAAGTCAAATTGCTCCACATCCAGCAGCTTTGCCTGTTGCTATGATGAACATCAGAAGAATGTTTATAATGTAAATGTAAATGGCATTAGTAAAATTAGCAGATATTTAACAGATTTTTAACAATAGGTAACATGCCCACTGTTTTATTTTTATATCTGATATTATTTTCAATATGATAAAAATAAAACTTTAGGATACACAGTTATCAAATCAGTACATTCAAGCTTTAAGGACAAGTTAGATCTTCAGGTGGACACGGTGATGCATGCCTTTATTCCCAGCACTCAGTGGGCAACATCAAGAATATCTCTTCAACATAGAGACTGTGGAAGTTTAATAATCATCTGAATAGTCCTTTAGTCACTCATGGCTGACATTCACATGCTGTTCTTCCCTTCTTGCATTTCTCGAGGTTGTCTCCTGCCTTCAGGCAGATGATCTCTCACTTAGCTCTGGCAAGGATTGGGGAGAGAACTGCGGGAGATTTACCGGACAGAATAGAAAGACAAGGAAATAAAAGATGGACTAAGCGGGTGAGGTCCGGAAGAATAGAGTCTCCCTTTATTGATGCCAGCAGTGTGCTTATATACCAAAAGTTACTGTGCTCTGGGCAAGGAAGTGGGGGGTAGGCAGAAAGGAGGGGTGAGCCACCTTGGCTTTAATGGCGGCGGGGGGGGTGGCTACAGAGCTCCTGTTTTTGCAAAAGGTAATAGAGGTGCAACATTTTGCTCAATACCTCAAGGGAAGGGGCCTGGAACCTGGCAGAGATAGGGCAAAGCAAGAAATATCCCAAGCCTTCCAGGGAGCTACAGATAACTCACAGAGGCAACTGAATGACCACAGAGATAACAGATAACCAGAGATCTTATGGAACAGGTCTTACAAGTTCTTGCCTCAAGCCACACACAAAGTTTCATTCCCACAGAGACCAGCTGGGTCTACATAGTTAGTAGTGAGTCCCAGAACAACTGGGGCTTAATGGAGACCCTGGCTCTTCAAATAAAACAAAATAAAATAAAATATAAGTTAGATCTTTGAAAACTCTACACAAATTCATGATCCCAAGTTTAAATTGATCAGTTTGTAGTCTATTTCTCCAGTTATCATCTTCTAGTTTTTCACATAACTATTTTCCCTTATTTTTATTTTTAATAGCTTTTTGAATTATCTGTTTTTATGTTATGTGTGTGGGTGTTATGCCTGCATGTATGTAAGTGACCCATGTCCTGCAATGCCTGTGGAGGTCAGAAGACAGTCTTGAATAATCCCCTGGAACTAGAATTACAGATAGTTTTTACCTGCCATGTCTGTGCTGGGACTTGAACCTGTTTCTTCTTCAAGACCAGCCAGTGCTCTCAACCACTAAGCCATCTCTTCAGTTTTGTTTTGTTTTTTTTTCTTTTATAACACCAAGCCATGATGGCCCCATGATTGTGTTTCTGTATGCTCATACTCCTGGAGTCTGAAGTAGTCCTCCTTTTAAAGTCATTCTGCCCACAGTACCAGGTTCTGCCAAGTGATCTTCAATGCCTCATATACTGAACCATCATTCCCACTATTAAATTTATATCCCCAATTGTTTTCTGTCTCTAGTAGGATTTAATTTTCAATTATTTTTCTAGTTACATTATTTAAAATAACCAAAACTATTTTCTCACAAGCATATAACAAGGGCTGATTATGTTTACTTCATTGTCAATTATCTTTAACTTACACATGTTGGTAAGTAGGAAAAATTCAAAACTAAAATAAATAAATCAATTATGTGATTGGGTAGAATGTATCATCTTGTTTAAATTTTCCTATATTTGCTGAGACTTGTTTTGTGTAGTAGTATGTGGTTATTGGGGAAGACAGTTCCACGGGCTGCTGAGAAGTACATATATTCTGTAGTATTTTGGCAGAATATTCTAAAGATATATAGTATGTGTATTTGGTTTTTTGGTGTTATTTAATTCCTGTATTTCTGTTTAATGTTTTTCCCACTTATAAGTGTATTTGTGATACTGAGATATTGAAGTCATCCACTATTATGGATTTGTAATTAATCTGTGGTCTTTAAATGTAAACTTTTATTCAAGTTTTTTGCTTTTAATAAAATATTTCTTTTTTATCATTTTTTATTTTATTTTTATTTTATTTTTTTATGTGTATGAATGTACTGTCTGCATGTAGGTCGTGCAATGCAGCAGAGGTCAAAAGAAGAGGGTGTCAGATTCCCCTGGAACTGGAGTTAAGATGGTAGTCAGCTACCATGTGGGTGCTGGGGATTGAAGGGGTCCTCTGCAAGAGCAGGTGGTGCTCTTAACCACTAGGCCATTTCTCCAGCCCCAATAAAATATTTCTTAATCAAATTTATACCCTTTCACTGCTCCCCCCCAATTTCAAGCATTCTGTCATACATATTTTGCATCTTTTTCTTAGTCTTTTTAAAAAATTTCTTCAGTATAGAAGTCTACTGTTTGGGGCAGAAGTTTACTGTTTCAGCTGATTCTTTGACCCAGTCTTTTGTTGTTGTTGTTGTTGTTGTTCCTTCCAATTTGTATCACTTTAAAATATGCATATTATACATGACAAACAGCAACATTATGACTTGTGAAATTAAACTATAGGTTAATTCCAAAACATATTTAGGGATTCACATTTTGACACTAGATTTGTATGCAGGTAAAGAAAAATATTACTTTCCATTCCTACATTACATAGAAAGTTGATGTGTAACATCAGGCATTATATTTGTAAAATAAAATAAAAAAGAAAACAGGAAAAATGTGAGTGTGCTTTACTTTGGAGCCAGAATCCACACATGAGGGGCACCATGTATTTCTGGCATTGTGTTACTTCACTTAGTATAATGACTTCTAGTTTTATCCATTTACCTGCAAAGTTAATAATGTCCTATTTCTTTACTGCTGCATAGAATTCCATTGTGTAGATGTACCTCATTTTCTTTATCCTTTTTTTGGGTGAGGGACACTTGGGTTGCTTCCAGCTCTTCACTATTGTGAAGAGAGGTGAAGTGAACGTAAATGCGCATGTAGCTCTATGATAGTGTAGCCTTTCAACGTTCTTATTCCCTTTGACCAGAGCTCACAGTTCCTAGGACTGCAAGTTCCCAGATCACTCCATCCAGCTAGGCAGCTGCCTCGGTCTTAGCCCTGGAAGGGCGGGGGGGGGGGGAAGAGGTAGTAAAAGCCTTGGAGAAAGAAAGTAATGAAATGAAAGAGCAAGGAAAGGACAAGGAAAGGACAAGTAAAGAACGGATTAGAGAAAGGCCAAGAGAAGATTCCATGGAAGAATAACTTAACTTTATCTTTTACAACCCGCAGTAATTATACTGGACATTGTGAGGTATGACTGGGGGTTGGGGCATACAGGATTTTAAACCATGTACCCCAGATCACTACAGAAATGTGACAATGCTTTGTCCACAGCATCAAAGACAGTGGTGCCTGGCAGGTTTCAAAAGCAAGCAGGAAATCAGCAGGACTCCAGGCTGAGGGCTGGGGGTAGCCAGATGGACTTTCTAAAGTGCTTCTGTCAAATGTAATCCCCACACCTCCCCCTTTTCCTTTTATTAAAAAAAGCACAGCTGTCACATCGTTACTTTTTTTCTTCGGGGGATGTTCTGGGAAGCTCAAACCAACATGGAACTTACCAGGGGCAACAGAACTCCTAGGTGTGTATATAGTAAATTGGAGGTGTAACATCTGCTCAGTACATCAAGAGGGAGCCCTCAAGATATGGGGTTTTGTTTAGCAAACAGAAAACCCCACCCATCTGGCTCCAGTGGAGTGTGATCTCATAGTCAGCACTGGCACCTATCCTTAATCGACGTTTCATAAGCTTCCCCATGAGAGCCCTTTCTCTTCACCACCTCAGTAACAAGGTCAAGGGATTGGGTAAAATCTTCCTTAGGGTATTGGGGCAGTGGGGCGAATGAGGCCGATGCCCCCAGGGAGGAAGCTGCCTCCAAGCTCTCATACCGCAAGTGTGCACCAGATCAAAGGTTTACAGGGTAGGTTCCACATTAACTGGAAAAGCCTCTAAAAATGGGGAGAGGGGAGTTGAAAATTCCCACTCATGACTGCGCTCAGCACCCAGAGCCTGGGAGAGTTGAGAGAAAAATGGGTGTCTCAAATTGGAGGAAGCCATAGGAGCAGCCAGGGGCTTGGCAGAGGCACACTGAGGAGTGGGTGAAAGTTTGCAAGTGGGAGCAGTCTCCTGAGGGCACTCAACATCTATCAAAGGAGCAGGCTCTGGCACAGAGGCCAAAACCATGGCAGCATCATCTACAGGCATAGCAGCAGAGTCAACATGCAGAGGATTCTCTCTGCTTTCATTCTTAGTCTGGGTCTGTAATGCTTCAGAGATGTTAATGTATATCTGACCATAAATTTGGAAAATAATAGCTGTGGCAGTAATAATAGGCATCTAGGGAAGACAATCATAACTTTATCACAGAATGGGCCCTCCTGAAGCAAAGGTCCCTTAAAATGTACATTTCCCATTTTTGAAGGGACAATGCCACAGAGGTCAGAAAACGGTGTCAGATTCCCCTGGAACTGGAGCTAAAGAAGGCTGTCCGCTGCCTTGTGGGTGCTGGGGATAGAATCCTGGTCCTCTGCAAGAGCAGTCGGTGCTCTTAACTGCTAGGCCATCTCTCCAGCCCCACTATAAATATATATTTAATGAATAAGAGAGAGGAAATCTCTTATTCATTATCAATAGTGATGAGAGTGCAAATTAATATAGCTATTATGGAAACCAGATTTAAGGTAAATAAAAAAAAAAAATTAAAATAGAACTACCACATGACCCTGCTGTTTCAGCCCTGGATGTGTGCTCAGAAAACACCACACTCTGACAAAGACATATTTACACTCCCACTTGCTGTTATTTATTCACTATATTAAGGGAATGTAACCAACTAGACATCTATCAATGGATAAATATGTAATTAAAATGTGGTATTTAAAATGGAATGTTATTCAGTACTAAAGAAAAATCATCACAATATTAATTCTTACAACACATAACCATGGGAAGTCTTTCTTTCTCCTGGTGTCTTACTCAATCTCTTTCTTTAAATATTTAAATATTTCATTCTAGAGTTTGTTGATGTCTTTTGTCATGTTTATTCCTAGATATATTTTGAGACTATTGTGAACTGGTTTCCATGTACTCTTTCTCTAATCATTTGTTATTGGTATACAAAGCAGCTACTATTTTTTGCAGGTTATATATATATATATATATATATATATATATATATATAATCTGCTAGAAAATAAATAAATCTTTTAGAAAATATCATCCAAAATAAAATGTAAATCTAGTCCAGTGAGATGGTTCAATAATCTGAAGGCTTGAGTTTGATTCTTGGAACCCACATGGTTTAAGAAGAGAACCAACTCCCATATGTTGTCATCTGACTTCCACCTGGGTCCCATGGTACACACAGGCAACACTCACATATACACTCGAAATAAGATAAAATGTAAATAGTTCTGTTAAAATGTAAATCGGATAATATTTTACCACTTCATTCTATGACTTGAGCAAACCTGTCTATGCCTTAGTATCTCATCTGCAAAATAAGGATGTAGTCCCAGGCTTATAGTGTGGACACCAAGCTCATACGTATAAAGAACTTGGAACAACATCATGAAACACAAAGAGAGCTTACATTTGCTGGTGTATTCAGCACCAACCATCCATATCCCTGCCTTAAAAACATCTAAACTCTAAAGTCTAAAGATAAATTTCAACCTCATTATGGCCTATACAAACTTCATCTGATCAGNCACAGCAGCACCTCTGGCACAGGTACTGGTCCTTCTCTAGTCAAAGTATAGGCCATTCATGAGTGCTTCAGATAGGAAAATCTGATGCAAATACGTTCACTAAGGTGAGGCTGGGGCTCACCTCTTCAGGAGCCAGGGCAATCAGTGGCCAGGGGGGAGGGTGTGTGGGGAAGGAATTTGTATGGATGCGGGGAGTGCATACATTTTTCCCAATTCAGTTTCAGGCTTATTTCCCTTCCCTCCTCCCCCCCACCCCATCCCAGATATGCATTCCGCCCATAACTGTTCCTGCATCTTTCTCTCAGTTTTTTTTTTCTTTTTAGCTATAAGTGATAATCCATGAGTCCAAGCCTCCTTCCCATGAAAAAACCTATTGCAGGCTGTTGTGCCCCCCAAAACCACAGAGCCCCACCATCCAGTGCGGGTTGACAGGTTGTTTGTTCATCAAGTTGATCAAATGAGTGTCAGGACTACATTGCTGTAGTTTCACCATTCACACCCATCGCAGCCCTTACATTTCTACCACGCCCCCTCTTCCGCCTGTTGTTCCCTAGGCCTTAAAAAGGGGCCGGGGATAGAGGTCAAAACCGTCCACTCTTTTCTGGCGCTGTTGACCCCCTTGGCACTCTGGTCACTTCTGGTGTTACTTTCAGGGCTACAGTTGCAGGAAAACCTTCGATCTACTAATGAGAACTCAGCAATTAGATAGATAGGTATGGAAGCAGCACCAATGTGATGGTAGGTATTTAGCATAGACACCTGTTGGGATATGTGAATCCAGGTACTTTACAAATTTTCCCCCCTGTTAAATATGGACAGGGTTTTTACTGTGGCTTCTTCAAGGCTATGGAAAGTCCAGGATGGCAGTTGTTGGCAAATGGGTGGTTTGGCTGTCTACTGAATTAGAGGCCATCTCGGACAGCAAGAGGAAATTACACAGCTGTTAGTAAGAAGTCAAATTGCTCCACCTCCAGCAGCTTGCCTGTTGATATGATGAACATCAGGGAAGAATGTTTATAATTGTAAATGTAAATGGCATAGTAAAATTAGCAGATATTTAACAGATTTTTAACAATAGGTAACATGCCCACTGTTTTATTTTTATATCTGATATTATTTTCAATATGATAAAAATAAAACTTTAGGATACACAGTTATCAAATCAGTACATTCAAGCTTTAAGGACAAGTTAGATCTTCAGGTGGACACGGTGATGCATGCCTTTATTCCCAGCACTCAGTGGGCAACATCAAAATCATCTCTTCAACATCAGAGGATGTGGAAGTTTAATAATCATACTGATAGTCCTTTAGTCACTCATGGCTGACATTCACAGCTGTTCTTCCCTTCTTGCCTTTTCCGAGGCTGTCTCCTGCCTTCAGGCAGCTGATCTCTCACTTAGCTTCTGGCAAGGATTGGGGAGGAGAAAGCGGTGCGATTTACCGGCCAGAATAGAAAGACAAGGAAATAAAAGATGGACTAAGCGGGTGAGGTCCGGAAGAATAGAGTCTCCCTTTATCCATGCCAGCAGTGTGGCCTATATACCAAAGTTTACTGTGCTCTGGGCAAGGAAGTGGTGGGCCGCCTGGAACGGAGGGGTGAGCCACCTTGACTTTAATGGCGGGGGGGGGGGTGGCTACAGAGCTCCTGTTTTTGCAAAAGGTAATAGAGGTGCAACCATTTGCTCAATACTCCAAGGGAAGGGGTCATCTGGTCCTGCAACTTTGCATAGATAGGGCAAAGCAAGAAACACTGTAATATCCCAAACCTTCCAGGGAGCTACAGATAACTCACAGAGCAACTGAATGACCACAGAGATAACAGATACACCAGAGATCTAATGGGACAGGTCTAACAAGTTCTTGCCTCAAGCCACACAAAAAGTTTCATTCCCACAGAGCCCAGCTGGGTCTACATAGTTAGTTAGTGAGTCCAAAACAAATGGGGCTTAATGGAGACCTGGCTCTTTCAAATAAAACAAAAATAAAATAAAAATATACGTTCGATCTTTGAAAACTCTACACAAATTCATGATCCCAAGTTTAAATTGATCAGTTTGTAGTCTATTTCTCCAGTTATCATCTTCTAGTTTTTCACATAACTATTTTCCCTATTTTATTTTAATAGCTTTTTGGAATTATTCTGTTTTTTGTTATGTGTGTGTGTGTTATGCCTTGCATGTATGTAAGCTCACCACATATGTAAAATGCCCTCAGAGACCAGAAAATGATATGAGATCCCCTGGAACTAGAATTACAGATAGTTTTTACCTGCATGTCTGTGCTGGGACTTGAACCTGTTTCTTCTTCAAGACCAGCCAGTGCTCTCACCCACTAAGCCATCTCTTCACGTTTTGTTTGTTTTTTTTTCTTTTTAACCCAAGCCATGATGGGCCCCATGATTTGTTTCGTATGCTCATACTCCGGAGTCTGAAGTTCGTCCCACGTTTAAAAGTCATTCTGCCCCACAGCTACAAGGTTTCCAAGTGCTCTTCAAGGCCGCATATATCGGAACCATATTCCCACGATGAAAGGTATAGCCCCAAGGGTTTGTGGGCTCGAGGAGGAGTTAATGTTCAAGTGTTTTCTAGTGGACAGTATGTAAAATAACCCAAACTATTGTCTCACAAGCATCTAACAAGCTGCTTCTGTTAATTCATTGTTCATTATCATTATCTTACAACATTTGGTACGTAGGAAAAATTCAAAAACTAAAATAAATAAATCAATTCTGTGATTGGGTAGAATGTATCATCTTGTTTAAATTTTCCTATATTTGCTGAGACTTGTTTTGTGTAGTAGTATGTGGTTTATTTGGGGAAGACAGTTCCCGGGGCTGATGAGAAAGTACAGATTTTCTGTAGTATTTTGGCAGAATATTCTAAAGATATATAGTATGTGTATTTGGTTTTTTGGTGTTATTTAATTCCTGTATTTCTGTTTAATGTTTTTCCCACTTATAAGTGTATTTGTGATACTGAGATATTGAAGTCATCCACTATTATGGATTTGTAATTACTATGTTGGTCTTTTTTTAATGTAAACTTTTTATTCAAGTTTTGCTTTTTAATAAAATATTTTAAAAAAAAAAAATTTTTCTATTTATTTTTATTTATTTTTTTATTGTTTATCTAATGTCCTGGCTTGCATGTAGGTCGTTTGCAATGCCGCGAGGGCAAAGAGGGTGTCAGATTCCGGAACTGGAGTTAAGATGGGTAGTCAGCTACCAGGTGGGTGCTGGGGATTGAAGGGGTCCTCTGCAAGAGCAAGGTGGTGACTCCTTAACAACTAGGCCATTTTTCCTCCAGGCCCATATAAATATTCTTATTAATCAAATTATTACCCTGGAATTGCTCCCCACAATTTTCACGCTCATTCTTTCCTACATATTTTGGCATCTTTTCTTAGTCGTTTTAAAAATTTCTTCAGTATAGGAAAGTCTAATGTTGGGGCAGAATTTAACTATATCAGCTTATTCTTTGACCCAGTCTTTTTGGTTGTTGTTGTTGTTGTTGTTCCTTTCCAATTTGTATCACTTTAAAATATGGATATTAATGGGACAAAACAGCAAATTATGACTTGTGAAATTAAACTATAGGTTAAATCCAAAAACATATTTATGGGATTTCACATTTGGGACAGTAGAGTTGCTTGCAGGTAAAAAAAATATTATTTCAATTCCTACATTACATAGAAAGTTGATGGTTGAACATCAGCCATTATATTTGTAAATAAAATCAAAAAGGAAAACAGGAAAAATGTGATGTGCTTTACTTTGGAGCCAGAATCCACACATGAGGGATACCACTCATTGATTTTTTTTCTGGGACTCTGTTACTTCACTTAGTATCATTGACTCTAGTTTTATCCATTTACCTGCAAAGTTAATAATGTCCTATTTCTTTATGCTGCATCGAATTCCATTGGTAGATGTACCTCATTTTCTTTATCCTTTTTTTGGGGTGAGGACACTTGGGTTGCTTCCGTCTTCACTCTTGTGAAGAGAGGTGAAGTGAACGTAAATGCGCATGTAGCTCTATGATAGTGTAGCCTTTCAACGTTCTTATTCCCTTTGACCAGAGCTCACAGTCCCAGGACTGCAAGTCCCAGATCACTCCATCCAGCTAGGCAGCTGCCTCGGTCTTAGCCCTGGAGGGCGGGGGGGGGTGGGGGAGAGGTAGTAAAGCCTTGGAGGAACGAACAAATATAAATGAAAGACGGCAGGAAAGGACAAGGAAAGGACAAGTAAAGAACGGATTAGAGAAAGGCCAAGAGAAGATTCCATGGAAGAATAACTTAACTTTATCTTTTACAACCCGCAGTACATTATATTGGACCATTGTGGGTTATGACTGGGGGTGGGGCATACAGGATTTTAAAACCATGTACCCCAGATCACTACGAAATGTGACAATGCTTGCTCAACAGCATCAAAGACAGTGGTCCAGGCAGGTTTCAAAAGCAAGCAGGAAATCAACAGGACTCCATGCCTAGAGGGCGTGGGTTGCCATGACTCTCTAAAGTGCTTCTGCAAAAAGAATCCCCACACTCCCCCTTTTCTTTCTTTTATTTAAAAAAAGCACAGCTGTACATCGTTACTTTTTTTCTTCGGGGGATGTTCTGGGAAGCTCAAACCAACATGGAACTTACCAGGCAACAGAACTCCAGTGTGTTGTATAGTAAATTGGAAGTGTGAACATTTCTGCCATACATCAAAGAGGGAGCCCTCAAGATATGGGGCTTTTTTAGCAACAGAAAACCCCACCCATCTGGCTCCAGTGGAGTGTGATCTCATAGTCAGCACTGGCACCTATCCTTAATCGACGTTTCATAAGCTTCCCCATGAGAGCCCTTTCTCTTCACCACCTCAGTAACAAGGTCAAGGGATTGGGTAAAATCTTCCTTACCGTGGTATGCAGTTGGGAGAATGAGGCAGACCCTAGGAGGAAGCTGCCTCAAGCTCTCATACCGCAAGTGTGCACAGATCAAAGGTTTCAGGGTAGGTTCAATGTTAACTGGAAAAGCCTCTAAAAATGGGAGAGAGGGAGTTGAAAATTCCCACTCATGACTGCGCTCAGCACCCAGAGCCTGGGAGAGTTGAGAGAAAAATGGGTGTCTCAAATTGGAGGAAGCCATAGGAGCAGCCAGGGGCTTGGCAGAGGCACATTGAGGAGTGGGTGAAAGTTTGCAAGTGGGAGCAGTCTCCTGAGGGCACTCAACATCTATCAAAGGAGCAGGCTCTGGCACAGAGGCCAAAACCATGGCAGCATCATCTACAGGCATAGCAGCAGAGTCAACATGCAGAGGATTCTCTCTGCTTTCATTCTTAGTCTGGGTCTGTAATGCTTCAGAGATGTTAATGTATATCTGACCATAAATTTGGAAAATAATAGCTGTGGCAGTAATAATAGGCATCTAGGGAAGACAATCATAACTTTATCACAGAATGGGCCCTCCTGAAGCAAAGGTCCCTTAAAATGTACATTTCCCATTTTTGAAGGGACAATGCCACAGCGGTCAGAAGAGGGTGTCAGATTCCCCTGGAACTGGAGCTAAGACAGGCTGTCGCTGCTTGTGGGTGCTGGGGTAGATTCCTGGTCCTCTGCGGATAGACTTCTGTCCCTGCAAGAGCCCGTCGGTGCTCTTAACTGCTGGCCATCTCTCCGCGCCCCAACTATAATATATATTTAATGAATAAGAGAGAGGAAATCTCTTATTCATTATCAATAGTGATGAGAGTGCAAATTAATTACTATTATGGAAACCAGATTTAAGGTAAATAAAAAAAAACAATTAAATAGAACTACCACATGACCCTGCTGTTTCAGCCCTGGATGTGTGCTCAGAAAACACCACACTCTGACAAAGACATATTTACACTCCCACTTGCTGTTATTTATTCACTATATTAAGGGAATGTAACCAACTAGACATCTATCAATGGATAAATATGTAATTAAAATGTGGTATTTAAAATGGAATGTTATTCAGTATAAAGAAAAATCATCACAATATTAATTCTTACAACACATAACCATGGGAAGTTCTTTCTTTCACCTGGTGTCTTACTCAAATCTCTTTCTTTAAATATTTAAATATTTCATTCTAGAGTTTGTTGATGTCTTTTGTCATGTTTATTCCTAGATATATTTTGAGACTATTGTGAACTGGTTTCCATGTACTCTTTCTCTATCATTTGTTATTGGTTATACAAAGCAAGCTACTATTTTTTGCAGGTTATATATATATTATATATTATATATATATATATATATATACTATAATCTGCAAATAAGTATAACTTGAATTTTCCAATTAGTACTTCTTAATATTTACTTCTATTGACTTACTGCTCTAGCAAGAATTGAGGACTATTTTAAAAGGAGTGGAGACAGTGAACAGCTTTACCACACTCCTTATTTGAACGGGAATTCTTACAGTTTTTCACTGTTTATAATAAAGCTGGACATGGGATTTTTTGTAAAAAAAAAAAAAAAAAAAAGACTTTAACTATGTTGGGGTATGTTCTCTCCAGTCCAATTTTCTCCAGAACTTTTATCATAAACACATCTTGGATTTTCCAAATAATTTTTCTGCATCTATAGAGATGGCCATGTGATTTTTGCTTTGAGTACATTCATATGATTTATCATATTTATTTACTTTTCTACATTGAACCATATGTGCAAGATTGAATACAGCCAACTTAATCATGGTGTTTGATATTTTTGATGTGTGTCCATAGGTGGTTTGCCAGTATTTTGTCTAGAAGAATTTTTGCATATATGTTCATTAAGGATTTAGGTTTACAGTTTTGTTTTTGGTTGTGTATCTGGTTTTGGTATTAGAGGAATGCTGACTTCATAGAAGTTTGAGAGTTTTCCCTGTCTTTAATTTATTTTTTTTTTTTTAAGAAATAAAAAGAATTTATTAAAATTATTGAAATTAAAAATAAGTAGCTTTAGTAAGACAGAAAGAGACAGATGATTACACAGTAAAAAGCAATAACATTTTTTGGTAACCAGTTAGAAAAGAATGAAAATTGTCTATATATGGTTCTGAGTGCACCTGCTCCTGGTCTTGCAGTCAAGTATAGTCTGCTAATCAGGTCTCATTTCTATGTCAGGATGTGAGTTCCCGAAGGCCATTGAAATGCAGAGAGACCTAAGACCAGGTAGCGCCCAGAATCCTGCTCTACCAGGCCAGTCTTTGGTTATGGAAAAACAGGCCATCACAGCATACTCAAGAATCTTCCCCATTTTTGAAAGCCAGAGACTTCTGCAAAGTGCACTACTGACCCCCACTCTCACTAAATCCTAATCCTACCTTCTCCCTTAAATTCCCAGCTAGATGCTATTCAGCGCAGGCTCTAACTTTTCCCTGAGCCTAGCCCCGGCTATCCTGAATTAAACTTTGCTCTGGAGAGCCTAAACCTTGTGGTCTTTTATTTTGAGAGAAGTATGCCATAACCTAATAGCCCGGTGCCGTGACTTGGATCAGTGTTTTGCCTGCTCCCTGCCTCTTGAGGTAGCTGGTAAGGCCTCCAGTCAAGCCGGGCACAGGCTAGACAGCACTCACCATCATTCGGCCAAAGGACCGACTCTTCTCCTTATCCTACCCTACTCTATCCCTGTGTGACTGTGCGTGAGAGTTAGCGTGCATGTTATGGTTCCACGGCTCTTAGCTATGGAATCTGATTGGGCCCTAATCCACGGTTCCGCTGGGGTCATTTAAACTCATTGGGTACTCACCACATGTGGTGACTGAGCACGGGGTTTATATGTGTGGACCTCATGGTAAGACCCCTTAAGTCGCCTCGAGGACTGCCAGACAGGCATCTGAGTGAGGGGAGATTTCGTGTCCCACCCCTACCTTCTGTGTGATCGTGTGTGTTCTACCCCCTCTGGCTGTCCCCTCTGCCTTGACATTTCCTGTCTGAATTCTAACCTGCTGTTTTCCACCTCTGCCTTCAATCCAAATTTCTTCATTCTTTTTAGCCTCCCATTCCATTTTGGACCCCTGAGAGTCGGTGTATCAGAGGTGTCCTGCCCCCCACCTTTTTGTACAGATTGCTGTCCACTGGGATGCCAGGTACAGAATCCAGATCCTTTTTTCAGTTCCCCCGGTGAATTTTGGGATGCTGATTTTCACAGGCCTGTGGACCCCATCTCAGAGTCACCCATGTGGGTCGCATGGACTTGAGGTCTCTGACCAGCACCCCTGACACCAGGGTGGACACACCCTAGCCCTCAGATGGTGCTTTTGAGGCTAAAAAGACTTTACTTCCTTCGTACAGATCTTTTTTCCCTCTCACTCCCTCTCCCTTTCTTCCTTTCCTCTCTTCCTTACCCCTCTGACCACTAATATAGGAGCCTCACACTCTAAAGGAGAGGCCCAGGGTCTCACCTTCTTGGAGTATCTCTTAGATTTTTTTTCAATTTTAAGAGATTCTACAATATAATGACACAGTTGTTTGCAGAAAACATTGATGTTACTCAGTATGTCATACAATTAGGTAATTGGTGCATTTTGTAAGTATCTATGTCCAAATTTTGAACAACCCAAGGTTCCCATAGTCCAGTTGGAGAAGCTTGTATGCACAGGCATGTTGATCAATCAGGAGTCCAGACTATATTCCTGTAGTCTCATGATTCACCCCTATCTCTCCATAGCCCTTACAATCTACCACGCCTCCTCTTCCGCAGTTTGTTCCTGGGCTTTGGGAAAGGGGCACAAGTGGGTGAGAAGAAAACAGTCTAATTTCTTTGGAGTTGTCATTTTGGACTCCAGTCTGTTCAGGTTGTTTCCCTTCATGGATTGACAGCTTTCCCAGTGATACCCTTTTTAGTCATACTAACAAAGCACAAGCTATTGGATGTACAGGCATTTAAGCAGTACCAATTATTATGTCAAGCTAAGCTGTGAGCATAGACACAGATGCTTGGATGGTATGCTAATCCGCAAACTGTGGTTTCTCTATAAAGGGTGACAAGTTCTTATTGTGGCTTATAACATCTCCTAACCACTAGAGGACATAAGCTTGTGGCATCCGCTGTGAGTTATTCCTCCAAGGAGAGAGCTAATAGCCAAATAGATTTGGGATATATATAGACACTTGGCTGCCACTGTTGCACAGTATCTCCAGGCTGTTGAGGTGTAGCTGATATTGACGGAGGAGTCTTGTTTGTCTCAGGGAGACCAATATTTTGCTGTATTGCTTTAGTGGCCTTTGGTAATGCTCTCTAGCATTTCAGAGGCCAGTTGTACGCTAGCAGGTGACGTCTCATAACATTTTTCATGCTCACACCAGGTCTTCGACAACAGGGACTTACTGCCTTTCTCCTTGCATATATCCCATTTATAGGCAAAAGGCCTTTATAATTTGGGGGGGCGGGTTTGAATCCCCTAGCCAACATCTCCTAGGCAGAATAATTCATTGCTGATGTCAGAGCTTTCCTGTAGTAATATATTTTGCTTAATTACACAACTTATAAACACTTTACTATTGAATTTGGCTCTAGATAGAGAAATATCCTTTCACAGTTCCTATGCCTATCAATCAATTAATACGTTATGCCTGTTTTATAGGAAATTACCACTGTAACAATTGGCTCTAGTTTACAGTTAGGGAGTGGTTTCATTACCATCATGTTTTTCTTTTTCCTAAAAAAGGGGAGAGGTAGGAAGGTTTCTCAGCATCTGGAAGGTAAACTTCATTAGGGTCCATTATAAACAGTCAACCCCAATATTATTCAGAGAGATGCTCAGTGTCCGTGACTCAGGCAGTCTGAGGTTCCTCATTCCTTAATGTTCAGATGGGTCAACCTCTCTGCTGGCATTCCCCAGTTCATCCTGCACAGCCATAAGTTGTATGTTTTCAGGCATTTAGATTGGTGATTTTTACCTGTGGGAACATAAAATTCTCCTCCCATTGTTAGTTTCAAGATCAGAAAAATTGAAAATTTATCAATAGGATTGGAACACAGAGTTTTCCATTTGTACCCCAGAAAGGATAGTACCCCACCTCTCACCTCCCTTTTTTTTTTTTTAGGTTTTTATGTTTTGACCTATAGATGCCTAAGTTGTATTACACATACCCATAAACAGGAGCCAAGGCATAAGCTTTCATTAAATTTACCCAAACTGTTTCTCATTGACTGTATGCTACTTATTTGGGAAGGAAATTTAAGCTTAGTTCCTTTAAATTGTCCTACAAGTAAAAGAAAGTGTTATAATGTGATGTTGTGTAATTCAGAAAAAATATATAGGCCATTTGTATACCTTAACCCAATACAAATTATAAATAAAACAATTAACATTTTATATTCCCAATTAGTTCAATTGTATTACCATTTCCACCAAAACCTACACCTAAATTTAACTAATCTAAACAATTCACTAAGCCTTAAAATATCCTATGGTGGGTAAAGCTTGGGCAGAGTTGAGTACCTGCTAAATAAATTTTACCCAATAAACACTTTGCTCTTTAACGCTATATGACTGGACTTTAAGACTTCTACTTATTAGGGAAGTAAAAATTTAAGCTTAATTTCTTTAAATTGTCCTACAAGTAAAAGAAAGTGTTACACCATGATGTTGTATATTTCAGAAAAATATAGAGACCAACCCAATACAAACTATAAATAAAACAACTAGCATTTTATATTCCCACTTAGTTCAAATGTCAGTATCTAGCTCCTTATTTTTGTCTTCTTGAGACAGGGTCTCCCTGTAGCCCCAGCTGTCCTGGAACTCACTCTGTAGACTAGGCAGGCCTTGAACTCACAAAGATCTGCCTGCCTCTGCCTCCCAAGTGCTAGGATTAAAGGCGTGTGCCACCATGCCTGGATTCTCTTTATTTTTTGAATAATTTAAGTAGTATTGGCTGTATATCTTCTTTAAATAGCTGTTAGAATTCTGCTGTGAATCCATCTCAGCCTGGGCTTGTTAGTCGGTTTGTTTTGTATTACTGTTTCAATTTTCTTATTTTTATAGTTCTTTTTAAGCTATTGATCTCCTGTCAACACTCATCAAAAAAGTTGGTACTATTACAGAGTACCACAACTGGTCACACACAGAGAATATTTGTCAGTGAAATGTCCAATCCTAAGTGACAATGTACACTAAGTTTGACCTAGGAACATCTGGGTACATTAACTTGACATAACAAGCCTTAACAAAAATGACAGAATGTCTGAAGTCCAGCAAGGGGCAAATGGGAGGATAAAGCTTGGAGATGATTAAGATGTTTTATAGGAAATACATAAAAATTCAACTGAAAATTACATCAGAAATTTCCCAGACCATTGAATGAAGTTAGAATGTATACTGTTAAGTGAGGTCACCTAATCTCAAAAAAGAAAAATATGCAACTTCTTCCTCATATGGAGATACTAGCCTATAAAATTACATATGTGTAGGTAAAATAAATGCACATGTGGGAAAATAAAAACAAGAAATAATAATAAAAATTAAAATGGCAAAAGATATACTAATGAGTATATCTATACCTGTGTTGTATGTTCATAGCTCTTTTTGAATGTTCCTTGAAGGTTTAACACACTTTCTTTTATTATTATTATTATTATTATTATTATTATTATTTATTTTTAAGAGATTCTACAATATAATACCACAGTTGTTTTCAGATAACATTGATGTTACTCAGTTTGCCGTACAATTAGGTAATTGGTGCATTTTGCAAATATCTATGTCCAAATTTTGAACAACCCAAGGTTCCCAGAGTCCAATTGGAGAAGCTTGTATGGACAGGCATGTTGATCAATTAGGGGTCCAGACTATATTGCTGTAGTCTCATGATTCACCCCTATCTCTCCGCAGCCCTTACATTCTACCACACCTCCTCTTCCGCAATTTGTTCCCTGGGCTTTGGGAAAGGGGCATAAGTGGGTGAGAAGAAAACAGTCTATTTTCTTTGGAGTTGTCATTTTGGACTCTAGTCTGTTCAGGTTGTTTCCCTTCATGGGTTGACAGCTTATCCAGTGATACCTTTTTAGACCTACTAACAAAGCACAAGCAATTGGATGTACAGGCATTTAAGCAGTACTAATTATTATGTCAAGCTAAGCTGTAAGCATAGACGCAGATGGTCGGATGGTATGCTAATCCACAAACTGTGGTTTCTCTATAAAGAGTGACAAGTTCTTATTGTGGCTTATAACATCTCCTAACCACTAGAGGACATAAGCTTGTGGCATCCGCTGTGAGTTATTCCTCCAAGGAGAGAGCTAATAGCCAATTAGATTTGGGATATACATAGACACTTGGCTGCCACTGTTGCACAGTATCTCCAGGCAATTGAGGTATAGCTGATATTGACAGAGGAGTCTTGCTTGTCTCAGGCTGTATATCTTCTTTAAATAGCTGTTAGAATTCTGCTGTGAATCCATCTCAGCCTGGGCTTTGTTAGTTGGTTTGTTTTGTATTATTGTTTCAATTTTCTTATTTTTATAGTTCTGTTTAAGCTATTGATCTCCTGCCAACACTCATCAAAAAAGTTTCTTTAGTAATAGAGATTATTACAGAGTACAACAACTGGTCACACACAGAGAATAAGTGTCAGTGAAATGTCCAATCCTAAGTGACAATGTACACTAAGGTTGACTGAGGAACATCTGGTTACGTTAACTTGACATAGCAAGCCTTAACATAAATGGCAGAATGTCTGAAGTCCAGCAAGGGGCATATGGGAGGATAAAGCTTGGAGATGATTAAGATGTTTTATAGGAAATACATAAAAATTCAGCTGAAAATTTCCCAGACCATTGAATGAAGTTAGAATGTATAATGTTATTATGAACAGAACTGCAAAAAACATAGCTGTGCATGTATCTCTGCAGTAAGATAAGACTTGTTGGTATATACCCAGGAGTGGTATGACTGGTTCAAATGGCAGGCTCATTTTGAGTCTTCTAAGGGTTCTCCACACTGCTTTCCATAGTAGCTGTACAATTTTGTGCCCCTCAACTGATGAGTGGATACAGAAAATGTGGTACATGTATACAGTGGAGTTCTATGCTGTGGTAAAGAGGGACAACATCATGAACTTTGCAAGTAAATGGATGGAGGTAGAAAACATTATGTTAAGTGAAGTAACACAGTCCCAGAAAAACAAACGACAAATGGTGTCCCTCATATGTGGATGCTAGTGCCAATAGCCCAGATATAAATATTTCTCATGGAGAGGAATGCATAGTAAAAGAACAACAACAGAAAGACTGCATCAGAAAACTGACTGAAATGGTGAATTGGAAAGGCGGGGGCGGCGGGGGAGGGACATGGTTGTATATTCGATTAAGGCATATTTAATTGACATGAGTTCAACAAGTATCCAGTTTGCCCAGACACTGTTACAGGTTATATGGTGGCTTAGACTCAGTAAAAGCAATTATGTGTTATATTAAACAACATTGTTTACAGGCTTGATAAAAACGGTAATGCATCTGAGTTAAACTGAGATATAAATTGCTGTTGCATCATTTGTTCTACATAAATTTGTATAACAATAACTTTGGGATTGGTACATACAAACGTTCTCTATAATTTTTCTGTTGTATGGTATCGCCTCGTAGCATTCTCTTTCACCTATAAGATAATTTAACAAAAAAATTAAGTTTGCTCCCAAGTTAATCACATACAGTCACCCAAAGAGCATGGGTGAATTTGATGAAATCTGTGCCTTGATTCCACCCTATAGGTATGTATAATCAACTGCCTTCTGGAGACTCATGGGTCAAAAAACAACCCTCCCCAAAAAAAAAAAAAAAGAAAAATATGGGAGGGGATGATACAGATAGAAATGAAACCTTTCTGTCAAAAACCTTGCAATTCAATCTTAAAACTAACTACGGGAAAAGATTTTTATTGTTCCAACAGGTCAAAATGTCACCAACTTAACGGCTGAGAAAGAAAAGATACAGCTTTGCAATTAGTAGGATGTACCAGAAAGTGCCAACAGAAAGGTTGCCCACCGAACATTGAAAGGGAGAAAAGCCTCAGATGCTACAAATTTCAAACCCCTCTGTGGATACTATTTATAACAACTATGTATAATGTCCTTATATGAAACTACCTTCTAAGGAGTGCAAAGGTTTTAATATGAGAGACTTTTTTACTCCCCCCCCCCATGAACAAGGAGAAATATGATGAAGATGTCATTCTCCAACTGTAATTGGAGATAACTGTTATAGAGGTAATCTTTTTTTTTAAATTTTTTTATTAATTTTATTTATTTATGTATGTGTATGAATGTACTGTCTGCATGCAAGTTTGTGCACCCATGTCGTGCCATGCCGCAGAGGTCAGAAGAGGGTGTCGGATTGCCCTGGAACTGGAGTTCTCCTGGAATTGGAGTTTCGGATGGTTCTCAGCCACCATGTGGGTGCTTGGGATCGAACCTGGGTCCTCTGCAAGAGCGGTCGGCGCTCTTAACCGCTAGGCCATCTCTCCAGTCCTATAGAGGTAATCTCTTATAAAACCAGTAAAACTGCCTTCTTGAATTGACTAATAGACATAGGAACTGTGAAAAGGATTCTTCCTATTCAGAACCAAAGATATATAAAGTCCCTTTCTATGCACTTAAGCAAAATATATTAATCAGGAACCTGACATCAGCAATGGATTTTCCACCAAGCCGATGTTAGCC
Source organism: Rhizomys pruinosus (assembly GCA_009823505.1). Taxonomy (NCBI): domain Eukaryota; kingdom Metazoa; phylum Chordata; class Mammalia; order Rodentia; family Spalacidae; genus Rhizomys; species Rhizomys pruinosus. Next base: position 25,458 of record VZQC01008294.1, on the reverse strand, counting down.
AGGGGATCCACAGCCCCACAAAAGGTAAAGGCCTTGCCTCTAAACTGGTATACTGCAAGAAAGAGGGCGATTAAGGCCCTGCTGTCAAAGACCTGATGTTAATATGGGAAAGATCTATCAAGACCACACGTGCAGTGTACAGATGGTCTCTGGAATACCAGAGAAGTGTTACCACAGGCCACTATACCAATAAAGAAAATATGGGTCTCCTTGAGTCAAGCAAGACTCCTCATCAGCACCAGCTACACCTACCTGCCTGGAAATACTGTGAGCAGAGGCAGCCATATGCCTGTATATCCCAAATCTAATTGGCTATTGGCTCCTCTCCTTGGAGGACTAACCCATGGCCTGATGCCACAAGCTTGTACCTCTAATGGTCAGGAGATGTTATAAGCCACAGTAAAGACCCTGTCATATTCAACAGAAAAAAAAATGTATTCATGAGATTAATATACCATCCAAACCTCCGTGTCTATACCAAAGTAACCTATGATAACAATTAATACTGTTTGAATACCTATTATCTAATTGCTTGTGCTTCATTAGTAGGATCGAAAGGTTATTCCCGGACAAACTGTCACCCATGAAGAACAGCAGAAGTGACCAGAGTCCAAGACAACAGCTCCAGAGAAAGTAGATGTTTTGCTTCTCATCCACCTGTGCCCCTTGTCTAAGCCTAGGGAAAAAATCTGCAGAGAGGGGGCATGGTAGATGTAAGGCTCTGATTGGGGTGAATGGTAAAAAACAGCAATATAGTCTGGACACTCATTTGATCAACTTGATTGAACATACAAGCCCCCCGCTGCTGGATGGTGGGACCAAGGGGCTGTGGGGGTTTGGGCACAACAGCCTGCAGATTGGTTTTGCATGAAGGATGCTTCTACTCATGGATTATCACTTATAGCTAAAAAATGGAAAAAAAAAAAAAACTGAGAGAAAGATGCAGGACAGTTATGGCAGAATGCATGATCTGGGATGGGGTGGGGTGGGATGGGGGGAAGGGAAGAGGAAATATGCCTGAACTGAATTGGATAATGATGTATGAAATACACAAATCATCAATAAAAAAATAAATAATAATAAATAAATAAATAAATAAAGAATGTATAATGTTAAGTGAGGTCACCTAATCTCAAAAAGAAAAATATGCAACTTCTCCCTCATATGGAGATACTAGCCTATAAAATTACATATGTGTAGATAAAACAAATGCACATGTGGGAAAATAAGAACAAGAAACAATAATAAAAATTAAAATGGCAAAATATATACTATTGAGTATATCTATACCTGTGTAGTATGTTCATATCTCTTTTTGAATGTTTCTTGAAGGTTTAACACACTGTCAATGTAAAATAAATAATTAAATGGGAATTATTCATATTTGCTTTGATGAAGGGCTATTACTTACTAGAAGACCTGAGTTTTAAACTGTGCTTTTATTGTTTGAATATTCCTGCATGCTATAGACTTTTGAAAGTGCTACTAAGATTAATATATTCATTCTTCAAGGAAGAATCTCATCTATTAAAATATTCTGTGTGAAGATTATTAGAAGCATATTTAATATAATTCTAATTATTTTAAACATAATTTTGAAATTTCTAACAATTTCTTGGAATACTGATTTATTGTCCCAGAATCTCAGTGAATAATATGCAAGAAATTTGAAAATAATCTTTTCCTTTTTATAATGCTCTATGGTATAATTTGAAACTGTATTGTTGCTGAAGAATAAATGCCTTTTGTTGTAAAATGTACGTATCAATTGATTAATTAAATAAATTAAAAGAAATAGGAGGAAAAATTTTGTGAATAGACAAAGACTTAAAGATAAAATGCTGGAAAATGTCTTTCCAGAAAGTGTTTTGCCATGTTCAGCTTGGAAGGCATATAGGCAGCTTCACCTGTGGATCAGTGGCCTAGGACACCTCAAAAGCTACCATCAGAACATGGAATAATCTACTTAGTCCTGACTTTGTAGACATGCAGAATGGAGGTTTGCATGAAGGATACAGAAACCTGCTCAGGCCTGACCTTTGCACGGTTGATTCCATGAATGGAGCTCCTGAATGCTTTATGCATGAATCTGTACAGAAGAGCCTATGTTACAGTTAAGACCCCCAGAATACTAAATATCGAGAAAGACAGGAAGTTTCCTTCAATATTGTAGTGAGGAATAATTATTTTTATATTTTCTCTAGGTCACTCTCCAGAGATAATATTAAATTGATTTAGAGCAAAATAAAAGAAAAATATCAAATTATATATATATATATATATATATATATGCATGCCCTTGATAAAATGAATATACAAGGATATAAACATTATCTACAATCTAGAAAAACAAATGGTAAATTTTGGATAAATGATTAGACAAAAGAGTTTGAATTAGGTACATTGTGGATAACCAACTAAGAGATATTAGGTAAAACAATTGGGAGATGTGTTATTTTAATAAATGTGTGATCACTGCTCCTCTGTACTCAATTCCAAGGCTCTGGTGATGATGTTTTCATATCTAATTTCAGAGAAAGCCTCTTTCTCTTGGAAACCTTTAGATCTGATGTTAGGAACTAATGAAAGAAATTATTCCCTTCATTTGTGTCTTTTTTAGTGCTTCCAATAATCTATAAGTAGTATATCCAAATGGAATGACTTGTGGACAGTAGTATTAGATACTTGGATCTTATAAAATTATAAAAGTAGAATGAGATATGTGGATCTCCAAATTTCAGGCAATGTATTTTCAAATCCTGCTCTTCCTACTGCTGATGTTCCTCCAATGCCATAGAAAATATACCTGTGGTAGTCCCGTTATTTTTATTCTTTTATTTGTAAATACTTTCTGATAAATTCTATACCTATAAAATCAATGACATTAAAATAGAGAGCCCTAATTTTCTCAATTAATATATACGCATTAAAGGAAACTTTCCTTCATAACAGAGTTTATTATTGTTTTGGAGCAAAGAGTTCATGGAATTTTATTTTCTCACTATTTGTAGCTAACAGTTTGCTTCCAAACCATTCTGCAAGATGGAGACCTGATAGTCTTTAGAAGATGGTGCTCCTGAGTGCTTTGGAAGATGTGAATCACCTTTAAAACTCTTGTATTGCTCTGAACATGTGGCCAGTGATCCTTGGTCTCAGCAGTAGCTCAAATTTTTCTGAGACTTGACGACTACTTCCAGTGACAAATGGCACAGTTTCTACAAAGTACCTTGCACAAATAATGCTTTTGTATTGCTTGTTGTGCTCACTTGCAGAGCTGAAAGTTCCATTTGTCTTCTAATCCTTAAGGACAAAAATGCATTAGTCTTTCTGCTTCTCCTCCAATCAGTGCCATTTTTCCTCTTGTGAGTGAATGGTTGTATGGAACCTCCGTCTGTCATTTTAAGCACTGGTTTATGAAAGCTTCAGGGTGATTCAGGACTCTATATTCTCCTATAAACTTCAATCTAAGATTTTGAGTGACTGGAAAGAAAAAGGTAGCTACAACATTATAAAACTGTTTTCAATCATATTAGGCCCTTAGGTTTCTACAGCTGTTTAAATATTAAGAGCACTTGATTCATTCCCCTTTAAGGAATTATAACAAGTGACAATGATGATAACAAATATTTTAATTATATGTATACTAAGGCAAGTCCTATAATTATATGAGAGTCAGACTATTGTATTTGCAAGACCATCAATTTGAAAGAAAAACAGCCTGAGTTTAAATGCCAATCAGAGCCTGGAACCTCTGTATGACTTTGGGCCAATTATTTCTCACAGTGTGAGAATCACTTCCATGTCCTCAAAGAAAAATACGTAAATGAAAAAAAAATGTTAACACAACCTACAGGAATATAAGCATCAATGCTGTGGTATTAACAGAAAGTCTAACAAATATTTATATGTATGCTTAAGAATACTCCATGTTTGTAAGTTATTTAGGGCCCACCCTGTATGTCAGGACTACCTTTAGTCCAGACATGCCCACTGCATCCTGATCAGTGTACATACACCAGCACGATTTAATTAATGTTTCATGGCTCTCAATTATCCAGCCTAGTTTGTTAGATCCTCCACAGACTGTCCCACCTCCACCCTGCATTTGAACTCCTGAGACAGCCTTCTAACCTCCTAACTCAGTGATCTCCTCCATTGCTCCTTGACTCACCTGCAGCCTGATCTCCCTAACCCTCTCCCTGGAAACTGGTCCCCATTCTAGCCCTGGGCACAGTAAGTTATTTAGGAAAACTGAGAATGATCCACAACTTTTATCTAACAGATAATAGTTGAGTTCTTGTTTAGTTTAAAAGAAAATCATATCAAAACATTCTTAATTTGGGGAAATATTTGGGGTCATCATCAGAGCACAATTTTGCTGGATGAGCAAATATTCATTTATATTTATAAACTCAATATTTTTATGGCAGGCTGCTTTTGAATATTCTTGCCATAATATTGCAGGAAAAGTACTCCCTGAAGCAAATTTACCATGACTGACACAAGTTCAGGAAACATATTATATTGGCAGTGCATACAATGTGTCTTTATCTATCTTAGTTCCTCAAGACACAGATAAGACTCCATGACTGATAGTGTCATATAGGCAATTAGAAGCTATTTAAACCCAGAATATTTAAAAAAAATGACTGATAGCATTGATTACATCTATCAATGCAAAAGCAAACAATATTTCTCTATAATTGCTAATGGATTTCTAATCAGGAATATTGGTCAATGGAAAGAAATACAATAACAAAAAAGACAATTTCCTAAAGAGACAAAACATGAACATTTATGAATATTTGCAAGTGGAAAACCAAAGTGAATGAAAAATTATGGACTCAAACTTCCTATAGTCATAAAAAGTACAAGCGTTAGTAATCTCATCTAACAGAAACTAAACCCATATTTCAAAATCTTCTTAAAAGCAATTTAGATAAGTGCAATTGTCATCTAAGAGAGAATACTGAAGCTAAATCAAATATCGGATAATTTAGATAATTTAATATTCATGGTAACATTTGAACTCCAGAAGAATGTCCTTTCAGAAATTAAATTCTTGGCTTAAGAGGCTTCATTGATACATTCAATTAAATAAGATAAAAATTTTTAGATCTGTATAATTTTTTCAAGAAACAATAAAATAATTTATAATTTATTCTGTGACTATAAAAATCACTTACCAAACTAAAATTATTAACAAAAAGAGAGAAACATTTTAACAAAAAGCAGATAAAGTAAAAGTAACCTCTGAAGGATTATCATTTGGGAATTTAAAGATTCTGTAGCAAAATATTATCCAATCTAGTAGAAAATGTTCAGAAAACAATTCTCTTTGTACATGCCTGTTTTTATTTCAGCAAGATTAGTTTCTTCAACATCTCATTAGGCATGGGAGAAGGTCCCATGAGGCCTAACCCCTCCCTTTTCATGATTGCTGAGGGAGTAGTCACTTTCTTATGCATTTTACCACTGATATGTTTCTAGTGTTCCAATAAATAATCCCCACTCATGCTTCTCCATGAAACACTAGTTAGACTCTTGGTGGGTCCCATACAGAAAGAAGACATGCAAGTTACAGAAAGACTTATTGAGAAGGTTTACAGTATGAGAGGGAGAGGGATGAAAGGAGGGAGAAGGGACAGTACAAAAGCTCTTAAATGTATTATACAGATGTATGAAACTGTCAAAGAATAAAAAAATGGAAATATCTCAATAGACCTAGAATACATGAAATTTAGTGAAACTGATATACAATATTCACTGATCATCCATAAGAAATATATTTCAACATGTCCAATGGATAGCCCAAATGACTAAATCACAGAGAGTAACAAATGTATAGAGGATTTACATTTTTCTATGTATTCTTACCTAAAATAGAGGTCAAATTATGAATCAGACATATTTATATCTTAAAAATAACTAAAAATAAATAGAATCTCTGGATACATATTGAGTATACATGTTGTTTGCCTGTTACTACATTAAAACTAGACCAGAAAGTTGGGTATTTTAGACAGTAGTGACAATACCCTGGAATGGTTATAAGTGATAATTACCTTGGATAATTTTAGTTAGAACTTTGAGTGGGAACATGGACTTCTCAAAAGTCTAATGGTATCAATTGATGCAACTTAAAGTTATATTGGCTGTGTTATGCTGACCAATTTAACTGTCCTCTAAAATGGTTATTCTTTATAAGTAACAAAATAACTAAGGCTAAAAATTCACTTAAAATATGAAGAGTGGTCTCCTTCATTGTTCTTTTGCTGACACAGTTGCATATTGTAAACAGCTCTTGGAATACATAAACTGATTTTCATTCTCTTTAATGTTTACATATGAATATTATTTTCATCTGTCCAATGACTAAGTATAGCATGGTGGACCTAAAGGTATTCTCAAATACATTGTATAATACCACAAAAATCTTGCAAGTAGCTTTTTAACTGTTATATTTTATTTAAATTTCATGCCAAATTCATCAGTCATTGTTGAAGTAAGTTGGTTTTCATACATAAAAAATGCCCATAAAGTTCATGGTTTTGAGACATGGTCCAACTTGTGTAGTCCTGATTGGCCTTAAACTTTCTGTGTAGAACAGGTGGCCTTAAAATCACAAAATCCACCTGTTTTGCCTCCTGAGTGATGGGATTAAAGGAATGTACACCCATACCTGGCTATTTTGAACAATTTCATCAGTTTTAAGAACTTTTCATAAGATATGTAAGCTAGTATCACATAAGATTTTATTTTAAATCATTAAACATGGAATAGAGATATATATTATAAGTATTATTTATTAATAGTTCTATTTATTAGGACAGCAATCAAAAAAAGCAAAATGACCATTTCATACATATTTTGAGCTTTTTAATGCAAACTAGCAGATTCTAATACACACCAAGTAATTCAGAGAAATATTTTCAAATGTTAACTCATTATTATAAGCTATAAAACTACGTTTGAATTTTCATATTTTTTTTTCTTTTGAAGTAATTACAATCTAATATTTGTCTTGAACATTTTAATTGATCCAGACATATGTAGTTGCTTATACATTATTGCCATTGTCACCCCAGCTAGGAAAACTCACTGAAAGACAGTTTCTAGGCTAAAAAATTAGGGAAGCAGAGGAAGACAGATCTCTGTGAGTTTAAATCCAGACTGATCAACAGAGCAAGTTCCAGAACAGCTGAGGCTACAGGGAGACCCTGTCTCTTAAAGGCAGAGAGAGAGAGAGAGAGAGAGAGAGAGAGAGAGAGAGAGAGAGAGAGAGAGAGAGAGAAAATAGTATGTAAAACATCAGTCAGAAAGAATTTAATTTGAACTTAGGAAAATAAGATTTTTATCTGCATAGGTTGTAAGTGTTCTTCACTGGTCATGTTGGTTTTCAAAGATCAGAATCATGGATCTTGGAGTACTTCAGGTCTGGCTCTGGCCCTTTCTCCTTCATTGAATATTCTCTCACCAAGGCATTCCCATTTAATATGCCTACACCATTGATGCCCATGCTTTTCTTACACCACATTCTCCAAATATCCATTTTCTACTTAAGATTTCCCCTTGGATATGAACACAAAAATGAGATAAGCCAAATTTCAGAAAAGAACTAAAGTGCTGAGGTTCAGCCTACTGGGAACTCCCAGCCTTTGCAGATTTGCTTCTGAAGGTCATTTCCACTGAATGAAATATATCATCTTGAAATTTTTCTCTAAAATGTTTCTGTATATCTAAAATGAATCTATAAACATACTGGGATCCACATACTGTTTTCTTTATGTGTGACAAAATGTATGCAACAAGCAATTACAGTTTTATGAACTTTGGAGGATAAATGTGATTTGCAAAAAAAATAATAAATAACTTCTCAATCTTTGTTTTAGAAAACTTAAATTGAAAATGTTGGTTTTAAGCCACCCATTTCAATTGCTTTTTTATTGCTGAAGTGTTCACAAAAACTTAATAAGATTAAATTGGCAACTTCTTATTTCAGCTATTAACTTCAATTTATATTTGATTACTTTATTTTACTTTATTATTTTATGTATACGAGTGTACTGTCTGCATGTAAGTAGGTGCACCCCACTGTGTGGTGCAGTGTTGCAGAGGTCAGAAGAGGGTGTCAGATTTCCCTGGAACTGGAGTTAAGCATAGTTCTTAGCTGCCATGTGGGAGCTGGGAATCAAACCCACGACCTTGGCTAAAGCAGTCAGTGCACTTAACTGAGACATCTCTCCAGCCCCTATTTGATTTCTTTATCAAAACCAGTAGCTAGGTACAAACTTTATGGACTTTTAGCTTCATTTTTGGTTTCTAAGAAGTTAGGCATTTGATAAATATAGCCAATCCAGTTCTGAGCTCATTGGATCTGGCAGAAATTTCTCTGTGTTGGTGTAAAGCATTACTCTTGATGTAGCTCAAGTATGAAGCTGGTATACCTTATTCTGTAGCTCCCTTTATTTACATTCAGAGAAGTTGCTAACTGATTTAACTGGATGGCTCATTATTCATTTCCCATTTTTTCCTGTCTCCCACATGCATAGCTTCCTGATCTGCATCTTCTTTATTAGAATGCTTATGGATTTCCTGTAGTCAGCTCCCAGGTGCTACTTGGAAGACACTTTCCTGTCCTCTGTCTTAAAAGATAGCATTTTTGAAATGTTCCTAAAATGCATATAGGATGGTAAAGAACAAGTTACATGAAAAGAGATAAGTTCCATTTAGCCCAACATCAAGGAATATATAGAAATTGAAGAGATTTTAAAGACTGAAAAGGTAGTATGAACTGTGTTTGAAAGTCCATTGAGAACTCAGTAAACCAAAGGAGAGAAGAAGCTAGTCTATAGCCATTTATAGTGCCTATTTCAGAACCATGACTTTGTGCTTCAGTGATACCAGCTGGATGTAAAAGAACAGAAATCTTTCATTACCCATTCCCAGGGTTCTCCAAGTAAAGTTCTTTATTCATAGACAAAATGCAAATCAAAATACTGTAGGTTTTTAAACCTTCAAATTAACATTTCAATATCTTCCCACACTGACCTATAAAACCGTAGAAAGTAATGAAGTCTGTTGGGTGAAGGATAAAGATGAACAATGGCGTTATGTCATACTCATAAAAATACTGCAACAATACTGCCATCTACAGCTTTAAATTATTGTCTGTGGATATTACTATGCCAGCTCCGTTTTTTTGTTTTTGTTTTTGTTTTTTTCTTTTTTAGTCTTTTCAAGACAGGGTCTCCCTGTAACCCCAGCTGTCCTGGAACTCACTCTGTAGAACAGGCTGGCCTTAAACTCACAAAGATCTGCCTGCCTCTCCCTCCAGAGTGCTAGGATTAAAGGCGTGCGCCACCATGTCTGGCTCCACCCTGGTTTTATAAGAAAAAACTATATGTGATGCCATTGGCACCTTTAAATATTTTTATGCAGATGCATATATTTGAATATAATTTTATATTGTGTCAAATGATGAAATTTTGTTACAAAATATTCCTGTTGTGTGTGTAACGTATTAGTTACAATAATGTTACCACACAATTTTCTTTCTAAGATGTTTCTCTTAATTGTAGGATTATACTAAATAAACCAGTTATAAATAAAAATAGGAGTGAATTTAAGGTCAAATAAAACTTGAACCATAAATAAATCTGTAACTGTATATTTAACTGCACCTGAAATTAAGCTTATTTCTAATTTTTTAAGTTACAAAAATATTTGACATTCTCTTACTTGTATAAACTGCACTATAATTATATTCCCCTCTCCCCATACTTTCTCTTATTCCTCTTCCCACACCTGTTGACCCTTTTCTTCCCAATGAGTGTTCCTTCATCTTTTATGTCTCTCTTTTGTGCATGCAGGTGGTCTCAACATATATGAGCACTTAATTTCCAGTGGCCATGTCCTATACAAAAGACAGAACTTTATAGAGTTTCTTCCCAACTCCTTTCTCTGTAATGATCCCTGGGTCTTATATTGGGAAATGTAGATATCTGATATATAGCTGAGAACCCAGTAGTCCCATATTATCACTTTGAATGTTTAATATTCTGTACTTTGACCTTCACTTACTGCTAAAGAGGCTTTACCAATTACAGCTGAGAGTTTCACCAGTCTATAAAAGTATGCTAAAATACATGTCCATTTAGAAAACAAACAAAAAATACATTAGAAGTATATTCCCACATAGAGCCAATGAAATACCTAGACACAGGCTATGGCCAAGGTTTACAGGGGCAGACATGTATTCCTCCTGTGGAGTGGATTCATATCTAATCAGGAAGTGTTTGGTTTCCACTGGATCTGTCATACCACTAATAGCATGTGGGCATATCTTTTCTTGCAAGTCAGTATTGTAGTATACAAGGTCGAAAGATGAATGATATCTTTGACAACTTTTCTCCCACAACAGCCTGCATAGCAGCTTCCACGCTATGAATGCTAGGCTGCAGGAAGGAAGCATCCACCTAATTACAGCTTGCTTTCTCTGTGCGCCTTATCCAAATTAGTGACTTTGTTATGAGGGTTCTGGAGATTGAATTCGGGACCTTGTGTTTAGAAGACCAGTACTTTCATGACTGGCCATCTCCCCAACTTAATTTACTACTTGCTAGGTACTGTGCTAAGGTCTGTTTAGCCCTCAGGATATGACCTACAAGGAAATCCAGAATAGCTGTAAACACCTTCATTCTGGCTATTTTATACAGGCAGCAGGAGGCAACAGAGGTGGTCTGCACTTCATTAGTATCAAAGGAACCATAAACCAAAAAGATCTCACAATCATGAATTGATGCACAACAAACTCTGGAGCACCAAACTACCTAAAAACAAATCTACAAGACTATAACACACTAGAAGAAGTAGAGGACTTCAACACTCCAATGTGCCCATTAGACAGATGAACCAAGCAAAAAATAGAGACACATCTGAACTGAACAATGTGATACATCAAATGTACCTAGCAGACACCTACCAAATAATTCACCCAAACACCAAAGAATATACTTTCTATTCAGAAGCCCATGGAATCTTCTCCAAAATTGACCACATACAGGGGCACAGAACAAACCTCAACAAATAAAAAATTGAAATGATTCCATGTTGGCGGAGCCATTCGTGAAAAGTTCACTGCTTCACAAGGTTCCAATGACCTGACTTGTCTGGTTGAAATCCACTCTCCAGCTGACATTGGTTTTTAATAATTCTTTTATCATACTAATTCTTATTTTTCTGGCCTGCTTGACTTTCGGCTCTCTAGCAGTTACAGTACCTGCTTCTGCCTGAAGGAGTGGAACTGACACTTTTGCCTTTTCTATAAATGAGTACTTTGTGAGAAATAATGGCACTGTGTACATAACTTAAAAGTATGACACAGCAGTAATTAAAAATTCTACAGAAACTGTATTATGCACAGATTACCCAAGTAAAGAAAGGAATTTTGTTTTCATGGTCAGGTTTAAACTAAAAAGAGGATTGTAGGGCAAAGTGAAACTAAGTCCAGTGAGGCCATGGATTCTAGTGATCTGACTCAAAGCTTAGTAGCCCTTAGAAAATCACCTTAGCAGAAAGTGTAAGAAACAGAAACTGAGGAAAACAAACTGAGGAAAACAATGGCCAGAATAAAAACAAGATATGAATTAAAGCTACATCAGCCACCAAATGGCTTACAGGTCGAGCAAACAAGGAACTAAAGTAAGAAAAATAAAGTTCTCTATTGTTAAATCTTTAAACCTCACTTTTCACACTATCCAGCACCTATGTTACCACAAGGCATGAAGAATGAAGTCTTCAGAGTAAACGTTAATATTAACTTCACTTTGCTGCAAAACTACTAAATTGCTTAGCTGAATGGCTGTACTACTATTTTACTTTCTTTATGTCTCAACTAGATGATTATACCTTTATTTATTGTTTTACTGTTTTTGATGTTAAAATGATTTCCTGCTGGAGCTGGACTCCAGCACCATCTATCAGACCACAATGCAATCAAGGTTAATACCAACACTAGAAAAAGCCCAGGTAACTACAGGATCTTATGGAGATTAAACAACATACCCTTGAACAATGAATAGATCAAGGGAAAAAATAAGAAAGAAATAAAAGTATTCCTAGAATTAAACAAAAAGATCAATGCAACAAAACAAAATTTCTCTGACACTTGAAAAGCAGTCCTCAGAGGTAAATTTATAGCTGTGAGTGCCTATATTAAAAAACAAAAAAGAAAGGGCACAAATAGATGACAACTTTGAAACTCAAAACACTTGAAAGACAACAAGTGAATTCCAAACTCAACAGAGAAGAAGTAATGAAAAAAATCAAAGTAGAGATGGAAATACTGTGCAGCAGTGGCAGCCATATGTCTGTATATCCCAAATCTAATTGGCTATTAGCTCTCTCCTTTGTGGAATAATTCACAGTTGATGCCACAAGCTTACATCCTCTAGTGGTTAGGAGATGTTATAAGCCACAGTAAGACCTTGTCATCTTTTATGGAAAAAGATATAATTCATGGATTAGCATACCATCCAAACATGTGTGTCTATACCAAAGTAACCTACCATAATAATTAGTACTGTCTAAAAACCTATATACCTAATTGCTTGTGCTTCATTAGCAGGATTGAAAAGTTATTCCTGGACAAACTGTCAGCCCATGAAAGGAAACAGCCATAACTGATCAGAGTCCAAAACAACATCTCCAGAGAAAGTAAACTGTTTTGCTTCTTGTCCATCTGTGCCCCTTTTCTAAGCCTAGGGAACAATCTGCGGAAGAGGAGGCATGGTAGAATGTAAGGGCTGTGATTGGGGTGAATGGTGAAACTACAGCAATATAGACTGGACACTCATTTGATCAACTTGATTGAACACACAAGCCCCTCCAGCTGGATGGTGGGTGCCTTGGGATGTGTGGGTTTGGGCACAACTGCTTGCAAATTGGTTTTACATGAAGGATGCTTGTACTCATACCTTATTACTTATTGATAAAAAATGAAATAAAAGAAAGTATATAAAAAAGAAAAAATACAAAAAATCAATGAGTGCTAGAGCTGATTCTTTGAAATAATGAAATAGACCCTTACCCTTGCTAACCAAAAGAAAGAAAGAGCAACCACCAAATCAACAAAATTGGACATGAAATGGGAAACATTGCAACATAAAATAAAAAGATCCAGAACATTATACAGGAATGCTTTAAAAATTTGTATTAAATTTGTAAATCTAAAAGAAATGGCTGAATATCTGAAATAATGGGACACAACAACACTTAACCAAGAAGAGATCAACAGTTTGAACAGACCCATAACATATGAGGAAATTGAAACAGTAATACAAAATTTTCCAACTAAAATAAGTTTAGGTCCAGACAGCTTTATAGCAGAATTCTATGAGACATTTAAAGAGAAACTACAACCAATATCACGTAAGTTATTCAAAAAGAGAGAAGCAGAGGGAAATATCTCAAATTGCTCCTACAAAGCCAAGTATTACTTTAATACCAAAACCAGGCAAAGATAAAAATCAAAAACGAAAACCATAAACCCATATCTTTAAAGAATATAAATTTTAAAATTCTCAACACAATTCTTGCAAACCATGTACACATACATATCAAAAAGTTTATCCAACATAATCAAGTTGGTTTTATTCCAGAGATGCAGGGATAGTTCAACATACATAAATCCATAAATGTCATAAATTATATAAATGGACTCATACAACATGGTCATCATAATTGATGCAGAAAAGGCCTTTAATAAAATACAACATGACTCTTTATTTAAAGTCCTAGAGGGAATTGGATTGGAAGGAACATTCCTCAACACAATTAAAGCCATATACAACAAGCCCACCACCAACATCATCCTAAATGGAGAAAAATTAGAAGCATTCCCATGAAAGTCAGGAACCTGACATGGCTCCTGACTATCTCCACTCCTTCCCAATATAGTGGTTGAATATCTTGATAGAGCAATAAGACAAGAGAAGGAAATTAAAGGAGTACTAATTGGAAAAGAGGAGGTCCAAATATCCTCTTTTGCATGATTTTATACCTAAGGAATGCCAAAAATTCCATCAGAAAACTTCTAGAAAGGATTAACAGTTTCAGTAAATTGGCAAGTTACAAAATTAATCTAGAAAAATCAGTAGCCTTCCTATAGGTCAATAAGAACCAATTGGAGAAAGAGAACATGGAAACACTTCCATTTGCAATAGCCTCAAAAAAAAAAAAAGAATAAACTTGATCAAAGACATGAAAGATCTCTAAAATTAAAATTTAAATCTTTGAAGAAGGAGTTTGAGGAAAGCACCAGAAAATGGAAGGACCCCCATGTCATAGATACAAGAATTAATATAGGAATATTACCATCCTACCCAAATTAATATGTAGGTACAATGCAATCCCAATCAAATTACCCATGACTTCGTTCTTTTAAGAATTAGAAAAAAAATGCTAAAATTCATATAGAAAAGCAAAAGATCCCAGATAGCCAAAGCAACCCTGAGAAAAAAGAGTAATGCCCTGGGAATTACTATACTAGATTTCAATCTATATTACAGAGCTATCCGCATCAAAACAGCATGACAGTGGCACAAAAGTACACCATTAGATCAATAGAATAAAATCTAAGACCCAAACTTGAGTACATTCAATTTCAGCCACCTGATTTTTGACAAAGGAAACAAAAACACTCAATGAAGGATGTTAATATCTTCAGCAATTTGTACTGGACAAACGGTTCCCTTCTGTAGAAGAATGAAATAACCCCCTACTTTCACCTACACAAAAGTCAATTCTAAGTGGATTAAAGACTTCAATGTGAAACTTGAAATTCTGAAAATGTTGGAAAAAAAAAAAAACATTAACCTAAAAGAAATAGGTGTTGTAGGTAGCTGGCCTGGTGGCACTCACCACCTTTAATCCTAGGCCCTCTTTGTTGGTTCAAGGCCAGCCTGTCTACAGAGTGAATTCCAGGGACAGCTGTGGCTTACAAGGTCGGACCCTGTATCAAAAGACAAAAAAAAAAAAAAAAAAAAAAAAAAAAAAAAAAAGAAAAGAAAAGAAATAGGTGTAGGAAAAAAAAAACTTTCTAAATCAGATAGCAGTTGTGTAGGAATTAAGGTCAACAACCAACAAGTGGGACCTACTTAAACTAAAAAGCTTCTGTACAGCAAAAGTAACAAAGAAGTGAAAAGAAACCCTACAGAGTAGCAGGAAATCTTAACCAGTGACACATCTGAGAGAACTTTAACATCCATTGTCTATAAATTACTCAAAAAACAAAGGACCAAGGAAAAAATGACTCAGTAAAAAAAATTTAAAAAAAAATAGGCTAAATATCTAAACATAGACTTCTCAAGAAAAGAAATACAGATGATTAAGAAATACCTTAAAAAGTGTTCATATTGGGTAATTGGTCTCTAAAGATAATATCACATTGACTATTATCATTATAGATATAGCTTTAAGTATATTTCTTTTCCTCACTTTTAAGATTTATGAGAAATAACAAAAATTTTAAGTATATTAAAATATGCATCAATTCACTATGTAATTTAGGAACATAAAGTTATATATTTTTTACATGTATACTAGCTTATGGTTAAACTGTGAATCCCGAAATCTGTTTTGCAATTAACCTATAGTATTTTAGTCATTGTAAATTTCGTGTATATAACGAGTGAAAAACAAAGCAAAACAAAACTAAGAGTAGAATCATGAACATCAAACGCCAGGATAGATGCTCCTAAAGCACAGTGTTGCTTAGCATACAGATGTATAAGAAGACTGTGATGCGCTTCAAGTAGAAAATATATTATTTTATAAGCTTTGTTCAAAGGATTCAGTACAAGCTCTTAGCTGTGAATTTGATGCTAATGTAATGAAGTAACAATATCATTTTACTGATATTTCACTAAAGAGTTTTACACAAGAAAATTTCCCTGTAGGATGAATATGCAGAAGAAAATGCCAGCATAAATTGTGGCTTGAAACAAGAATGCATTTTTAAGGCATAGTTACCATTTTAGGAGTGAGGGGAGGCAATACTCTGCCAACTACAAATGATCATTGTATGCAGGTGGTATTGCCACAAAAGATATTTTCTTCATACATAAATTGTGAGGGTCAGTAAACACTAACACTCGTTGTACAATGTAATAATATAATACACAGATAACCTCTGTCACATAGAAAATATCAAAAAACTTTTTTCCATTTTTTTTATTTTTTAACAGTAAGTAATAAGTTATGAGTACAAGCATCCTTCATGTAGAACCAATTTGCAAGCAGTTGTGCCCAAACCCATGCGGCCCATGTCTCCCACCCTCCAGCCTGTGGGGCTGTTATGTACAATCATGTTGATCAAATAAGTGTCCAGACTATTTTTCTGTAGTTTCACCATTCACCCCAATCACAGCCCTTACATTCTACCACGCCACCTCTTCCACAGATTGCTCCCTAGGCTTAGAAAAGGGGTACTGGTGGACAAGAAGCAAAATAGTCTACTTTCTCTGGAGATGTCGTTTTGGACTCTGATCAGTTCTGGCTGTTTCCTTTCATAGGTTGACAGTTTGTCCAGGTATAACCTCTCAATCCTACTAATGAAGCACAAGAAATTCAATATATAGCTATTTAAACAGTACTAATTATTATGGTAGGTTACTTTGGCATAGACACAGATGTTTGGATGGTATGATAATCCATAAATTATATTTTTTCTGTAAAAGATGACAAGGTCTTACTGTGGCTTATAACATCTCCTAACCACTAGAGGATGTAAGCTTGTGACAGCCGCAAATTATTCCTCCAAGGAGAGAGTTAATAGCCAATTAGATTTGGGATATGCAGACATGTGGTTGCCACTGCTGCACAGCATTTGCAGGCAGGGGACGTGTAGCTGATGCTGACAGAGGAGTCTTGCTTTACTCAAGTAGACCAATTTTTGTTTTATTAGTTGAGTGGCCTTTGGAAACACTCTCTGGCATTCTGGAGACCAACTGTACACTTGCAAGTGCGGTCTCAATACATCTTTCCCATGCTTGCATCAGGACTTCCACAGCAGGGCCTTACCACCTCTCTTCTTGCAGGTATCCCAGTTTACAGGCAAGAAGCCTTTACATTTGGGGGGGGGGCTTGGATCCCCTGGCCAACATCTCCTTGGCAAAATAATCCATTGCTGATATCAGAGCACTCCTGTATTAATTTATTTTGCTTAAATGCACAGCTTGAGAAGACTTTAGTTTTATATTTGGCTCTGAATAGAGAATAATCCTTTTCACATTTTCTATATCTATTAGTCAATTAAAGAAAGCAGTTATACAGGTTTTGTAGGAGATTACCTCTATAACAATCAGTTCTAAGTTATGGTTAGAGAATGACTTCATTACCACCATGTATTTCTTTGTTCTATGAAAAGGAGGTAAGAAGGTCTCTCATAAGACTTTGCGGGCCCTAGAAAGTAAGGTTCATTAGGACTCATTATAAACAGTTGTTACAAATAGGATCCACAGAGATGTTTGATGTCTTTAGCGTCTGAGGCTTTTCTTCCTTTTATTGCTTAAATGGGCCAACTTCTCTGCTGGTATTTCTTGGTAGATCCTGCACAATGCAAAGCTGTATCCTTTCTTTCTCAGCCATTAAGTAGGTGACGTTTTGACCTGTGGGAAACATACAAATATTTTCCCATAGTTTTAAGATTTAAATTGAAAATTTGGCAAAAAGTTTTAATATTTAACTGTATCCCCCCCTTTTTATTTTAGGTTTTTATTTTTTGACCCATGAGTCTCAAAAAGACAGTTGTAGTACACATACTTATAGGCAGGAATGAGGATGTAAATTTCATTAAATTTACCCAAGCTGTTTTTCGTTGACTGTATGTTGTTAATTTGGGAAGCAAACAATTCCTTAAGTTAAATTATCCTACAGGTAAAAGAGAATGCTGCAAGATGATACAGTATAACACAGAAATTATAGAGAACATTTGTATACATTGATCCCAAGGTTATTGTTATACAGATTTTAAGTAGAACAAATGGGATTTATATTTCCACTTAATTTAGATGTATTACTGTTTTGATTAAAACTTTTAAACCAATATTGTTTAATATAGATATTTTTACTTTTACTGAGTCCTAAAATGCCAATGTAGTTTGTAGATAGAGTTTGGGCAAAGTTGGATACTTGTTAAACTCACATCAATTAAATATACATTAACTATAGACCCATGTCCCTCTCCCACCCCTCCCACCCCTAAAGTTTCAGCATTTCAGTCAGACTTTGATGCAAGAAGAACCTGGAGAAAAGCATTCCCAGTGTTAAAGGACAGTAGATGCCAACCCAGGTTACTATACCCAGCAAAAATGTCAATTATAGTTGAAGAAAAGAGAAAAACCTTCCATGACATAAACAAGTTGAAAGAATACATATCCGGAAAACCAACTCTTCAGAGAATACTTGAAGCAATTCAAAGGGCAGAAGAAAGTATCAACCAACCCCAGGCACCTAGAAAGAGAAATCAATAAAAGTATAACTACAGAAGTAGAAACCTAAACCAAAACCACAAATGGATAACAAGGCAAAAAGAAGCAACACAAACCTATCAGTCATAACCTTAAATATTAATGGACTAAATTACCCAATCAAAAGACATAGACTGGGAGATTGGATTAGGAAACAGAATCCATCCTTATGCTGTCTACAAGAAACATATCTTATCTTCAAGGACAGGCACCACCTTAAAGTAAAAGGATGGCAAAAAATATTCCAAGCAAATGGAAAAAAAAGGAAGCAGGTATTGATATTTTAATATCAGACAAAATAGACTTCAAAGTAAAAGAAATCAGAAGAAACAAAGAAGGACATTACATTTTTATCAAAGGAACAATTCATCAAGAAGATTTCACAATTATGAATATATATGCCCCAAACTCTGGTGCACAAACATTATAAAGACAATTCTCCAGGACCACAAGTCACACACTAACCCCAGTAACTCATATTAGGGGATTTCAATACCTCACTGAGTCCTTTGGATAGGTCAACAGGATAAAGAATAAACAGAGAGACATCTGAACTGAGTGATATAATACACCAAATGGACCTCATAGATTCCATCTAATATTCCACCCTAATACCAGAGAATACACCTTCTACTGAGCACCCCATGGAACATTCTCCAAAATCGGGCACAAACTGGGACACAGAAGAAACCTCCACTAATACAAAAAGATTGAAATAATTTCATGCATTCTATCAGACCACAGTGCAATAAAGTTCAACATCAACACCAGGATAAGCCTTACTGCCTACAAGAACACATGGAGACTAAACAACACACACTTGAAAAATGAATGGGTCAAGAAAGAGATAAAGAAAGAAATAAAAGCATTCATAAAACTGAATGACAATGACAATACAACACAACAAAACCTATGGGATACCTTAAAAGCAGTCCGAGGAGGGAATTTTATAGTCCTGGGTGCCTACATCAGAAAAACAGAAAGAGCACAAGTGAATGATCTAACACTACACCTAAAAGCACTTGAGAGGGAACAACAGATGAACCCTAAATGCAACAGACGGGAAGAAATAACAAAATCAGAGCAGAAATCAATGAAATAGAAACTAAGAAAACAATACAAAAAAAAAATCAATGAATCCAAAAGTTGGTTCTTTGAAAGAGTAAACAAGATAGACAGACCTCTAGCCCAGTTAACCAAAAGAAAGAAGGAACAACTCCAAATCAATACAATCCGTGATGAAAAGGGAAATATCACAACAGACAAGGAAAAGATCCAGAAAATCATA